>CP129449.1:79240000-79610000 GCA_030445155.1 Quercus variabilis
AGAAAGAGAAATCTATATCCACAATATTTTCACAATAAATCTTTGGTAACAAGTTATTACTGGCTATTACTATTGCAAGAAAGTAATTTCAGGGCTAGATTCAAATTAAAAACTTTTAACAACTTGTTACCTAAGATTTGTTGTAAAAGTATTATGAAAATATTGTAAATGTAACACTTCTCAAAAAGAGAAACGCCATACCCAATTACATACTCAAGCACAACTTATTTTGGTGTCATTTTGTGATTGGATATCAACACTTACATACGTGACCCACACAAAAACTTGATTAAAAAAATATTGAGTGCACCAATCACAAGGTGACACTGCATTGGTTTTTTTTTTTTTTTTTCAAAAAAAAGAAAAGAAAAAAGAAATTGACACTACATATTGTGAATTTGAGTTTGTCCTTGTAACAACTTAAGGAAAAGCGCTAGCCACATCTGTGCTATACCTTAAAAGGACTAGTCATAATTGAGGTTCTTTATAGTTGTTAATAAAGCTCAGTTCAATCCAATAAATACCCGATGTGGGACATCATTACACACCCACACACATCACACAATCAATCAAATTGGGGCATCACAATCTCCCCCACTTAAATCCTTAACGTCCTCGTTAGGGCCCACTTTGTGGGGTAATGTCTCTGAGCCCACACGGGATTACCGGACTGGCTCTGATACCATATGTAACAACCCAAGGAAAAGTACTAGCCACATCTGCGCTATATCTCAAAAGGACTAGTCACAATTGAGGTTCCTTGTATTTGTTAATAAAGTTCAGTTCAACCCAGTAAATACCCGATGTGGGACTCATTACACACCCACACACATCACACAATCAATCAAATTGGAGCATCACAGTCCTAAACTTTCTCCTCACTAAGATATTATTAACAGAGCCTTTCTATACTTATAGAAACTGGTGAAAAGTTCGCAGTCGCACTCTTCCCTTACCTTTCAATTCAGTCCGTAGCCATCAGCGACTTTTTCTTTTCCGTCCTATATGTTGTCTCCATTTCCTCCCCAGTCATTATCTGAATGATTTTCTTCACTTTTAGAGCATCTTCAGTAAATTTATTAAATTTTTGTACTGTTTGGAGAATAAGCAGTGACTTCTACCTTTATCTACTCACTTTTCAAATATACTTTCCAACAGATTCTCTATCCCATTCTCTATCTCATTTAAATATTATTTCTTCATTTATTATTTATTCTTTTTTTAACAATTACACGTCTTCCAATATTTTTTTTATTCAACACTAAATTATTATAATATAAAAAAAAATGATTTGAAAAATGAACAGTAGCCCATCAGACTTGATGGGCTACTGTTCATTAGCAAAAAAAAACTTCAGATATAAATAAGCTGCTGTACTAGAGCATGAACAGTAGCATATAGAGCTAATCGTTTATTTATCAATATTTATTTATTTTGATAGATAAGTTTATTTATTTTATCTGTACATGTAGTATTATTTTCCCCTGATTCCCCGGGGCTTTGACCCCTCTAATGTAAGGACACAGAACTATTGAAGTTGCTTGATTAACTTGGTTGACTTCTTGCTTCACGTGTACGGCATAGTAATAGTATACCTTGTGTGAAATATTAGTGAAAAATTAATCTAATATAAGTATTTATCTTGGTGTTTAAAAATATTTGAAATATTAATCTAATATAAGTATTTATCTTGGTCTTTTTCTTCTTCCTCTTCTTCTCAAAAAAATAAAATAAAATCTTGGTCTTTAAAAATATTGTAATGTTTTAATATATAGTAATCAGAAATAAAAAATTCCTTTTGACATGGAAATATTGGTTGGCTGAGGAGTAGAGAGAGTAGAGTAGAGTTTGCCAAAAATTAGGCTAATTTTTGGCCAACTTTACTCTACTATTCCTTACTCCCCAGCCCCTTCCTTTCTCCTCAATCCAAACAAGTCATTAGGATATCAGTGTTGTATTAGTCTAATGTTTCCTGTGCCAAATTTAGAGCAATAAACATTTACTAGTATTCAACACTTTACCTTTGTTATGCCATGAAATTCTGCCTATATTGAGTTTTGGTGCCATATTATTATGCTTTGTTACTATTTTATTTTTTTATAAATACAATAGAGCTTGAACTCATTCAATGATAAAAAAACTTTATTAGTTAAGCTAACTAGAACTAACATTATAGCATGTTACTTAATTTAAATGACTATTATGCTAATTATGGAGTCAAAGTAATTATTGTATAATTAAGTGAGAATCTCGAAACTTGCTAACTATTGCCCGTTAGGTTATCTCCTTTTGGGCAAAATGCCACACCAACCATTTCAAAACATAATTGCATTATCATCGTCATGCTTTTTGGCCAAATAGTGTGATTTTTCAAAAATGAAAAAAAGTATTATCAAAACTTTCTTAAAAATGGTTCATTCAGTAATATGGTCAAGACGTGGAGTTAGAAGGGGGGCTCTACTGCTAACTACGTGCGGTAGTTTCGATATCTAGTTTTGTTGTTGTTTAGCCAATGAATTTTTTATTTTTTATTTGGAAGTCTTTGATGCGTGCATCTGCAGCTAGGTAAAGACAAAATAATTTTGTTTAAATTTTTTAAAGGGCCGATTGTTTGTTTTGGGTAAAATTTATTAGTTGGACTTACTTTCTTTTAGCTTTGCCATTTGTAATTTTTGTTTTTAGCCTAAACTTTTTAGGCTTGTATATTTTGTTTTACATTTTAGATCTATAGATTTTTTTTATGACCTTTAAATGGAGGAAAAGGCTAGATTTACAATTTTTTTTTTGCAATTTGTTGATATGGTGAACGGCTATTGATAAGTAAAAAAGTTATGTAAGTGGTGAGTCCAAAATGCAAACTAGTAAAAATTTGTATCTCAATCATTTATAAAAATATTCTAGATAAGTTTGTGGGTGTAGCATTATTTTTAAAAGAGTTAATGATATTTTTAAGAGAGAAAAGTATAATTTTATAGAATAAAATTACTAAAATTAACACACATATATATATATATATACACGTGTACTAATATTTTTATAAAAAGAACAAAAAAAATTGGAGGGTGACCATTTCTTCCCAAAGTCAATGTGGACGGTGGTCCCAATTAGTAATTTCTTTAACAAATGTTGTATGAGAACTCAAATCCTAATAATATTATGGGAAAAAATTAAATAGAAAAAGTTAAGAGATATTTTTATAAGAATAAGATTTAAGTACAGTACTTAAGTGTCATCTGACCCTATCGGTGACAAGAACACAGCATTAAAGGGTTTTTTGTCTGAATTGGTCGACGTGTTGACTTGCGTTGAGAGACGCCCTCATCCTAATGGCAAACTATACATCTTCATTGCTCGTTCCTATCCTCTGGTAAGTACCTAATCCCATTCATTCTCATCAAAACATGTACTGATACAATAAAAAAAATCTCTGCATAATTTCCGAGAGGAAGAGATTAATTCAACAAAATGACCTCCTTCAATCCTTTCTCTCTTCCAATCTTGTTCGTTTCCATACTCAGCCTTAGCTTCCTAAGCCTCACCACTCATGCTGCTGACCCTGTTTACCTCACAGAGGTATGTGCAAACAACACTTTCAGCGCCAATAGCATCTACCAATCCAATCTAAAGTCCCTCCTCTCTTCACTCGACTCCAACGCCACACGCAACATCGAATTCTTCAACACCACCACTGGCCAAAACACCTCCAACCCTGTCTACGGTCTCTTCAACTGTCGCGGCGATGTCACCCCTCAACTCTGCCGAGACTGCGTGAACGCGGCGGTGAAGGTACTAACCAGCAAGTGTTCGAGAGAGAAGGTCGCTCTGACATACTACGACGAGTGTATAGTGCGCTACTCAAACAGGTCGTTCTTCTCCACCGTGGACGAAAAACCAAGGCTGGGCTTGTTGAACACTGGGAATGTAACTGATCAGGACAAGTTTAATCGATTGCTGAACACTTCGATGCTTGAGTTAGCAACTGAAACCTCGGGCGCTCCGACGGGTTCTAAGAAGTTTGGGACCAAGCAAGTGAACATATCTGCTTTTCAAACACTGTACAACCTTGCACAGTGTACACCGGACCTGTCCAGCACCGATTGCAAAACTTGTCTACAGGACGCTGTGAAGCTTCTTCCATGGTGTTGTAGTGGAAAACAAGGGGGTAGAATTGTTTTTCCTAGTTGCAATATTAGGTACGAATTGTACCCTTTTTACACTCTGGCAGCCACTGCGCCTACACCTTCACCTGGGGTTCAATCTCCACCGCCTCCGAGTCCAAGTTCCGTGAGTGGACCAAAAGGTAAAGTGGTTCACCCATTAATCCCATTTGAACTCTTTTTCATTCTTGATTAGTATTAGTTAATGCTATTAGGTGGTGTTAACTTAAGTCAACATTTCACAGCTTGCTTTTTGGAAGAGCTTTATCTTATTCATAGTACAATAGTCTATAATAATATGTATTCTCTATCGGTTTGGTTTTGGTGTGAATCACTCTCTTTATCTTTAAGAAATATGGAATAATTAGGTACAATGTGATGGTCGTGCCCATGAGTGGTTACAATCATGACTGGTACTGATAACATAAACAACAAATTATATCTTTAAAATAAGCGTTTCTGTATTTCAACATTAGATTATAGAGTCCATTATACTATTATAGTTTCTGGACCCCGCCAATATGTATATTCTATATAGCAGATCAGTTGTACCTAAATTCAACAACAGACAAACGAGGAAAAAATGAAGTGAAAGTTGACCAGATACGATAAATTGAATTACATAATGTTTCATGAATTCAAATCCTCTGTATTTAGAAAAACTTCTATTTACCCTAAATTAAAAAATGAAAATTGACAATGTTGGATACTAAAATGTTTAGTTCGTGAGTATTGGTTGTTTTCTTTACCTACGGTTACATTCCTTTTATGTGTTTATGTGATTCTTAGTGGTTGATGGTCTTTGGACCATTTCCTCTGTTCCGTAGTGCACAACTTGATTTACCTTTATAAAAAAAAAAAAAAAAAAAAAAAAAAACAAAATGCGTGTGCCCACATGGTACTTGAAGAGGAGGGAGGGAATAGGAATATATACTCCTACCTGCTCTCATATTGTGGTAAACTACCACATGTTTTAGAAATTTAAGCTGATAAGAAATTGTGAATCTAGTCACTCAATCATTATTGTGAAAATTTATTTCTTATGTACATTTGACTGGAGAAAGTAGAATTAAAAAAAAAAAAAACTGATCACTATGACTATCAATTATACAGTGAAACTTAATCATTTTCAAGAAAGTGACTATCGTCTCTGACCATTGTATTGTTGAGTATGTCTGAAACATATGGTAATCAACAATGAATTTGAGCTGTACCGAGTGTAATCATACGATGTTGTTTATGCAGATAAAAGCAAACTGTCAACATCAAAAATAGTCGCCATCGTTGCTCCAATTTCTGCTTCTGTGGTTCTATTCATTGTGGGCTGCTGTTTCCTAATTAGGAGAGGAAAGAAGTACAAAGCTGTAGACGGAGCAAATGGTAATGAATAAGTAAATTGGATATATGCAGTCTTTTATGTCCTCATGTCCAAATACAATGCTCTTTGGAGTGTAATATCTCACGTATATTCTTTGCATTTGTAGATGCCAATGATATTACAACTGTAGAGTCCTTGCAATTTGATTTTGTTACAATTGAAATTGCCACAAACAAATTCTCAGAGGATAACAAACTTGGTGAAGGAGGATTTGGTCAGGTTTACAAGGTATGCAATTAGAATACTTCACTTATTTTATTTTTATTACCATGCTATATTACAGGGCAGTACTAGTTAAGCATAACAAATTAAACACATAAAAATGTGAGTATTTTAAAGTTCACAAGATTTTGATGTTGGAAATTTTCAAATTATACAAAGTAAACTATTCTAAGGATTGGTTAAATTATATTCTCAGGGAACACTTCCTAATGGACAAGAAATAGCTGTGAAGAGGTTATCAAAAAGCTCAGGACAGGGTGCTGAACAATTTAAGAATGAGGTTGTAGTGGTGGCCCAGCTTCAACACAGAAATTTAGCAAGGCTATTGGGCTTTTGCTTGCAAGGAGAAGAAAAGATAGTTGTTTATGAATTTGTGGCCAACAAGAGTCTTGACTATATTCTATATGGTCTGTCCATTTGAACATATGTTTAATAGTCTTATGTCATTATGATAACAAAGTAGTAATTAAGAATCATTTGTTTAAGCTTTTGTTCCTAACATGAAGTAATTTTTGATGAACTTGTAGACCCAAAGAAACAGGGACTACTGGATTGGTCAAGACGTTACAAGATAATAGGCGGGATTGCTCGAGGAATCCAATATCTACATGAAGATTCTCGACTTCGAATTATACATCGTGATCTCAAAGCTAGCAATGTACTGTTGGATGCAGATATGAACCCAAAAATTTCAGATTTTGGCATGGCAAGGATATTTGGAGTCGATCAAACTCAAGGAAACACAAGTAGAATTGTGGGGACATAGTAAGTTTTGAAATTTTTTGCATTACGTTATTTCTGAAAACCAGTCAGGAGTCAGCTATGAACTCAACTTAAATAATTAGACTTGTGAGAATAAGGTTATTGACTTCTTATTAACTCTGTTATGTTCTTGGTGATGTCTTGCAGTGGTTATATGTCTCCAGAGTATGCAATGCACGGAGAATTCTCTGTGAAGTCGGATGTGTATAGCTTTGGTGTCTTGGTTCTAGAGATTATCACTGGCAAGAAGAACAGTAATTTCTATGAATCAGAAGTTGCTGAGGACCTCTTGAGTTATGTAAGTGTGAAATTGATGTTGTAAATATTTTCCCATTTAATGTCTATATCATCTTCTCCAAGTTGCTTAGAAGAGAAGCGTGGCATTCTGAACACAACATGATAAATTGATGCAGGTTTGGATACATTGGAGGGATGGTAGGCCTTTGGAATTGTTGGATCCAGCTTTGGGAGATTCCTTTTCTAGAGATGAAGTCATGAGATGCATCCATATTGGTTTATTATGTGTTCAAGAAGATCCAGCTGACAGACCCACCATGGCGACAATAGTTCTCACACTTACAAGCGGCTCAGTTTCACTGCAAGCACCTCAACAGCCAGCATTTTTTAGCAAAACAGACACAAACATCCCAATAAAGGGCCTGAAGTCATCAGATCAATCTACAAGCAAGTCAATGCCATGGTCTGTTAATGAAGCATCCATTACTGAATTAGATCCTCGATAGTTTTATTTCCAACTTAAGTCTCTGTTTACGAAATTATGAAGTCTTAAAAAATTGAGTTATGTTTGCATATGACATTTGCTTATGGAATAGAAATTCAATATGTTTAGAGTGCCCAGTAGTTCAGTTCGAACATCCATCCAAATCCTCTGTATGTTTGGTGTATATTATAGTTTTGCTCTGAAGATGAATAAATGGGATGGGCTTCAATTATTTAAGAATGTTGCAATTAAAGTCAATAGTTTCCAAAACTATTTCATTTTGAATCAGTTAAAAAACGAGGCTCTTGTAATCTGCAGTCCCATTCTTTTGGCAAATAAAACATCAAATAAATATAGTGAAATGAAATAAATACCAGAGATCAAAATATGCAATAAAATGTTAAATATCTCCAATTTCTAGAACACGTAATAGTCCAATCAAGCTAATCAACTGCTACCAAAAGTCGTTTTCTTTCTCTTTCTTTCTTTTATTTTAATATTTTTTTTCTCAACACGTTCTGACAGAATAGTCAAAACTGTTGTGCCTCATGATCCGGCGCAATTGCACATGCAATTAATCCTCCTTTATTTTACAACAATTTTTTTACATAAATTTGATAATAATTTAAAATAAATTTGATATAAAATTTATGAAAAACATAAAAATTTATATAAAAAAATCAATCATATTTTTGTTTACCATAAATTTTCTTAAAAAATACTTTTTAAATAATCTCTCTTAGTACATCTTATATGAAATTTTAGTGATTTAAGAGACGTGACATATACTCATCTTTTTCATTTGTTTAAAAAGAAAAAAAAAATCTTGCTACCTTATCTTCTCTCTCTCTCTCTCTTATTCTAAATCGTCAGTTGAAACTGTCTCTCTCTCGCTTATATCAAAAAGACTAGTGAAGCTAAGCGATGTGCGCAAAAATGGTCGACTTAAGCTTGCGTCTCTCTTTCTCTTACTAAGCTTGCTTAACCATACCACTGAGTCAGCACCTACATACGCCTCTCACTCCTGCTCCAATTCAAGCTTTTTCACACCCAACAGCACCTACCAAGCCAATCTCGACCTCCTCCTCTCCGCTCTATCCTCCAACTCCACAAACGAAGATGGTTTCTTCAAAACCCAAGTGGGTCAAAACCAACCCAACATAGTCACAGGCCTTTTCCTCTGCCGTGCTGATCTCACCCCAACTGCTTGCCAAGACTGCATCTCTGTTGCAACAAAAGACATACAAAAGCGTTGTCCCTTGGACAAAGTTGTCCTAATTTGGTACGATGAGTGCACTTTGCGTTACTCAAACGAGACTTTCCTCAACAACTTAGTACCTTATGTGAACTTTTTCACTACCAACCAGAGCGTCGTTGAGTTGGACCGGTTTAATGGGTTGTTGGCTAGCACCATGAAATCGTTGGCTCAGCGAGCTGCGAATTCACAATCGAATAAGAAGTTTGCCACGGCGGTGGACAAGTTTACGAGCTCGTTGACACTGTATAGCCTGGTGCAGTGCACACCGGAGTTGTCTGTGAGTGAATGCTTGACATGTTTGGATAGTGCCATCGCTTCTCTTCCCACATGCTGCAATGGAAAACAAGGTGGAAAGGTTCTGCTTCCGAGCTCTAATGTTAGATATGAACTTTACCCATTTTTTAATTCCACTGCATCATCTCCTGCACTTCCTCCAGGTACGCTGTAAATATTGCTGTATATCTCTTTTGCTTTGACAAAATCAGTACTTGAAGAAAGGAAAATAGAAAATATTAGGCGCACAATTTTTAAGTATCTATAATTTTTTTAAGTATCTATAATTGGGACAGAATTTTTATTGGTCTTTTTCCTGCTTCATTCTTTAACTATTACTAATTGGTTGGGCTGTCACTGACATATCATTTGTCTAGTTTATTATTACTAATTATATATAATGTTATTTTTAATACTAAAGGATCAAGATGAGCTGTCTTATTTTCTAAAGTAAATGATGCATATCTTTGTATGCAGGAGAAAAAAAATTGTCATCGATAACAATTGTTGCCATTGTTATCCCAATTGCTGTTTCCGTGGTTCTTCTCTTCATTGGCTGTTGCTTCTTTTGTCGGAGAGCAAGGAAGAAGTATAATACTTTACCAGACGAAAATGGTGAAGAATAAAAGATTATTATTTGATTACTTTGTTTTTTGGTCTTTGTGGTATAAACAATTTGCAAATGGATTTTTTTTTTTTTAAATCATTATATTTACTACTTTGTTGTCTAGGTGGAGTCGACATTACAAATGTAGAGTCCTTGCAGTTTGAATTAGATATCATTGAAGCTGCCACAAACAAGTTCTCAGAGGATAATAAGATAGGTGAAGGAGGATTTGGTGCCGTTTACAAGGTAAAAATTAAGTTAATACTGAAGGTCAATGAGAGTTGTATGCACACAAAAGATTGTTTAATCTTGGTTCAAATATATTTTCAGGGTACCCTTCCCAATGGACAACATATAGCTGTGAAAAGATTATCTGTAAGATCTGGACAGGGTGCAGTAGAATTTAAGAATGAGGTTGTATTGGTAGCCAAGCTTCAACACAGAAATCTAGTGAGACTATTAGGATTTTGCTTGGGAGGAGAAGAGAAGATACTCGTCTATGAATATGTTCCCAACAAAAGCCTTGATTACTTTCTATTTGGTTAGGCCCATCTGAACTTAAATCCAATTATTTTTTTCTTTCTTTGTTTTATGTCTCTAAGGTATGTATGGTTACTGGTTAGTATCAGAGTACATGATACTAATCACTTACATATCCTTCAAAATTCACTTGTCTTGAACTTCTCACAAATTGAATCAGTGCCAAGGATCAGAAATTCTAAGAGATAATAAAATTTTGTTTTTGAATTGAATCAGAATATTTCCTTGTCCATTTGAATCTCATTCCTAACTTGTGTATTTAATTATGACAAAATTATAGAGCCATCAAAGCAAGGAGAATTGGATTGGTCAACACGTTACAAGATTATAGAAGGAATCACCCGAGGGATTCTTTATCTTCATGAAGATTCACGACTTAGAATTATTCATCGTGATATCAAAGCTAGCAATGTTTTGTTAGATGACAATATGAACCCAAAAATTTCAGATTTTGGCATGGCAAGGATATTTGTAGTAGATCAAACTCAAGCGAATACAAATAGAATTGTTGGAACATTGTAAGTTCTTAATCACAAATTTATTTATTTCTTATAACATGTGAGAGTTACATAAATAAAAAATAGATATACTTTTAACACCATCAGTTCAAGCCCTGCCTTGTGTAAATAGAAATGCTGTGAGAGGGATTATCTTAGGAGATTGAGTAGCTTGAGATGTTCCAAAATTTACGGATATGATACTATGATTGACCTTCTAAAAATTTCTTCTTTTATTTTACTCAAGACTGTTTCTTTATGATTCTTGATTGTAGTGGTTATATGTCTCCGGAGTATGCTATGCGTGGACGATATTCTGTGAAATCCGATGTGTTTAGATTTGGAGTCTTAGTTCTAGAGATTATAAGTGGCAAAAAGAATACCCATTTCTATCAATCAGAACTTGCTGAAGACCTATTGAGTTATGTAAGCATGAATCAGATATTTTAAATTTGTCACTTTTACAATGAAATTATTTTTCTTTGGTTGTGAGGAAGAAAGATGAACTTGATGAACTTCACATTTTTAACGAGTTTCTGCAGGCTTGGAAACAATGGAGGAATGGAACACCCTTGGAACTGTTGGATCCCTCTTTGAGAAATTCTTATTCAAGAAATGAAGTTATTAGGTGCATCCATATGGGCTTGTTGTGCGTTCAAAAAAATCCTGCAAATCGACCTACGATGGCAACAATAGCTCTCATGCTTAACAGTTATTCTGTTTCGCTACCATTACCTCAGCAACCGGCATTTTTGCATCGAAGCAGAGCGAAGCTAAATAAGCCAATAACGGAGCTTGAGTCTGATCAACATACAAGCCAATCAAATGGATGGTCTGTTAATGAAGCATCATTCACTGAAATATATCCTCGATAGTTTGGCTAGACAAGATGTTTTCCAAAATCAGTATATATATTAGTAAGTGGTCGAACTTCTATTCCAGTTCTCAGATAGCTCTTATTTATGGACTGAAACCCGTAAACAATCGTAAATATAAGTTCATGATATCAGTACGATATCAAAGTTGGGTGTCAATTGTATTTCTCTTAGGGCTGGTTAATTTTGGATGGGGGTGAATGACACTTTTCTCAATATTCCATTCTCATCATGTTGGAGGATGAGGTATTTTAACTGGTCTCTTCTAAGATCGACCGGCAATCACATCATATTAGAATAAATATTTTTTTTGAAAAAAAAGTGATGGTGACTGAGATTTCTGAGACATACCTTATAATGAAAGTTTTATAATCTTTGCATTATTATTATTATTATTATTATTATTTTTGAGGAATTCTATTTATACATCTGGTCTCTGAGATATTTGTCACAAGAAGACAAGTATTTTGAGGTATAGGAGCCTATACCTATTTTCATTTATCATTTATTTAGTGGGGTATTATGGATAACTCCAGTATTTTTTTTTATTTTTTTGAGAAGTTGAAAAGAGCACCGTTTGAGTGGCAAAATTATTTTCCCAAAATGACCTCTAGTAAAGGCTTACCCACTGCGCGACTGTACACGCCAACTTTTAATTTTGTGAACCTTTTGTTTAAAGGAAAATTTATTAATTCTACTGAGAGGATGGTTGACATAGTTCTTTTAATTGTTATTTATGTTAACGTATGAGTGAATTTCTTAATCGGTATGAAGAATACAAACTAAAAAATATTAAGTGATGTCATATTTGCATAAATAGTATCATTTTATTGGTTGGAATGTCATAGAAGATCGTGTCAACAATTATCTCGGGACTTAATAATTTCTCCCATATAAGTTATACCTATTTTTTGTGCCCTTTTCACCTAAAATCCCATGTGTAGAATTTTATTGCCTTCTTTCTAATTCTAGAACTACTCCTTTCTCCTAGGCTCTGAAATAGGAACTTTCCATAAATAAGAACTTTCCATTCCCCTCTATCCAAATTCATAATAATCCACGGTTACAATTAAGATGAGCTTTATTATTGTCTTATATCAGAATAAAAAACAAATATTAAAGAAAAAGAAAGCACTAGTATTAGGTTGGTAATAAATAGGATTTCCTTGACATCTTCTCCAATTAAAGTGACTTTTGTTAAATATATTAGCATTGATTTGTATACCATGTTGTATATGTTAGAGTATATGCGGAAGAGGAAGTATAAAATGAGAACACAAGAATATAGGGTTACGTGGTTTAGCCTTAATAAGTGTAGTACAAAGGCATTCTTTAAGGCATTTTTTCATGTTTATTCAACCTCAAATCTTCGTCAAGCTTTTACCTTAAATTTGGAAGGGTGTTAGAGATATAGAGTTTAGTCTCTTATATATACTCATATTATGTTTTATTATAATACAGACTTTCTACTACACTCTTACATTAAAAAAAAGGTGTTCCCATTCTTGTGGTCAATGCTCCACAAAATAAGTAAAAGTCAACAGTCAAACTTATGGTCAACGAGGAACTGTGAAGTTGCTCTTGTTCACCTGCGTCCAGATACCCCAGCCGCACTACTCAATACTCATCACCCGTATCCTCGTCATGTCCACCAAATCTTTTATCTTTATGACTTTATTCCATTGTCCAACTTACCAAAAAACACAAAAAAATAATTACACGTGAAATTGAACAAATATTGGGTGATCTTGCGATCGGTGTACTTGTAAGAGGTATAACCAAACCAAAATGCGTTATTTCAAATTTCCCATGCTCCTTTTGTCTCTCTGGATAATTACCTTGCTTAGCCTTACCAAAACTGAGTCAACACTCACTTACAGTGCCACTGCAAGTAAAGACATATTGCGGCGATGCCCTCTAGACAAAGTCGCTATAATATGGTACGACGAGTGCCTTTTACATTACTCTAACCAATCCATCTTTGCTACCATCAACGAAGTGCCTGATATGTTCTTGATTAGCACACAGAATATCACAGGGGCAGAGAATGATCGTTTTAACGATGTGTTGGCCAACGCGATGAATTCTTTGGTGACGAGAGCGTCGAACTCTGATTCGGGTAAGAAGTTTGCGATGGAGGAAGATGAATTCACGAGTTCAAAGTCGCTGTACAGTCTTGGTCAGTGCACGCCGGACTTGACTGTGTCTGATTGCTCTAGGTGTTTTCGAAGTGCCATAGCAGCTCTTCCTACGTGTTGTAATGGAAAACAAGGTGGAAGAGTTCTGCTCCCAAGTTGTAATATTAGATATGAACTGTACCCATTTTACAGCTTCACTTCTGCTTCGCCTATAGTTCCTCCTCTTACTCCTGCAGGTACGGTAATTAAGAACATTATTTTTCCAGATCTTTGAATTTTAGACCATATAATTTGTCCAGCTCGATTGGGTTTTACACTAGTGAGAGAGAAAAATTTAGGTAATTTCGGAGTATTATTTCGGACTCTCACAAAAAGGGTGAGCCCCACACGAGAGTCACACAATAGACCTCCCCGTCCTGTGAGATGGTCCTGTCTCTCTTCTGCTATTGAAGGGTTAGTATTTTTATTTCTATATTTTTAAAGGAAGGTGTCGAGAATTCTTTGAGCACCAAACCATTTCAGGAGTGTATAGTTCTCCCTCTTACATACAAATATAATCACAAGAAGGAATCTCTGCCCAAATGCTAGATTGGGTTTTGAATTAAAGACCTTGGGCATCTCATGCTTTATAGAATTATTACTAGATAAAGTAGAAATAATAACCAAAGTTAAAAAAAAAAAAAAAAAAAAAAACCCTTAATGTTATATCACACCTTCCTTTATTTTTCATTATAAATGATTTTATTAGTCTTTTTCTAGTTTCATTACTTAACTATTACTATATTACTAATTGGCTGCCTTGTCACTGATATATTATTTGTCTAGTTTATTATTACTAATATATGTTCTAATGACTCTTCAATTTATAACAGAAAATTATAGAATGTGAAAAACACAAAGGACTAATAAACATTATGGAATGGCAATAAGTACAAAAAATTATGGAAAAATAAGAGACACAAACTGTTAAGGAATAATAATCAAGAGTCACCTTTTGATTTAGCATTTCCAACAATAAAGTAGTATTTCTCATGATGAACTATCTTACATTCTAAGTAAATGGTGCATATTGTTGTATGTAGGAGAAAACAAAATGTCATCGCTAACAATTTTGGTCGCCATTGCTATCCCAATTGCTGTTTCTGTGGTTCTTTTCTTCATTGGCTGTTGCTTCCTTCGTAGGAGAGCAAGCAAGAAGTTCAATACTTTACCGGAGGAAAATGGTGAAGAATAAAAGATTATTTGATCACTTTTCTTTTTTCTTTTTGGGTCTCTGTGGTATAACTATAAACAATTTGAATTTAAATTTCATTTTAATAATCATTATATTACTGTTTGTTGTCTAGGTGAAGTCGAAATTCCAGATGTAGAGTCCTTGCAATTTGACTTGGATACAATTGAAGCTGCCACAAACAAGTTCTCAGATGATAATAAGATAGGTGAAGGAGGATTTGGTGCCGTTTACAAGGTAAAATTTTTGTTAATACTAAAGTTCAATAAGTCTTGTATGCACACAAAAAATTGTTTAATCTTGGTTCAAATATATTTTCAGGGTACCCTTCCCAATGGAGAACAAATAGCTGTGAAAAGATTATCTGTAAGATCTGGGCAGGGTGCAGTAGAATTTAAGAATGAAGTTGTATTGGTAGCCAAACTTCATCACAGAAATCTAGTGAGACTATTAGGATTTTGTTTGGAAGGAGAAGATAAGTTGCTCATTTATGAATATGTGCCCAACAAAAGCCTTGATCACTTTTTATTTGGTTAGGCCCATATGAACTTATATCCATCTATTTTTCTTTCTTGGTTTTATGTCTAAGGATGGCATGATTAGCATCAGAGTACACGATTCTAATCACTTTACACATCCTTCAAAATTCACTTTTCATGAACTTCTGACAAATTGAATCAATGCCAAGGAGCTGAAATTCTGAGAAATAATGAGAATATATATATATATATATATATATATATATTTTTCGTATTGAATCAAATTATTTCCTTGTCCATTTGAATCTCATTCCTAACTTGAGTATTTTATCATGACAAAATTATAGAGCCAGCAAAGCAAGGAGAATTGAATTGGTCAAAGCGTTACAAGATTATAGAAGGAATTGCTCGAGGGATTCTTTATCTTCATGAAGATTCTCGACTTAGAATTATTCATCGTGATGTCAAAGCTAGCAATGTTTTCTTAGATAACAATATGAACCCAAAAATTTCAGATTTTGGCATGGCAAGGATATTTGTAGAAGATCAAACTCAAGCAAAAACAAATAGAATTGTTGGAACATTGTAAATTCTTAATCATTATATCTGTCATTGAATAATCTAAATTAACAAATTTATTTATTTCTTATTACATTCAAGATTTATTGAAATGAAAAATAGATATAATTACTTTAACACAGCCAATCCAAGCTCTAACTTGTGTAAATAGCAATGCTGTAATAGTGTCAGAGAGATTATCTTAGGACATTGATTAGCATGAGATGCTTCAAAATTTACAAATTTGATACTGTGATTGACCTTCTGAAATTTTCTTCTCATATTTTACTTAAGATTTTTTACTTTTTAAATAATTTTTTTTATGGTTCTTGATTTTAGTGGTTATATGTCTCCAGAGTATGCTATGTATGGAAGATTTTTTGTGAAGTCCGATGTGTTTAGCTTTGGAGTCTTGGTTCTATAGATTATAAGTGGCAAAAAGAATACCCATTTCTATCAATCAGAACTTGCTGAGGACCTCTTGAGTTATGTAAGTATGAAGTAGATATTTTAATTTTGGGTTACTTAGAAATTATTTTGCTGTGGTCGTGAGGAAGAAAGATGAACATCACATTTTTAACGGGTTTCTGTAGGCTTGGAAACAATGGAGGAATGGAACGCCCTTGGAATTGTTGGATCCCTCTCTGAGAAATTCTTATTCTAGAAATGAAGTTATTAGGTGCATCCATATTGGCTTATTGTGCATTCAAGAAAATCCTGCAAATCGACCAACAATGGCAACAATAGGTCTCATGCTTAACAGTTATTCTGTTACGTTACCATTACCTCAGCAACCATCATTTTTGCATCGAAGCAGAGCAAAGCTAAACAAGCCAATGACGGAGCTTGAGTCTGGTCAACATAAAAGCCAATCATGAATGGTCTGTTAGTGAAGCATCGATCATTCACTGAAATATATCCTTGATAGTTTGACCAGACAAGGATCCAGGTGCTTTCCAAAATCAGTATGTATTAGTAAGTGGCGGAACTTCTATTCTAGCACTCAGATAGCCCTTGTTTATGGATTGAAAACTGTAAACAATCGTAAATATAAGTTCCCTGTCATTTATAACTGACATTAGTACAATATCGATGTTGAGTGTCAATTGTATTTCTCATAGGGTTGGTTAATTTTGGATGGGGGATGACACTTTCTTAATATTTCCATTCTCATCATTTTTATTGTGTAATTAAAGTTGACAAAAGCACAGGCTGCTGTGGTCTCAATGGTTTGTTTGTTTCATTTTACCCCCACTCTTGGGGGACCGAAAAAATGTTGCTTGATGTGCCAGGTACGTAATAATAGATTGTAGATACTGGCTGAGTATTTGTTATGGATATTTTTGGAAGAAAATAAAACAAATATTGACCATTATGTTAACTCATAAGTAACATTCAATTTGTCTTAGATTCTGATGGGTGATAGCAATATTCCAAACATAATGGCAGATAATATTATTCATAGGCATTGATCTGGTTTTTGACTTTGTATATTTACTTATTTAGTCAACTATTCCATGTTTTAAAAACCAAATCCTATGTTTAGTGAAGTATCCCATGTTTTAACATAAAGATACACCACAACTCTACTCAAAAGCTATGGTAACTTTTAAGGGAGAGTAGAGTAAGTTATACTATACACAAAACCTCTTTCTCTCTCCTTTGTGTATGTGTATGTTTTTCAAAAAAAAAAAAAAAAAAAGTATCCCATGCTTTAGAAACCAAATCATATGTTTGAGATCCAAGGGGCTTGTTGTTCAACTCATTACTATCTCTTAGTGTTTATATCAGAGATATATATAGTTCAAATTCTCTCTTTTTGTTGTAAACATTAAATTATTTATATATAAAAAAAAAATCATACATTGAAAATAAAAAGAATGAGATGTTCAAGGTTTTGAGATTAGATTAGTGTTTTGGTGTCTTAGGAGAGAGAGAGAGAGAGAGAGAGAGAGAGAGAGAGAGAGAGAGAGAGAGAGAGAGAGAGAGAGAGAGAGAGAGAGTTTTGGGGCTTATTTTTGGCCTTTGGATTTTTTTTTCCTCATGTGGTTTTCATCCATATTAAAATGAGAGAGAACGAGAGAATAATAAATAGGAGAAGAGTCAGACTCAATTTACACTACTACAATGTTGACTCCACACACATTACTTTAGTAAATTCACATATATTTAATTGTTTCAACTAAGTTAAGCATAGAATTATTAATATTTTTTTATTGCATGTGCTACTAAAAATGTTATTATTTTTAGATGGTATTTCTTCAATTGTTGGTTTCCAAAGCTACAAAACATGAGAAAGAATGTCATATTTCAAATAAGTTTTTATTTTTATTTAAATTTTATGAAATTAACCCTATAAATTCATTTTTTTATTATAATTAATTGAAACACCATATATATATAGATAGAACAAAGTTTGGGGATAAACTTGATTTTCCTACTAATTACAGTAACATAATTACATACTTTGAAAATCTACTTGTTAGATTGTATGTTCTTAACATGCATGTCAAATTATGAGTTTATTAGATGTTATTTACTATTCGATCCATATATTTATTTTCTATGTATAATTTTAGATTACAATAACTTAAAATTTAAACATTTAATTGATGATATAGCTATTATGATTTGATTTTTAAAAAATTTTGCAAGCATGTAAAAAATAAGAAGAAAATGTAATTTAATGATGGATTTGTCAAAATTTATATCTAATAAAAAATATTAAATATAGTTGTAGGAATTAGCAATAATAAAGTTTGTAACCAAATATTATTTATATAAATAATTAATATATGGAATTCGATACGTTTATGTCACATATGGAAATTTATTCATAGATTATCAGAAATGTTTCTTATTTTAGATAGAGAAGGCCATTAAAAAGAATTATCATTCATTCATGAAGGAGAATTTGGGTATCTGGATTCGCATATGCAAGTTGTTAAACAATGCAAATGCCTTCCACATTGGTCTCCTACCGAGCCACTACCATACTCTTTGACCCACAAAAGAAGTCTTGGCGTTTTAATTTTGGCTAAATGGTAAGTTACACACGTAAGGTTTTAGGGTGTTTATATTTTATACTATGAAGTTTGAGAATTTGGAATTTAATCCTTGAAGTTCTATTTCATTTGCAGGAAAATTATTAGGTATTTCCGGAGTAGTATAAATGCGTACTCCTCCCTCTCATATAAATAATAAGTCTCACCATAAATTTAATTAGTGGAATCTACCATTCTTGTGAGAGGAGAAAGTATGCATTTATAGTACTCTGAAAGTACACAATAATTTTTCCCATTTGCATAGTAGCCATTTTCATTAACTAATATATAAGCTTGTCATGACTCATGCTTGTTTAATTCATCCAATAAAATGATGTTACTCATTTTTATTATCCCATATAATTTTAATTTTTTTAGGCTACAAAAATGATGTATTATTTTTTGGACTAACTATACACACATGAGAAGTTAATATGGCATTTAATGAAAATTTTGAATAAAAAATAGCTACTTATGCAAACGAAATAAAATTTTGGGATAAATTGTAAATTCTGAAATTTTATTATGTAAAATTTAAATACATTCAAAGTTTAAGAATATAGTTTGCAATTTTTCGACTAGTATCTAAGAGCATCTCCAACAGGCTGGCCATCTCCCCTTTTTCTCCAAAAAAGTCATTGTTCACATAAAAAAACCCCTCCAACAGTCTCTCCATCTCTAATTTTTTTTTTTTTTTTTTTTTAAAGATTTGCTAGAGTAGTTCTCAGGCATGGAGAGCTACTATAGCACATCTAAACAATATCATCCCTTAAAATAATACCCGGTTGAATAAAAAAATAATTCTCTCTCTCATCCCTTTTCTATTTCGTTCTTCAATCTTCACTCTCTCGTGCTTCTCTATCTCAACAGTTACAAACTAAAACATACCACAATCAAAACAAAAACCCAATCGAAAGATTTGAAACACAAAAACAATCTTTCTCATAAGCCTAATGAAATTTGAACAATAAAATAAAATTAATCAAACCAAGGAAAAAATAAAAAACATGTAGAAGCACAAAATCGACGGAGCTCTCAATCAAAATACAAACTCAAATCACAATTTTAAAACTAATCAAATTAGAACAAAAAAAAAAAAAGAAAAAAAAAAAGAGCAAAGCTGACCCATCTGAGCCTCAGTGGAGAGGACATGTGGTGGTGGGAGGAGAAAAAAGGAACCCATCTGACCCATTTGTGTGTGAGAAAGAGAGAGAGCTTCTTGAATGCTTTGGAGTAGACGAAGTGCTAGAGAAAAAAGCAGAAAAAAGAAAAGTGAAGAGACAAAATGCTAGAAAAGAAAAGAAAAAAGAGAGAGAAATGAAGATAGAGTTCCAGCAGAAGAGAAAAAAGTAAAGTGAAGATAGAGATAAGGGATAGGTGTGGAGGAGAAAAAAAGAGGGGAAAAAAATGTTGATGAAAAAAAAAATGGAAATATAAAATAAAGAATAAGAAACTAAAATTGAGAAATTTTATTCAATATTTTTATAATATTTTCACAATAAATCTTAAGTGGTGAGCTGTTATTAATTAATACTGATGAAAAAAATATATTTAAGTAATGTGTTCAAATCAAAATCAGTAATAACTTATCACAAATGATTTATTATGAAAATATTGTAAAATGTTAAGAATGTAGCTGTTCTCATTAAAATTAGATGAATGAAAGAAGATTGAAAAAGAAATATTAAAGAAAGAATGAAGAAATAATATTTAAATGGGATAGAGAATAGGATAGAAAGTTTGTTGAAAAGTGTATTTTAAAAAATAAGTAAGTAAAAGGTAAAATAAACTGTTCACTCTTCAAATAGGTAAAAATTTGAAGATGCTGTTGAAAATGCACTATGGGAGAAATTTCAACTCTAGACAGAGAATTCAGACAAAAGTGCGATTATAGACCACGGTTTCACTACAGTAGAAAGTAAATCAGTTTTGGGCAATGCTTCCGTCACAGTTTGACTCCAGTCTCCACCCATCAACGGAATATTCTTAATGCTCTTTCACTTTTTCTTATGTTCTAGAAAGGAGTGAGGACATATAAATATAATTGGTCCGGTTAATGTGTGCCCTTAGGGCACACATTAACAAATTAATTTTTGAAAAAGTTTTTATTGGGAACTAAAAATGTTGTCAAAACTTTTTCAATTCTCGATAAACTTTTTCTAAAATTGGTTTACTATTGTGTGCCCTTAGGGCACACATTAGTAAAATCCATAGTTAGAATAGATATGTCCTTAAATTATGTTCTATATATAAACCTTCCTTTAAATTATTACCACATTATTAGAATAGATAAATGCATATGCAAATAAAATCATTATAAATTCCTATTAATTGTTCTATAGTTATCAATTTTATTTTTAAGACAAAAAAAAAAAAAAAAAAAAAAACCAAAGCAAATATACCAAAAAGGGGGGTAAGTTACAGGGTATGGGGGGAAGCCATCTGCTTGCAAGATAAAATGTACAGGTTACAGTTGTGACTACAAGTGTAAATTGGGATACGAACTGAAAGTGCCATCTAATTACAGGTTGTAATGAGAAGGGAGGGATTTTAGAGACTAAACTAGACCTAAAATTGGACCTACTTCAGATTGGAGAAGAAGCTACCTTATATAGAGGAAGGGAGCCTTGGATCCTGTTGAAGATTGCTGAAAATCCAGAGGAGTAAAATGCTTTAACCTGGGTGAATAATTATTTCAGCCGAAAGCAAATAGTGATTCCATGATTTTTGTTGGGTACTGTTGGGTGAACAGTAACGGTCACTATTCCATGAATAGTACTTTGTCCCCTTACTTTTCTGATTCACTGTTCATCGGTACTGTTGGAGGAATAGTGAATTGTTGGAGAGTGCGGGTACTGTTCATGCAATGATTCTTGAATAGTAACTAGGTCTGAAAGCTGTTCCAAATAGTGACTAATGCTATTTGGAGAATCCAATCTTCATCCAAATTGTAACCATCATAAGGATCTTGTGAATCATGGAATGGGTCAAATTGGCAACGGTTGACTGAAGTTGCTAAAGAGGCAGGAGAAACCTTTTCTTCCGACTCTAACTTCTCTGCTTGGATTTGCAATTGCTGGGCAAGATCTTTTAATTCGTTGCTAGATTTTTCGGCAATCTGGATGGAGTCTAGGCTTGACTGAGATCTTGTATTACAAGCAATGACTCTTTGAATTGGAAGAGTGAAACCCTTAGCTGGTGAAGGATCTCTAGATCATTCTTTGGGCTTGCAGTCCTTATTGCTGGATGGATACTAGTCTGTACCATAATAATCCGTAGGAGGACTATGATGGTAATCATGCTCATGAAAAGTGGCGAACTGATTATAGACACCACACCAATTTAGGGCTTCATATTCTGGTGCCCTAGTGATGAATTTCCTTGGATCATTATTGTAGTTAACCCATTAGAGTTCCATAGTTGCTATGGAATATGGCTTGGTGGTGAAAACTGAAATTCTTCCAGTGCTACCAACAAAGTGATAATTTTCCCATAGTTCTTGAGCAATGGTGAGGATTTCATTGTTGAAGTAGTTCCTCTAACATTCTGCAAGGTCATGAGGTTCTCTGTAGGATAAATAAGAGTCTCCTTCAAACCAAGGACCTTGGTAGGTGTAACCATTAATGAGTACAAGGTGTCTGGAAGGTATGACAGTCATCCAATTGTTACCGTCCCATTGTGGGAGGGTGCTCCAACATCTGATGGACACAAATGGACTTCTCATCTTCTTAACAACTTGTATGATTTGTGGAAACTGGCTGATTTGGCCATGGTGAGTTAGCTTGATTAATCTAACAAAACCATATTCAAACATCTGCAAAAGCCAGCTTGAATCTTTATCTTCTTCATCTGTCCCATCTTTATAATTAACTATGAGGCTAGGGAAAGGATGTCGTTTTGATAAACCTTGTGACTGCTTCCAAAGTATTGTTCCCATATAGCCTGTACTAGGGCATGGTCAACAGCAGTGTCAACATCACTATCAGTTTCACAAAAACGGGGAAGTGAGTGGTGACCAGGATTTTGAAGTGTTCAAACCATCAGTCGAATGATTCGAACATAGCCTTGCTACCAAAAATATTGGTTTGTATTTCTGGTGGCAAGTTGGCAATAGCACTTCTTAAAATAGTTTGAGCCTTAAGGCTAAACTTAGCATAATCAGTGCCCGTGATAGTCGTTTTATCCATTGAATGGATATCCTCTTTGTTAAAGAGTTGACTAGTAATGGCTTCATTTCTTGCCTCAAGGTCAACTAGGTAGATTTCTAGGGCTTTGAGGGTTCTTTGGAAAAGGCCTTTTCTGTTTAGGGTCCAGGCTGCTTGGAAGTTGTCTAGGATGAATTTAATGGAAAATGGCAAATTTTTGTATGCCCCTTTTTTCCATTGTAGACCTTCTGATAAAACTTCCTGTAAAACAACAGCCATGTCACAATTGGAGTATGTCACCTCTGCCGGGACATAATCCTGAATGGATATTGATCCTCTTTGATTTCCCTTAGAGGATGCACCTTCATGCTTTGCAAAAGACTGTCCCGTTGCTGGGAGCCTTTCGTCTTGAGGATAGCCCTGTGCAGGTGCTTTCCCCTTGTTCTTCTTCTCTGCCGAAGAAGTCAATCTTCTCCACATTTTAATGTTATTATAAGTTATTTGCTTCCTTTCCTGCCAAAGATGAGTAGCATGAATGTGCATATTATTGCAGTATTATCATTAAATGCATTTGATGCTATGAAGCAAATGTTTTTATAATAAATGTTTTGTGATGAATCTTGAAACTGAGTTGGTTCAAAAAGATCATCAAAAATGGGGAAAATGGTGAATTCAGATAAATCAAGGTTCTTGGCTTGATTAAGCTTAGTGAAATTTGTTAAAAGGAGGTGTTTTGGAATGAATAAGGTTAAGGGTCTTGGAGACAGCAACTTCCTGGAGAGTGCTAATATCTCGAGGTTCAGGGCTCTTGAGAAACCTAAACTTAACTGGTTGGCCAAAAGGATGGGTAGTGATTCCTTCACTATCCGTGGTGAACGAGTACAATAGACACATAAAGGGATTTCCTAATATCACTCTATTTGTCATATTCTTAACAAGGACAAATGTGGTTTTGAAACATGTGTTGTCCTGACACATATGAGCTTTTTGAATTTTGAATTCAATTTGCATTTTACCTCCACTTGCAGAAGTTAACCTTTCTCTGGTCTTTCTGAAGTACTTAAAGGGAATGATTCCTTCCTAAATGCAGTTGAGATCAGTACCTGAATCCATTAAGGCTATGACCTTGAATTCAAAATCTTTGCTGATGACAATCCTGACTTTGGAGTGCCATTTCTGGAAGTTAATCCTATTGATGGTTACTAAGAACTTGTCATTGGATTGAACCGGATCTTGTTCTTGAACCATATCTGTAGTGGGGTCAACTATTTCATTATCTTCATCATCAGAAGGTTCTGAAATGAGGTTCCTTCCTCATTGCCTTGATGAGAAGTGTTTTCCAGATTTTTGATTCTTTGATCAAGGAAATTGTGATAAACTCTAAGGATGGTTAGCTTTTGCTTAAGGGTTCTAACCTCAGACTTGGTTTCCTTAATTTCTCTTTGAAGGTTGTTGACTGTAACTTCCTTCTTGGATTTGGTAAACCTATTGTAGATTTTTTCCAAATCAACTTTGGGTTCCTGAAACTTAGGTTCGGGTTTACTGGTTTCCTTAACTAAGGTTCTTTTGAATTCAGTAAGCTTTTGAGCTTTAATGATTGGATCTTCGATCTGTTCTATGAGATCTAAGAGAAGCTCTTCTTGCTTAGAAAGAACATTGATAGTTTTGTTCCTACAACAACTATCCATGCAAGGTATGGGTTCATCCGGGCCACTAGAGGAACTAGAGGATGCTTTAGAGGGTTCAAAGGATGACTGGTAGATCTGACGAATCTCACTGCTAGAGGACTCACTTTCTGAGTGGTCAAGTTCTAGGAGTTTAAAGAACTCGTCTTTACTGGTTTAGTCACTAACGAGGGTATTGATAAGGGATTTGGCCTTAGTTTTACACTCTTTCCGGAAATGACTTTTCTTTCCATAGTTGAAGCATTTTCCTGATGCTTTTAGGTATGAACTTGCCTGTGGATTTGGATTTACCTTTCTTATAGAAATCATCTTTGCTATACTTCTATTTACTATAATACTTGGCTGATGTTTTCTTCCTATGAAAATGCTCAGAGGATTCCTTGCCTCTGTATTTGGATTTCCTTTTAGGAATGACTGAGGGTAAGCCATACTGTGTACAAAAGTTTCCTACTTCGTACTTGGCTTTGCCTTTGCTGGCTTTGCTCTGGATTTTCAAATCTTTACACATCTTCATTCCTTCACTTCGAATGGTGCTAGAGATATCTCCATAAGTTAGGTTATCATAATCTATGACATCTAAGGGGTTACAAAGGGTTTCCTTGACCTTTTCTCCAAAAAGGGTAGGTAAGCCATTAATGAACTTTTCCTTCCAAAATAGAGAGTTACAATTACTTCTGTGCATGACTCTGGTAGTAAATACATCTTTGTACCACCTAAAGTTGCCAAGGGTTTTACATCTAAGGTTACTCAATTGGTCTTAAATCCTAGATGTGATGTTGCTGGGTTTTCCTATGAAGTGTTTCATGATCGTATAGATCAGGGTATTGACTCCATTTGGGATACCTCTACCTACGTTGTCGTCAAAGATGGGGAGTCCTTCCTCATCTTTCTAGACAGCATGTTTGATGTCTTCTTTAGACTCATCTGTTAGGCAATTGTTCCACCATTGCAGAAGTTTACTTGTGAATCCTAAGGATATAAGTCCTATGACCTCAGTATGGGGATGTCCTTCACTGATGTAGTTATTGGCTACCATGGTCATATGCTAGAGTTTGTTTAGGATTTCCTGTTCTGATAAACCATCCATGTTCCATTCATAGAGTTTACCAGAGGTTACAGAGAACTGGCTATTAACATTCCTTTCCTCAAATTGGAGGTCAGGGGGTGTTGGTCTGGGGTACCAATTCTTGGTTAGGCTAGTGGGGGTTACCTTTTGATTGGTAAGCCTTTTTACCTCAAAATTACGAAACTGGTTTTCTAGGTGTTCTATCTCCTTTTCATTATCTAAGGAGGTTCTGCTAGAACTACTAGAAGCTGTGTGTACGTCTAAGGTGATAAGACAGTTTTCTAAGCGGGGATCAATACTGGTTGAAGTAGTAACTGGTGGAGAGGTGATTGGTTCCTTCTTCACGAGTTTTTCAAGCTTTTAGTTGACTATTTCTAAGGCTATGCTATCCTTAGTCCTAAGGCTGGGTTGCTTAGTTGTTGGGAGCTTGACTAATGGTTTTTCTAGCGTTTGGATAGGTTTGCTAAGGCTTCCTGGCTAGAGGATGACCTTGTTATCTATCCTATCTTCTATCCTATTAAGTTGCTTTCCTATAACACCTAAACACTGGTTGGTGTAGTTGTTTTGCTTTATGACCTTCTTGACTACTATTTCCTTTTGGGTAGTAGGAGTTTTGAAGGGAGAGGTAACTAAATCACTTCCACAGTGGTTGAAGACTATGGCTTCCTAGGGTGGATGGTGTGATCTAACAACTTCTGGGGGTTGGAGATTTCCACTGGCATCCTTGCTAGGGTTTTGGTCCAATTGGTCTTGGTGAGGACACAAGACTTTTTGTGCCATTGAAAGTGGTTCTCAATATATTTAAAGAAAGGGACATTGCTAGATATCTATTTCATGAACGTTTTCCAACTTTCAAGAACTTCTTTCTTTTGTTCTAGGGTATGGTTGGCTTTATAGGCTTCTCTTTTGAGTCTGTTTGCTTCTGATTCAAACTCATCACCTAAGCCAACTAGATTAGGGGTGAACTCTTTCCTAATAACCATAAGCTGGCGATCTATTCCAGATTCTGGCTGGAAAGGATCTTCTGGGTCTTGTTGATATGGGTTCATTATATCAATACCAGATGGTGATGGGGCTTTCTGACTTTTGTTGTCTTCTTCCTCATCAACAACTGAATCTTGTTTGGCTGTGTAGCAGGGTGTGCTAACCTGAGATCTGGTCTGGACACCTTGGAGCTCTAGTCCTAAGTCTCTCCTAGACTTGGGAAAGGGTGTTAGAGGTCTGGATGAGCTACACTGGGATGTAGGTCTATCTTTAAGAGGGATAGGGAACTGTTGGATATGTTGGTGTAGATCTACTAAGGACCTAAACCTTAAGTCACCATATCCTATGGATGAATCTAGAGGTGCTCTAAACCTAGACTGGTCAAAGCTTAACCTAACCGTTCCATCGGCTAGTTGCTGGACAAAATCTAGATCTGGGTTTCTAGATGGCTGTTGGTTCTGTAAATGATGATTTTCATTTTCCAACATCCAATTGTCAGGGAAAGTGACCTGAGACCATTTCAGGGTTTTGGGGACTTGAATATTGGAGTAAGGGTCTTTGGTTTGGATGAGAGTGGTTTCTTCCATCTTTTTCATGTCAAGTGCTTGAACATTCATGTTCGTCCTCATGCACTTATAATAAACTCTGTATATCAAGGCAACTTGCTAGACACCGTGCAACATGAGGGTTCCATGGGTCTTGATATTGAGGGTAAGGGTTTTCATAACATGTGGGCAATTAAGTCCTACAGTGAAGTTAGGGAAACAATTGAAATGAACCGGTCCACTACTTAAACTGGCTTGAATGGTTCCTAAGAAGCTGTCATCAAACCTGATATGATGAGTGTCTCTGAGGGCCATTAAGACTGAACAGTTTAAACCTTCTCTAAACAAGGGTTTAACTCCAACTTGGACTAAACCTATGTGAAGAAAGTTGTGCTTTTCTTTCCTGTGTGCTTTTAAGATAGAGGAGGGTAACAAGTAGCACGTCTTGTACTCCTTGTTGATGCTATAAACCTACTCTATGGTTCTAACATGGTAATCTATCTTGAAATCTTTTTTCAAGGACCATGAAGATGACTTATAGATCTGGTTGGTGGGAACCTTAGGGATGTTCCAATCTCCTAAGTTTGGATCTGTATCAGATAACTCATAAGACTCTGAATTGAGAATTCCATCGTCTTCTTGGGGTATCTCTAGGAGGGATGTACCTGATCTAATGCTGGTAGAAGAATTACTTCTAAACAACCTATTCATTTTTCTGGATTAAAAGCCTAGTTAAACAATCAACACCTAATTACCTTTAACCTCAAACTTCTGGATCTATCCTTAGATTTAAAATAGGGGTACAACAAGACTATCGCCTAATCTCGTGCAACTCAGCCTCTTAACGCCACAATCCATACTCTGAGATAACTCCCTTCCGCTCACGCCCTACCCTCGGGACTTATTGTTTGGTACGAGACACACACTCAACCTCGGACTTACTGGTCTTACTGGGTTGACAACGGCACAAATCTGGGTCTTACGTGTTTCAACAGTACACATCTGCAACAAACTGGATGGATAAACACAAAAACAAGAAGAAGCAGATAACTGGGATATAACTGATCAACATTAACGAATAATCGCAAAATGATAAACAGATAGGTAAAGAAAGAGGCTCAGCCTTCAAACAAAAGAACAGTATAAAAGAAGAGATAATAGATGAAGAAGACAATGTAAGGTAATGGAAGAGTTATCAGAAAATAGATATAAAACAAAATAAAACTGTCATTAGATAACATGAATATAATTCAAAATAATGATAATGCAAAAAATAATGGATAACTTTGGCAGTTAAACTGTGGATAAACACAGAAACAAGAAAAAGCAGATAACTGGGATATAACTGATCAACATTAACGAATAATCACAGAACGATAAACAGATAGGTAAAGAAGGAGGCTCAGCCTTCCAACAAAAGAACAGTACAAAAGAAGAGATAATAGATGAAGTAGACAATGTAAGTAATAGAAGAGTTATCAGAAAATAGATGTAAAACAAAATAAAACTGTCAGGAGATAACATGAATATAATTCAAAATAATGATAATGCGGAAAATAATGGATAACTATGGCAGTAGAACCTGCCAACTTGATTTTACTTCAAAATAAAATGTGAATGTAATGCCCTTTGGTCTAAAAAATGCACCTTCTGAATTCCAAAACATCATGAATAAGATCTTTTCTCCATTCTCCAATCATATCATTGTGTACATTGATGATGTACTTATCTTTTCAGAATTACTGGACCAACATTGGAAACACCTGAGAGCATTCTTCAATACCATCAAAGTCAACGGTCTTGTTGTTTTAGCACCTAAAATCAAACTCTTCCAAACCAAATTTCGGTTCTTAGGCTTTGATATCCACCATGGTGTCATCAAACACATAGATAGAGCTATCCAGTTTGCTGATAAATTTCTAGATGAAATCCTAGATAAAACCCAACTTCAAAGATTTCTAGGATCTCTCAACTACATAGCAGATTTCTATCAGAACCTCCGGCAGAAATGCAAGCCCCTTTTTGATAGACTTCGTGCTAATACTCCTCCTTGGACTTCTACTCATACAGACATTGTCCATGATATTAAAAAATATGTCAAGTCTCTCCCTTGCTTTGGAATTCCCTCAGAAAATTCCTTCAAGATTGTCCAGACTAATGCCTTTAACATTGGTAATGGCGGCATTCTCCTTCAGCGTGTCAGTCCCACTTCCCCTGAATAGATTGTTTGTTTCCATTCAGGAATTTGGATTCCCACTCAGATTAATTATAGTACTATTAAGAAAGAAATTTTTATCTATAGTATTATGCATTTCAAAATTCCAAAGTGATCTTTTGAATCAAAAGTTTTTAATAAGGATTGATTGTAAATCTGCAAAACATGTTTTAGAAAAAAATGTTCAGAACATTGCATCAAAACAAAGTTTTGCACGATGGCAAGCCATTCTTTCAGTTTTTGACTTTGACATTGAATTCATAGAAGGAACTCAAAATAGCATCCCTGACTTCCTAACTTGTGAATTTTTGTAGAGACCAAACCAAGATGTCCGGGAAAAGACCCGTACAATCCCAACCCCCAAAACTGCCTAAACACCAAACCAACAGTAGTACCAGCCAGGCAAAGAACCCTCATGGCCAATTAGTTGCCCTCTCTCCATCAACCATTGCCAACAGGTATGTGGTATCCACCATCCCAAGACCGAATTACCAGAGACCACCCCATGGTCAACCTAGTTATAGCTTAGCCTTAGCAGCTCCTCCCCTTAAGGCAGTTACCCCATACACTATAGAAGAACCTTTTGGCCCCATTGTCCCCCAAAAGCCTTCTTCTTCCAATACATCCAGAAAAGGAAAATCTTCTTATGTTAAAAAATCTTTTGTCCAACACATCTCTTATATTGAACCAGACTTAGTTCATATAACAGATCCCTTGGCCCTAGCCGTAGAGGTTTTACCCCAAGGTTGGCACTTCCTTCCAAAACATCTGGAGAAAAATATCAGGTTCTATAAAAGCATCCTCCTTCTAGAAGAGTTTACTCGAATAGAAAACATCATGAACAAAAGAGACCTTTCACAGGTTCTCTACCACAAGTTTATCATCAGAGGTTTTATCAGTTGTGAAGAATGGGGACAGCATCCCTCCTTTCTCAAAACCCTTACCAACATCAAGAGTCTCACAGGTTTAGAACTCCATTACAGCTACTATGATTAGATGGACGCCTTTGAGAAGGTTCTTTTCTTCCAAAACCAAACCTTTGATCATTCATGGTTCTTGATGTTCAATAAACCATTCTTCAGTGCAATACCTTCATGGTTCCTAAAGTGGTGGGAAACGTTTGGCATAATTCCCCAGATTTTCCCAGAACCTTTACAAGATGCATTCAGGTATTTCAGTTCTAGATTCCAGCCTTCAAGCCATGGGTCCCAGTTTCCAGCCATCCTGCATATGACAATCAAGTACAGGATCCACTGGATTAGCATGTGGAATTATAAGATCAATTCCAACCTATTAGAAAGGGAATTCTCAGTAAAATGGTGGGACAGTTTCAGAATTACTGCCGTCATCAACCAGACCAATAAAGACTTCCCTCCTCCAGTCCAGAGAGCCATTGCTTTCAATACATGATCTCAGTCAAGCCTAGACTCCGTCCAGATCGCTGGAAAAACTAGCAAGGAACTAAAAGATCTTGCCTAGCAGTTGCAAATCTAAGCAGAGAAGTTAGAGTCAGAAGAAGAGGTTTCTCCTGCCTCTTCAGCAGCTTCAGTCAACCGTTGCCAATTTGACCCATTTTAGGATTCACAAGATCCTTATGATGGTTACAATTTGATTGAAGATTAGATTCTCCAAATAGCACCAGTCACTATTTGGAACAGCTTTTAGACCCAGTTACTATTCAAGAATCATTGCATGAACAGTACCCGCACTCTCCGACAATTCACTATTCCCTTAACAGTACCCGACAAAAATCGTGGAGTCACTATTTGCTTTCGACTGAAATGATTATTCACCCAGGTTAAAGCATTTTACTCCTCTAGATTTTTAGTAGTCTTCAGCAAGATCTAAGGCTCCCTTCCTCTATATAAGGTAGCTTCCTCTCCAGTCTGAAGTAGGTCCAATTTTAGGTCTAGTTCAGTCTCTGAAATCCCTCCCTTCTCATTACAACCTGTAATCAGATGGCACTTTTAGTTCGTATCCCATTTTACACTTGTAGTCACAACTGTAACCTGTACATTTTATCTTGTAAGTAGATGGCCTCCCCCCATCACCTGTAACTTACCCCCCTTTTTGGTATCAGAGCCAAAAGCTTTCTGAATTCAAAAGAACCTTAGTTAAGGAAACCAGTAAACCTGAACCTAAGTTTCAGGAACTCAAAGTTGATTTGGAAAAAATCTACAATAGGTTTACCAAATCTAAGAAGGAAGTTACAGTCAACGACCTTAAAGAGAAATCAAGGAAACCAAGTATGAGGTTAGAACCCTTAAGCAAGTGCTAACCATCCTTAGAGTTGATCACAATTTCCTTGATCAAAGAATCAAAAATCTGGAAAACACTTCTCATCAAGGCAATGAGGAAGGAACCTCATTTCAAAACCCTTCTGATGATGAAGATAATGAAATAATTAACTGTTGGGGACATATTTTTATATAATTGGCATATCCTTTGACAAAACACACTTTACTTGTATTTGGGTAAATCTAAGTAGGTTTAAGAAGATCATCACAAGTGGTTAAATTGAAGACATGAAGATTACTCAAGAACTGCTCAAGAAAAGTGTAATTTGTAGGTCTCGATACCTCCTTGATAGAATCTCGATCTGTCGAGATTCATTAAAGCTCAATAGATGTCTCGATCGAAGCTCAATAGATGTCTCGATCGATTGAGCTTACGGATTTTTAGATTATAGTCACAATGTTTTTATTCTAAAAGGCTATTTGTTTATGGGTTTGTATAATCCTTACTGGACTAGGAAAGCCTAAGGTTTGTGTAAACCTATTTGGAATAGGAGAGCCCATTAAGCTCCTATTTAAAGGAGGTGGGAAAAGAAAAACCTAACCCTAGAGAGCTTCATAAGGTTCTTTTTGAAACCCTAGCCTCCTCCTTTAGAAGAAAGAGTTCTTGCTACGTTTCTTGTACGCCTTTGGATTCTGTAATCAAGCAAAGTCTCTTACACCAACATTGAAAATCTTATTGGTGTTTCTATGTGAAGCTGCTGCAAATCAACTACAACAATCAAAGGGCTTCTATGGAGTTGGTCACATATTGGGATTCATGCAAAGGAGTAAGCCGCGTACTGGGATCCGCACATTAAACTGGTTAGTCACGTACTTGGGAGCCGTGCATCAAAAGGGAGAACTGTCACTACAGATCAAGTCCAATTGGGTATTGGGGTAAGGGTTCAACTGTAGGTTGGTAAGGTACTTGAGATTCCTTTACTTGTAACCGCTTGATTTGATAATAGTGGAGTTTCGGGAGTGGTGACTTGAAAATCACCCGGTGGGGTTTTTGCCGCAAGGGTTTTCCCCATTTATAAACAAATCACCCTGTCTTTTAATTTCTGCTGCATATTTAGTTTATTGGTGATTTTTTTGTGCTTCCACGCGTTTACATGATAAATTGATTAATTAATAACTTGCTAATTAATTAATTGGTTTAATCATAAGGGGTCATTCAGTTTATGGCCTATCGTATCAGAGCAGGCACACTTTGATTAGGTTTAATCTTTGCTGTGTTGATCCATTGACCCCTGTTGTCATGGAAACTCTTGATTGTTTTGATTTGCATGATCTTATGTTCAATGATGATGATGATATTCAAGATGCCTATTGCAAGCTTTATAATTTTTGTATGAAATCTCTTGAATATTCTACAAAATTAAAAGCTAATTTTAAAAAGGTCAAGCTTGAAAAAGATGAGTTGATTGCAAAATTGGATGAAGCCAATAATTTGAATGAGAATTTTAAAGATCAAATTTCATCTCAGGTGGACAAAATTAAAAGTTTGGAAGAGCATCTAGTTGAATTTAAAACTGAATTTGAAAAATTAACTAGTGCCAAACTTGTTGTTGAGCCTAACTCAAAAGAAAAAGATTTTTATATTCCCCCATTTAAAAGGAATAATGAAGAGTTGAAGGCTAATATTGCTAGGATAGACAAAGGTAAAATTTATAATGTTAACGCTGAAGTTTCTAAACCTATGTCTAAACTCCTCCTCGGTTGAATAAAAATTATGAATTTGTTCCCACTTGTCATCATTGTCATATTGTTGGTCATATTAGGCCAAATTGTCCTAAGTTGTCAACCTCTAAGGTTAGACCTCCTTCTAGGAAACCGAGTAGCTCTAAAACTACTCATGTTTGTCACCATTATGGTGATTCTGATCACACTCGCCCTAATTGTTTCAAGTTGTTTCCTCATAAGAAAGTGTCAAATAGGTCTCATCCTTTGTCTAAAGGCTCTATACCTATTCTTAGTGAGTTACTAAAAGTTTTGAGCTTTTTGACTCAATTTCAGGAGAATTCTAATTCCTCTACGTCTTTTAGTAATCATACTAGGACACGTGTCTTTTCATCTTCACGGCCAAAGACTCGTGCTGTGTGGGTGATAAAGGATTCTAAGACTTAATTATTTTTTCTGTTTGTCCTCTGCTTTAATTCTTTCTATTTAAAGTTGGACTTTCTTTGCTTGATTTTTTATTTGTTTTTGAAATCATGTTTTCATGCATCTACACTCTTCTATCATGCCTTCATGCATATGCATCTTTCTTTCATGCTTTGCTTAACATGTTTTTGTTTGTTTATTTTCAATTTTGCTTATTTTTGTTTTTTTATTAAAAAAATAAAAAAAATTGAAAAATACAAAAACAGTGTGTGTTTTGTGTACATTGGTACTTGTGTATCTTGGATGACCATTGAAACAAAGTTTCTAAACTTTGTATCTCTTGTAACTTAGATGAGTATCTCTATGCACAACTAAGCAAGTGAGCTTTGTGACTCTTGTTTGTGATGGGTAAGATTAAGTTATCTCTTAAATTTGACGAGTAGGACTAAAAAATCATAAGAGAAAGGCATAAATAACCATCTCATTACTGTTGTCCGCCAATCATAATATGACACCTGTATGTTTCGGCATAGCAAAAGTGCAGTGTCAAAGACATTCGTATGCTTCGACATAGCAAAAGTGCAATGTCAAATGCTTAACATCTTGTGTATTTCTTTTCTCTCTTTTATATTCCCATGTATGGTATGCTAAAATAAAAGAAAATATGCAAAGAAAATAAAAAGAAAAATGATTAAAAATGCTTTAAATATGATTGCAAGCATGTATTCTAGGAGATGTAGGAGTTATAGGATATACCTCGAAGGTGATAGTCCCCATCAAACAGTTATGATTGTGTGTAAGTTAAAGTTATTTTCTCATATCTTAGATTGTCATAACATGTATACACATATGCAATCTTGCGATGTTTTTCACACACAACACGCAATATTCTTTACTATTTTTGATACATGTACAGGTACAATGTGATTTGGCCATTACAAAGGTTTTACATGTGCTAATGTATGCTCACTAAACTGTCTAGACTTGTTTTTGAAAAATAAAATTAGTTAGACTTGTTTAGTGTGTGTGTGTGTGTTTTTGAGGATCCATGCGCTTAATTTTTTTGTTGAGAGATGATTTTGAGAGCTTTATATGTTGATTGGATCAATGGTTGAAGTGTATGTTGGATTGCATTCATGTCTGTGTTTTTCACTTCTCGAAAAACTGCTTTTTAAATCTTGCTCGACACCTCCTCGATACCTTGTTATCTTCGAGCTTCTCAAGCTTTTTTTTATCGCAATCTTGACACCTTCTCGACACCTGATGGATTGATCAAGAAAGTTTCTGTCTCCTCAATAGCTTTTCGACACCTGGTGGATCAATCGAGAAAGTTTCTGTCCCCTCGATACCTTCTCGACAGCTAGTGGATTGATTGAGATTCTGTTCTTCTGTCTTTGCTTTCTTTCTCGGCACCTGTCTCGACACCTCTTGATCGATCGAGATCCCCTTGCATGCATTTCATTTTTTTTGTTTTGCATTTTTTTTTCCTTTGTATCCATAGCATCTTGTTTTTCTTTTCTTATTGGTATGTGGTTCCTTGTTCTCCTCGTTCCCTCTTTGTCAGTTTTCTGTTTGTCTCTTGTCATGTCTTTTGGCTTTTTATGCCCTTTGACAATCGTGTCAAAAAGGGAGAGAAATTTGAGAATTGAATGTCATTCCACAGGGGGAGTAATAGACTTAAGGGGAGAACTTCATGTTTAAGGGAAGAAAGTTTTTGTTGTAACTAACTAAGGGGGAGAGTTAGTTTGATACACATTAATATTGACATATAGTTTGTGTTGTGTATCTTTTGGTTTTGTAACCATTTACATATATCATGTGTTGTTTCTATATTTGATGATGATGTATGTGTTTCACTCTTTATCTCACATGTGTTGTTTTTTTCTCTCTTTATACACATATTTCCTGTTTATTTAACTTGTCATTATTTTCCACATGGTATCTTGATGTGTTTTGTTTAGTGCCTTTTAGGAAAGACAAGTTAAAGCCAAGTCAAGATTCCAAACGTTCTTCTTGTAGCAACTTCCAAGGTTTTGATCTTTTAGACTAGGCTTATTTATTTTGTAATCTTGAGTAGAATGTATTCTAGGACATTCAATGCACTCTTATGGTTTTGTCATGGATTGCCAAAGGGAGAGATTGTTGGGGACATATTTTTATGTAATTGGCATATCCTTTGACAAAATGCACTTTACTTGTATTTGGCTAAATCTAAGTAGGTTCAAGAAGATCATCACAAGTGGTTAAATTGAAGACATGAAGATTACTCAAGAATTGCTCAAGAAAAGTGCAATCTGCAGGTCTCGATACCTCCTCTACAGAATCTCTATCTGTCGAGATTCATTAAAGCTCGATATATGTCTTGATCGATCGAGCTTACGGATTTTCAGATTATAGCCACAATGTTTTTATTCTAAAAGGCTATTTGTTTATGGGTTTGTATAATCCTTACTAGACTAGGAAAGCCTAAGGTTTGTGTAAACCTATTTGGAATAGGAGAGCCCATTAAGCTCCTATTTAAAGGAGGTGGGAAAAGAAAAACCTAACCCTAGAGAGCTTCATAAGGTTTTCTTTTTGAAACCCTAGCCTTTTCCTATAGAAGAAAGAGTTCTTGTTGCATTTCTTGTACGCCTTTGGGTTCTGTAACCAAGCAAAGTCTCTTACACCAACATTGAAGATCTTATTGGTGTTTCTATGTGAAGTTGCTACAAATCAACTACAACAATCAAAGGGTTGCTGTGGAGTTAGTCACGTACTGGGATTCGTACAAAGGAGTAAGCTGCGTACTGGGATCCGCGCATCAAACTGGTTAGTCACATACTTGGGAGCCGTGCATCAAAAGGGGGAACTGTCACTACAGATTAAGTCCAATTGAGTATTGGGGTAAGGGTTCCACTGTAGGTTGGTAAGGTACTTGGGATTCTTTTACTTGTAACCGCTTGATTTGATAATAGTAGAGTTTCGGGAGTGGTGACCTGAAAATCACCCAGTGGGGTTTTTGCTGCAAGAGTTTTCCCCATTCGTAAACAAATCACCGTGTCTTTTAATTTCCGCTCCATATTTAATTTATTGATGATTTTTTTGTACTTCCACACGTTTGCATGATAAATTGATTAATAATAACTTGGCTAATTAATTAATTGGTTTAATCACAATGGGTCATTCAGTTTGTGGCCTATCATTAACTCCACTACAGATATGGTTCAAGAACAAGATCCGGTTCAATCCAATGACAAGTTCTTAGTAACCATCAGTAGGATTAACTTCCAGAAATGGCACTCCAAAGTCAGGATTGTCATCAGTAAAGATTTTGAATTCGAGGTCATATCCTTAATGGATTCAGGTGCTGATCTTAACTGCATTCAGGAAGGAATCATTCCCTTTAAGTACTTCAGAAAGACCAGAGAAAGGTTAACTTCTGCAAGTGGAGGTAAAATGCAAATTGAATTCAAAATTCCAAAAGCTCATGTGTGTCAGGACAACACATGTTTCAAAACCACATTTGTTCTTGTTAAGAATATGACAGATAGAATGATATTAGGAAATCCCTTTATGTGTCTATTGTACCCGTTCACCACGGATAGTTAAGGAATCACTACCCATCCTTTTGGCCAACCAGTTAAGTTTAGGTTTCTCAGGAGCCCTGAACCTCGAGATATTAGCACTCTCCAAGAAGTTGCTGTCTCCAAGACCCTTAACCTTATTCATTCCAAAACACCTCCTTTAACAGATTTCACTAAGCTTAATCAAGCCAAGAACCTTGATTTATTTGAACTCACCATTTTCCCCATTTTTGATGGGTTGACAACGGCACAAATCTAGGCCTTACGTGTCTTAACAGTACACATCTGCAACAAACTGGATGGATAAACATAGAAACAAGAAGAGGCAGATAACTGGGATATAACTAATCAACATTAACGAATAATCACAGAATGATAAACAGATAGGTAAAGAAGGAGACTTAGCCTTCCAACAAAAGAACAGTACAAAAGAAGAGATAATAGATGAAGTAGACAATGTAAGGTAATGTAAGAATTGTTAGAAAATAGATTTAAAATAAAATAAAACTGTCAGGAGATAAAGGATTTCCTACACACAAATGTGCAGGAGTTGCTACAAACAGGACAAGGTGGCAACAATCTACAATGACACTTGTCCTAGTATCATGTGAAATGCACGTGGTTAGATTTTAGTTAACTTTCTCCGTTAAAATTATTGCAGTACTCTCTCTCTCTCTCTCTCTCTCTCTCTCTCTCTCTCAAAATCCAAATTCACTTTCTTCTTCACCCATCAAGCCATCAGATACCTTCTCTCTCTTTTCTTCACCTCCTTCGTCCCCCTTCTCTCTGTTTGCCATCTCAAGCATGATAAATCTGCCTTCGTCTCAAGAAGCTTTAAATTAGTTCCATTCATCAAAAAGTACATTAATTTCAGTGTTGAATATTTTCTTGGCATCCAAACAGCATGAATCCAAAAAAAAAAAAAAAAAAAAAATCCCCATAAAACCCAATTGATTTAGCACCATATCTAAACCACGATTTCCAAAAAAATTGCACATACCAGAGCCAAAATCCTCACTGTGCATAGATCGGTACATTAATTTTAGTCTTGAATATTTTCTTGGCATCCAAACAGCAAAAATCCAAAATCCCAGAAAAAAAAAAAATCCCCAATGATTTAGCACTAGATCTAAACCCCGATTTCCAAAATATTTGCACTTACCAGAGCCAAAATCCTCATTGTGCACAAATCAGATCTAAATTTTGGGAGGATTCCTTGTTGCATGTTGGATCTTTGGTTTTAGGTGGGATTGGCAGCAAGAGTTTTTTTATTATGGGTTGAGGTGGTTGTGGTTTTTGATGAGAGGAATGAAGGAGGAAGAGAGAGGAAGAAAGATGGGTAGAGAGTGATGATTTCAAAGAGAGAGGGGAAGAGAGAGGAGAGAGAGTGATGGTTTCTTTTTTTCTTTTCTTTTTTTTGCTGAATGAGACTCATGGTTTCAGAGGAGAGATGGATAATTTTTTGCGTGTTTGACATTTGAGAGAGAGAGAGAGAGAGAAAACGTTGGTTAACGGACAATACAAACTAAAACTAACCATGTGCATTTCACATGATACTAGGACAAGTGTCACTATGGATTGTTGCCACCTAATCCTGTTTGCAGCAACTCCTCCATACTAGTGTGCAGGAAATCCTTGTCCATATATATATATATATTTGTGTATTGCACGACTTATCCAATATTTTTAAGTATAATTATATTTTTGTGATCCTTCTTAAAAAAAACAAATTATTTTGTTCTTTTGTGTATAAAAAAAAAAAAAAATCTAATGCAAATACGCACATATTTCCCACGTGTTTCAAGATATTATAAGAGATGTGGACCAAAAAATTCATCTCCAAAATAGCATTTCCTTATCTAAAATCTTATCAATACTCACTCACTCCATCAATAAAAGTAGAAAATCAGCTACAGTTACACACATTGGAAGAGACTGAACTATCAAAATGGCTTCTTTGAGCTTGAATCCCTCCATCACCCTTCTATTCATTTTCATGGATTGTTGCCACCTAATCCTGTTTGCAGCAACTCCTCCATACTAGTGTGTAGGAAATCCTTGTCCATATATATATATATATATATATATATTTGTGTATTGCACAACTTATCCAATATTTTTTAGTAAAATCATATTTTTGTGATCCTTCTTAAAAAAAAAACAAATTATTTTGTTCTTTTGTGTATAAATAAAAACAAAAGAAAAGAAAAATCTAATGCAAATACGCCCATATTTCCCACGTGTTTCAAGATATTATAAGAGATGTGGACCAAAAAATTCATCTCCAAAACAGCATTTCCTTATCTAAAATCTTATCAATACTCAGTCACTCCATCAATAAAAGCAGAAAATCAGCTACAGTTACACACATTGGAAGAGACTGAACTATCAAAATGACTTCTTTGAGCTTGAATCCCTCCATCACCCTTCTATTCATTTCCATGGATTGTTGCCACCTAATCCTGTTTGCAGCAACTCCTCCATACTAGTGTGTAGGAAATCCTTGTACATATATATATATATATATATATTTGTGTATTGCACGACTTATCCAATATTTTTTAGTATAATTATATTTTTGTGATTCTTCTTTAAAAAAACAAATTATTTTGTTCTTTTGTGTATAAATAAAAACAAAACAAAAGAAAAATCTAATGCAAATACGCCCATATTTCCCACGTGTTTCAAGATATTATAAGAGATGTGGACCAAAAAATTCATCTCCAAAACAGCATTTCCTTATCTAAAATCTTATCAATACTCAGTCACTCCATCAATAAAAGCATAAAATCAGCTATAGTTACACACATTGGAAGAGACTGAACTATCAAAATGACTTCTTTGAGCTTGAATCCCTCCATCACCCTTCTATTCATTTCCATCCTTAGCTTCCTTAGCTTGACCACTCATGCAACTGCCCCAATTCTCGTCAATGAGGTATGTGCAAACACCACTTTCAGCTCCAATAGCATCTACCAATCAAATCTCAACTCCCTCCTCTCTTCACTCTCTTCCAGCGCCACACACAACCTCGAATTCTACAACACCACCAGTGGCCAAAACACCTCCAACCCCGTCTACGGCCTCTTCCTCTGCCGCGGCGATGTCAACCCTCAACTCTGCCAAGAATGTGTAGCTGCAGCAGTCAAAGAGATAACCAAAAATTGTTCCAGAGATAAGGTTGCTGTAATATGGTACGATGAGTGCATGTTGCGTTACTCAAATCGGTCATTCTTTTCCACAGTGGACGAAAAGCCAAAGTTTGCCCTATTGAACAAGCAGAATATCACCGAACAGGAAAGGTTTAACAAGCTACTGGCTAAGTCAATGAATGAGACAGCAGCTCAGGCCTCTAATGCTCCTATTGGTTCCAAAAAGTTTGGAACCAAAGAAGTGAATATCTCTGCTTTTCAAACACTGTACAACCTTGTACAGTGCACAGCGGACTTGTCCAGAAACGATTGTAGTACTTTTCTTCAGGCTGCTATAAATCTTCTTCCATGGTGTTGCAGTGGAAAGCAAGGGGGAAGAGTCATTTTTCCGAGTTGTAATATTAGGTACGAATTGTACCCTTTTTACCGGATGGAAAATGCAACATTCATGCCGACATCAGCTCATACATCTTCACATCCAGGTTCGGTAACTGAACTTTGAATGCTTTTTCCCTTTTCTCTTTACATTACTGAGTAATGCGATACAAATTTTTTTATAAAAAAATTTACAAATTATTGAAGTGATGAGTGATTATTTGTGAATGAAAAAGTGATATTAATAGTGAGTTTAGATGAAAAAAAAAAAAAAAAAAAAAAACTAATTACATCAATATAAAATCAGGTCCAAGTGAGTTACAACTCTAAAGGATGGAGATATTAGATAAAACAAACACTACGGAGTAGGCAACAAGCCATTCCATTGGACCATTGCCCACCAACATTGTTTGGTGAGGGGTAGAATGTAGAGCCACCATTGGCAGGGCTGATATCCCTCTATGATTCACTTTTCTGAGAAAGTAATTCTTGTAACAACTTAAACTAAGTCAAGTGTAAGTAGGGTTGTCCAAGAAACCCGACTACCTGACAGAATTGATATAACTAACTGAAACCGACCGTCGGTGGCCCTAATTGATCCCTTCATCGGTCGGCCACAAGTTCCTTCTCTTAAAAACCGACTCTGGCGAATCAAGTGGTGGGTGTCCTCCAAATTTCAAGCCACTCGACCTGACCAGAAAACCAATTCAAGAAGCCTTCAAATCTACCAGAGTTTATCCCAATTCGGCGACTATTAGGCCTTCAAAGCTCAAATTTGGCCATATTTGGCCTTTCTCTGCTTAGATCCACTTAAATCCAGCGATGATTAACTCAAATTTTCTAAGATTCGGCAATGTTTGGCATAGATCTGCTTAGATCTAACGATGTTGGTCTCAGATCTGGCGACATTTGGCATAGATCTAGCAAGGTTTGTCTCAAATCCTGTTGAATCATTCTCTTCTTCACTTAGATCCGACAAAGATCTACTACCCTCTACCCACAAGCCATTCCTTCATCAATTTCGACCAAACCAACCCAATCGTTTGTCAGAGCTTGCCTGACTCGACCCAAAGTGGTTGTTGGTCGATTTCGGGTTTTCACTTCTTCAACTTGAAGTAAGTGGGTTGAGTGGCGGGTTGATCTCAAACTTGAACCACTCGACTCATGGACAACTCTAATTATAAGTCACACACATAACCACTAATGAGTGAATAGCATGTGAAAAGTTGGTTTGAACCACTTTAGCAAACAATTAAATTACATGCAATGACTAATGAGCGAATAGCGTGCATGTGAAAAGTTGGTGAAAACCACTTTAACAAAAATAAATAAATTACATGGCATCCATACATTAGTGCTAAATAAAGACTTGGCATTCCCACTTTTTCACTTAGTGAGATTATTATTATTATTATTATTATTTTTGTAAAACAAACACACGGAGAAGGAAATGGGTTATAATACAAAGACACACCACAACTCTATTTAAAAGTCATGGTAACTTTTGTTTGTTTGGCTTTTGGAGGTCAATTATTAAAATTATATATATAAAGAATTATTGTTTTAAATTGATGGTATCCTATTACGAGACCCCCACCATGCTCCCACTCAACCCCACCCCCCCGCGGGGGGTGCTGGTGGGCATATATGTATATATATAAAATCTTTTGTTACTGGTTCATAAATTTGGGCCAAGGGCAACTGCGTGATTAAAGTTTACTCTTTAATTGTTACAACTCACAACTGGGCTGATCCTTTCTTTATTTAAAAAGTAGCGATTTTATTGTAGCTACTGCGCGCATGATTAAAAATAAATAAATAAATAAAGGTTTTCTCTTTAATTGTTACAACTCACAACTGGGCTGATCCTTTCTTTATTTAAAAAGTAATGATTTTATTGTTCCATGCCTAGGTTGAATAATGGTTTTGGATCAATATGGTAGATCTATTGAACATCCTTCCCTCCCCAGTAATGATAGTAATAGTGCGCTGACTCCATAGTCATGTGGCGTACATTTTGTGAGAGGGAAGATACATGAGATATCCTCCTTTTTTTTTTTCAACATTCTCACCCAAAAAAAAAAAAAAATCTCACAAAAAGAAAATAATAAACAAAAGGAAGAAGAAGAAATTTTTGTTTCATATTAAGAGCTTGTTTGGTAAAAAAAATTTAGTAATGTTATTTACGATATTGTAGAAATACGTGTGGGTGAAACAAAAAGAAGAAAAAAGTTTTGTTTGATATTAAGGGCTCGTTTGGTAAGAAATTTCTAGTATTTTTGTTTAAGTGTTGTGGAAATATATGTGAATAAAAAAGTGTTGTAGAAATACGTGTACTGTTGTTTAAACACCCGTACCAATTAGGCCCTAGGTTCTCCACCAAAAAAAAAAAAAAAAAAAAACAAAAAAAAAAACAAAACAAAAAACAAAAAACAAAAAAAAAAAAAACAAAAACAAAAACCGTTGTTCAACTCCACCTATAGCTATGACTGTCCATTTTCCTAAATTAATGAGCGAAATGAACCTCTTCTATTGATACATTAAACTTTCTCTCATTTTTAGACAGATATGTGACAAATAGCATTTATTTAATTTTTAAATGCTACATATATTTCATCTAAAAAGAAAATGTAAGGAATTGGAGGATTAAATGGGAGGAACTGGTCAGGCATAAAACTCAAATTCCCCTCTCCACCTGCTATGTATTCAGAAATTTTTGAAAATATATTAAAATCCATAAATTTTTAAAAAATATATTAAAAAAATGAAGAGGCCTCAAGCATACCAGCCAATCTTGTCATATAGTCAAATGGCACTTTTGCCTTCATTTGTACGGTGAGGATTGGGGTCGCATCCTCACAATTTTTTCATGGGGAAACAAAAAGAAAAATGACTCAAAGTAGACTTATTAGACCATAAATAAGTAATGTTAATTAAACACAAATTATTTTACACAATTTTACATCCAAGTTACGATTTTTAATGTTTTTTGGAGTTTTTTTTTTTTTTTTTTTTTTGGCTGGTGCTTTTTGGAGTGTGCATACAACTGAGTAAAACTGATGTTACAGAAGCCTAAAGAGAAAGCACACACGATGCTCTTTTGATGGAACAAAAACTAAACTGTTAGTCTCTGGTAGTAAACCTCGAATCCCTGAAGGGTTTCCCTGAATCCACAAGGAGATAAAACTAGAATCTACCAGAAAAAATTTTGACAAAACGTTTGTGTTTATTAATAATAGTCTAAAAACTGAATTGCCTTTGGAGGTTACAATGCGTTTAAATAGTAAAAACAAAACTTAGGGCAACTAGAAACCCTAAGGTGGCTATGAAAGCATATAAAACCCTAATTTGACTAAATAACATTAAAAAACACCTAAAAACAAGGAAATAAATGCCCTAAACCTAAAATAACGAAAATTACATAAAAATACCAAATATAAAAGATTACAGAAATTAATTAGAATATTTTGTCCTATATCAGGCCGCTCCACTTGAAATAAACTCGTCCTCGAGTTCATTCTTGAAATTTGAAATCTTCCACTCTAAATAAACAAATACTTTGAATGTTTTAATAACTTGATTTGGTTCTGAAACTTGAATCTGTCATAAAGTGTAGCATAAGCATAAAATTTCTTCTCATATATTTTCAATTTATTTGCAACATCAATCAACAAAGGGTTTATAGTAAAATTAAAATTTTCTACTCCAAGAAAATCAACATATTGTGTAGTCATTTCCAACAAATCAATTGAGACCTCAGGATTGTGAGTTGTGGACTCATCCTCATATTTGACCTCAATTGAATCTTCCATAATGTTCTCAATAATGACCATATCTTCATTCCTGTCATCATCCACAACCAACTCAACCTTCGTGTTTTTGACCTCTTCATCAAATTTTTGACAAGTGGTATCTTTAATCTTCAATTCAATAACTTGTTGCAAGTGTTGATCTTTTTTAACCCCTACAAAATTTTCTTTGGAAATAGGTTGCTTCTTCTCAACCCTCATACTCCTTTCTTTACTTGACATATGGACTTGACTGTGATAATTTTGGTTTTGTGGTTGACCTTTCATATTTTGAACATATTGCTTTTCATATGAATATACAGATTTATAATCAACACTTATATAATCTAGTATATCATAATAGTCATTAGGAAACCATAAATCAATTAATACTCTTTTCATTCTTTGCCAAGAGTGAATTGGATGCTTACCTTGTCGCTTTCTATCAATTTGAATGTCTTTCCACCATTCTTCTGCTTCATTGTCTAATTTATTAGATGCAAGCCGCACCTTTTCTTCATCACAAATCTTCCAAAAATTAAAATATTCTTCCAATTCAAGAAGCCAGTCAATAAAATCCATCATACACATATCTCTGTCAAAGAATGGAATTTTCTTGTAGTTAGGAGTGCGTCTTTGAATATATCGAACATTGTTGTTGCAAGATGATTTCTTAGCAAAAAGAGTAGCAATCTTTTGCTGGATTTCGCCTATAATTTTCTGACTCTTTTCACAAAATTGGTGATTCTCATCACTAAAATTAAAGAACACAGCCTTGGTAAGGACTAGGTTGTTGACATCGTCATCACCGTCATTGTTGTGGTGGTCACCATCTTGTCGGTTAGCCATCAGACCAAGGTAAGTCAAGACTTTGATACCAATTGATGTCGCGGAAGCCTAAAGAGAAAGCAGACACGATGCTCTCTTGATGGAACAAAAACTAAACTGTTAGTAGAATCCACCAAAAGAAAATTTGACAAAATGTCTGTGTTTATTGATAATAGTCTAAAAACTGAATTGCCTTTGGAGGCTACAATGCGTTTAAATAGTAAAAACAAAACCTAGGGCAACTAGAAACCCTAAGGCGGCTACGAAAGCATATAAAACCCTAATTTGACTAAATAACATTAAAAAAACACCTAAAAACAAGGAAATAAATGCCCTAAACCTAAAATAACGAAAATTACATAAAAATACCAAATATAAAAGATTACAAAAATTAATTAGAATATTTTGTCCTACATCAAAAACAGTTTATGTGAAACAAGTTTAACCCTATATATTTTATTGGGCAACTCTCTCCTAACGGACTGTTTACTGTTGTCAATGAAACATGATATTGTTTACGCAGGAAAGGACAAAAGCTCAACGGCAACGATAATCGCCATTGTTGTTCCAATAGCTGCATTGGTGCTAGTCCTAGTCATCCTGTCCTACTGTTTCCTAAGGAGAGCAAGAAAGAAGACCAATGCTATAAAGGGAGAGAGTTCTAAGAAATCTAATCATATCCTAAATTATCAAGGTATGCGAGTAGTCTTTTATATTTACATCATATGTCACTTTCTTCTCATTTTCAAGTCTTCATGAAAATGATGTTAACATATTCAAGTGTGAGTGGTGTAGTTCAAGTGTGAGTAGCGTAGTTAGGTAAATGTTCAAGTTCCATATTAGATAATAATCACAAGAATCGGTTGTTAATACTTAATATATCGTAATTAGTTTTATATACAAAGAAAATAATTAATTAGACACAAAACCCATTGATTTAAGACAATTTTTTTTTTTTTTAATTTTAATATATATTTATATGATAGAATTTCAATCTATAATATTTGCTCTATGATAATTATTTGTTATCATTGGGTCAAGACGCCAATTGATTTTTGAATCACACTAAAATACCAATTGATTTTTGGTATAAGCGGGGTTTTTAAACCCCCAAATCTCTTATTTGATGATAAGAAATTTCATCAATTGAGTTAACTAGAACTTACGATTTAAGTCGTTCTTGAGGGAGTGTTAAAATCTACTTGTCGGTTAAACTTCAGGGTATATGGTAGTTTTTCAGAAAATGAGAAAGAAGTTATTGATTTTGTACAAACACTCACCTTATGATAAGCTAACATTGCTCTTTCTAGTGTAATATCTTACTTTTATTTTTTGGATGTTTAGCTGCAAGTGAATTAACAACTGTGGAGTCCTTGCAATTTGATTTTGGGACAATTGAAGCCGCCACAAACAAATTCTCAGATGACAACAAGATTAGTGAAGGTGGATTTGGTAAAGTATACATGGTATATATCAAAATTAATTTCTAATTTTTTTTTTTTGGTTACTCAAATAAGCATACGTAGAAAATTTACTGCATATAATTAGAATTCAAATGTGAAAAGTTTTGTCATGATCCTTATAACTCAATTGGTTGGCACTTTCTAGTATTTTCAATGAAACATTCAAAGTTTAAATCATCCATCCCCAATTATCAAATTATCAAAAAAATAATTTGAAAAGCTTTCAATTTACTGGAATTTAATAAATTCCATGAATTAAACTATGCTAAGGCTATTTAAAATACATATATTACCAGGGTACACTTCCTAGTGGACAAGAAATAGCTGCAAAGAGGTTATGGAAAAGTTCTGGACAAGGAGTAGAACAATTTAAACAATTCAAGAACGAGGTTGAACTACAAGCGAAGCTTCAACACAAAAATTTGGCAAGGCTATTGGGATATTGCTTGGAGGGAGAAGAAAAGATACTTATCTATGAATTTGTGCCCAATAAGAGTCTTGACAATTTTATATTTGGTTTGTCTTTCTAAACATGCATCCAATATTTTAAAAGCATTTGGAATTCTTTGTTTTTATTTTTATTTTATTTATTTTTTTTGGATGAACTTTTAGATTCAAAAAAACAAGGACAATTGGATTGGGAAACACGATATAAGATAATTGGAGGGATTGCTCGAGGAATACAATATCTTCATGAAGATTCTCAACTTAGAATTATACATTGTGATCTAAAGGCTAGCAGCATATTGTTAGATGCAGAAATGAATCCAAAAATTGCAGATTTTGGTATCGGACGGACTCTTGAAGTTGATCAAACTCAAAGAAATGCAAGTAAAATTGTGGGGACATAGTAAGTTCCAAATGGTTTTTCTTCTAATTTGCATTATCAGAATTAATGCATTTATTCAAGTCCTATTCCAAGTAATTAATCATTGAAAAAATATTTATAAAAAATGCAAAAAAAGGTAATTTTGACATATTGAACTTGAAGAACATCTCATGAGGTTCCTCATTGTCATTTAGTTACACTACTATGTTTTTGGTGTTGGTTTGCAGTGATTATACGTCTCCAGAGTACGCAATGCAAGGGAAATTCTCTGATAAATCCGATGTATATAGTTTCGGTGTCCTTGTCCTTGAAATTATCACCGGAAAAAAGAATAGTAACTTTGAATTAAAAGGGGCTGAGGACCTCTTGAGCTACGTGAGTATATAAAATATAGTGTATTTGTTTCCCTTTCTTAATGCCTAGGGTCACCACTAGTAGCATGACATTCTAAACACTACCTTATAAAATGTGCAGGCATGGATACATTGGAGGGATGGGAGGCCCTTGGAATTGTTGGATCCAACTTTGGAAGGTTTTTATTTGATAGATGAAGCCATTAAATGCATCCACATCGGCTTATTATGTGTTCAGAAGGATCCAGCTGACAGACCCACTATGGCATCAATAGTTCTCGCGCTTAATAGCCACTCTGTTAGTCTACCAGCACCGCAACAGCCAGCTTTTTTCCTTCGCAACACAGACCAGAACTTGCTCCAAATGTCTATGGAGTCTGATCAATCTACTAGCATGTCCATGTCATGGTCTGTCAATGAAGAATCTGTTACTGAACCACACGCTCAATAGTTTACAGAAGCCAGGAATGCACAAGTTTTGTGCAAACGGGTGGGCATAAATTTAAAGCTAAGACATTAAATTATTTGAGTTTTTGTACAACGAGTCTAAGGCCATTACATTTTTAAAAACATCTTTTACAATCACTGATATGAGCTGTTTTGATTGTATGTAATAAATATGTTATTAGTGCTGATGGATCGAAGTAAAAATATTATTCAAACTTCCAGTCTCAACATCTCATGCTAGTAATTATAAAAAAATTATGTCGCATTACTCTTACAATGAAATAACCAATTAGTTTATTTATTGTAGGTTCCAGGTAACTCAACTAGTAAAATATTTCCTTAAAAAAAAAAAAAAAAAGGTAAAATATCTGATGGTTGAATGGGATTCAATCCTCATTTACACTAAAAACCGATTCGTGTTTTAATCTGATGATAATAACTATCATTAGGAGCGGATGACACAGGTTGAAACTATTTCCAAAAAAAAAAAGGAAAAAAAAAAAAAAAAAAACCAATTGGCTATTTAACCAAAGAAAAAAGCGCCCTGATATTGAGGAAGGACTAACTTATAATCAAGAGCATAATACTTGATGTTCTCACTGCAAGAAATGTTAATATTTGTGAAAATCCAACACGGTCACAATGGTCTCTACCTTTTTGTTAGAGATAGTATCTCATATTCTCTAATAGGCCGAAGATGTATTGACTCCTTGTGATCAAATAATCAATTAATTAATTAGCCAAGTTATTAATTAATCAATTTAACATACAAATGCGTGGTAGCACAAACAAATTACCAATTGTTAGGACATATATGTTTTAACTTGTTTAAGAACATATGTCACTTAATTATGTAAATTGGCTTATCATTTGACAAAACGCACTCTGCTTGTAATTGGGTAGATCTAGGTGTTTTTAATACTTCAAGAAATCATGTTTCAAGGTCAAGTGTTGAAGTCATCAAGTCTGTCCAAGAAAAAGCAAGTTGAAGTGCAGAATTTTTAAAGCTCGACACCTCTCGACACCTACCTCGACACCTGCTATCTGTCGAGAATTAAAAATTCAGAATTCCAATCTGATTTTCTAGGAATCCGTGAATGTGTTTTTGGGGCTTCTTTTCTTCTAACCCTAAACATATAAAAGGATTATTTTAAGAACCGTTTATGGGACACAAGTTGCATTATCATTGAGCAATCTCTGTTTATGCAAATTGTGCTCAATAGACGAAGTTCTTGACCTAGTTCATCCTTCATCAAGAAGTTGCTGTGTCTTTGCACCATAGGGTTTTGTAACCAAGCATCTTCCTGCTATTCATCACGTGGATGAACTGAAGAACTTTGCAACCAACCATTCTTCCTCAAGTTGGTGTTCTGAAGTCGCGTATTGGGATTCGCGTATTCGTTAGTCACGTACTTGGGAGCCGTGCAACAAAGGTGGAAATTGTCACTACAGATCAAGTCCAATTGGGTATTGGGGTAAGGGTTCAACTGTAGGTTGGTAAGGTACTGGGATTCCTTTCTTGTAACCGCTTGATTTGATAATAGTGGAGTTTCGGGAGTGGTGACCTGAAAATCACCCGGTGGGGTTTTTGCCGTTAGGTTTTTCCCCATTCGTAAACAAATCACCGTGTTATTTATTTTCCGCTGCATATTTAGTATTTGGTGATTTGTTTGTGCTTCCACGCAATTGCATGCTAAATTGATTAATTAACTACTTGGCTAATTAATTAATTAATTAGGGTTTATCACAAGGGGTCATTTGAATTGTGACCTAACACCAATAAACTAATTATGTAGCAGAAAATAAATAACATGGTGAATTGTTTACGAATGAGGAAAACCTAACGACAAAAACCCCCCCGAGTGATTTTTAAGTCATCACTCTCGAAGTTCTACTATTATCACAAGAAACGGTTATAAGTAAAGGAATCCTAAGTGCCTTAACAACTTACAGTTGAACCCTTACCCCAATACCCAATTGGACTTGTTTTGTAGTGACAATTTCCCCTTTTGATGCACGACTCCTAAGTACGTGACTAACCAATTGCGCGGATCCCAGTACGCGACTTCAATCACCAAGTAGAGAAAGTTTGTTGGCTGCAAAGTTCTTCAGTTCATCCCAATGATGACGATCAAGAAGATGCTTGGTCACAAAACCCTTTGATGCAAATACACAACTTCTTCAAGAGTGATAAACTAGGGCAAAACTTTGTCTTTGGTCATAATTTACTTGAACAGAATTTGTTCAATGCTTATGTAACTTGTGAACCCTTTGACGGCCCTTAAAACAATCATTTTATATGTCTAGGGTTAGGAGAAAAGAAAGCCTAAACACATAATCACGGATCCCAAGAAAATCAAATTAGAAAATTTGAAATTCATAAACCTCGACAGATAGGAGGTGTCGAGCATATGGGCTTGAGACAGCATCTTAAACCTTGACATATGCTAGCTGTCGAGCTTTAATGAACATGCACTTCTTTAGCTTGTTTCTTGGACAGACTTGATAATTTCAACACTTGATCTTGAAACCTTATTTCTTGAAGTATTAAAAACACCTAGAACTACCCAATTACAAGTAAAGTGCATTTTGTCAAAGAATTAGTCAATTACATAAAAGAATGACATATATTCTTAACAAGTAAACCACATATATCCTAACAATCTCTCCCTTTGACAATTTGTGACAAAACCACAACAAACAAATGAGATATGTGAAAGTCATAAATCACTCAACTCATATTCACTTTTTGAATACAATAAAATTTATCCTAACACAAACTCTTGAAAAACTTTCAAGAAGAGAGTTTATAGCAAGTAGATTTTAACAACCTATATTTCTGAAACACTTTAAACAAAACTCATCAAGGGATTTTCGTGTGAAACAAAAATAATAAATTGCATACAAGTATAAGAAGCATGTGTATAGAGAGAGAAAAGAAACAACACATGTAAGGTAAGTGAAAGAAATATACATCCACATATAAAGAAGATAAGTACAATGTATGTGTAAAAATGGTCACAAGACCCAATGTACAAGAACAAATGTATCTATAAAAGAAAGAAAAGAAAAGATACATCATATCCTCACTACATCCCTCATATCAACAACAACACTCCCCTTATCAAAAATGTCATATACTAACTCTCCCCCTAAGAGTGACTACTCTCATATCCCAAAACTACTCCCCTTTTTTTTCACGAGTGACAAAGGGTAAGAATGTTAAGTAAACATTTCATCAGTAGAGCTAGCATCTCCATCATCATCTGAAGCATTATCGTCATAACCATCATCATCATCATCCTCAGCATCAGAATCATAAGCCATTGTAGGAGGTGGTGGAGGAGAAGCCTCACAAGCATAGCCACCCATAGTCGCTTGCCATAGTGCAATACGACTGAGACGAATGTTCACCTGATACAACTCAGTAGAGAGTGTATCAAGGCGAGCATCCATGTGCTGCAGCTGCGCCATGATGTCTCCAAGTGACACATCGCTCGTAGAAGAGGAAGGGGTGGATGTAGATGGAGTAGAACGAAATGGAGTCGGATAGGAGGGAGGAGTGGAATTCAGCTGTCGCTTCCTATACTGCGCCTTACTACATTTTACGGTAGTGGCATCTATGGCACAAAAGTGTGTGAAATGGTTAGGCACAGGAAAAGGGATGGAAAAATGGCGTAAGATCCTCGTGATAGCAGAAGGAAAGATGAGCTTATCACTGGACGTTGAATCTTGATGAACATCTATAATGGAAAGAATAAAATGTGAAGGGAAGTCAATAGTAAGATGCTCAAGAAGAGATAACAAAAATCTAGTAATGGAGTTGTAGTAAGAGAATGGATGGAGAAAAAAAGTCATCACTATGTTCAAGAAGCGAGGGCTTTTAGTAAAAGGCATACATGGTGTAAACTAACGCTCACCCCAATCAGTAGGGCGCTTATAGAAGGCAGCCATGAGCTCATCCTTGGACATAGTCCTCAGATGCTTACAACTAGGATAGTCAGGATACCCTACCTTAGGTACCCGAAGCACATCCGCAATAAGTTGCGGTGTTATAGGAATGCGCGTACCTCGAATGCGAGTGAAGAAAAGAGGTACTGAACGATCGATCCCATACATGTTGGAGTAAAACTCTTGGATAAGTATGAAAGGACATGTGACTGGGATGTCACACAGTGACTCCAATTCCCGACTGTAAATGACAGTGGGAAGGTTAGTGTCAGCGAAATTCACCAAATGAACACTTCGTCTAGAAAAGTTCTCCGAGAATGTCTTATGGGAATTATCATCACGAAACTAAAGAGAGAGAGGAGCAGAATCAGAAGATGAAGAGGCTCCGGAACGAAGAGGGTTCCAGGCCGAAATGGATTTACACTTAGGTGCCATAAACATGACTAATGAAAACAATAGAAAGAAAGGGAGAGAGCGAGACAATCAGAAAAGCCCCAAACAGTTTAAATGTATCAAATATATTGAAAAGAGAGTAAGTATGCATAGGGAATGCATGAACATGTAACATGCAAAAGAAATTGCTTCATGGGCTTAACCCAATCCAAACCTATCAGCACACAAACAGATTGCACACATCTAAATATATGATAATACTTTTATAATGCTAATGTGATGCAATGCATGAGATTTTAAACTCATTTAAGTGAAAACCCATCCCAAAATTTCAACAATAAGTCATCAATTTTGAAAAACCCCAAAACGTTTCAAAAACCCCAAAACCTAGGTTTCAAAACATGAAATGCATGAAGAATGAGAGATTAGAAGTTTACCAAGTGAAGAAAAACTTGAAAAAGCTTGAAGAAACCCTTGAGGATTAAGATTGGAGTGAGATGAGAGTGTTTGGGAAAGAAAAGAGAGAGCTATTGAGAGAGAGATCGAAAGAAATGACTTCCGAATCGCACGGGGAGGTATATAGAGTTTTTTAGTAAATCTTGACAGATAAGGAGTCGAGAGGTGTCAAGACATCTATCAAGGTAGGTGTCGAGAAAATGGTCGTTGTCAGATGCAGGTGTTAAGGAGGTATTGAGGAACAAAACACTAGATCAAGAATAGAAGCTTGATCAATCCACCAGGTGTCAAGAGGCTATCGATGAGGCAGGAACTTTCTCGATCGATCCACTAGGTGTCGAGGAGGTGTCGGGATTGTGATAAGAAAAAGTTTGAGAAGCTCGATAGATAGCAAGGTATCGAGGAGGTGTTAAGCAAGCTTTTAAAAACAATTTTTTGGGAAGTGAAAAACTCAAATATGAATGCAATCCAACATGCAACTTAACAAATGATCCAATCAACATATTAAACTCTCAAAATCATCTTTCAACAGTAATTTTAAGCACATAGATCCTCACACACACACACACACACACACACACACAAAACAAGTCTAACAAATTTTATATTTCAAAAACAAATCAGGATAGTTTAGTGAACATACATTAACACATGTAAAATCTTGTGATGGCCAAATCACATTGTACTTGCATATGTATCAAAAGTAGCAAAGAATATTGCGTGTTGTGCGTGAAAAACATCGCAAGATTGCATAAGTGTATACATGTTATGACGTTTTGAAATATAAGAAAATCACTTTAACTTACACATAATTATAATTGTTTGATAGGGACTATCACCTTTGAGGTATATCCTATAACTCCTACATATCATAGAATACACGTTTGTAATCATATTTAAAAGCATTTTTGATCTTTTTGCTTTTTATTTTCTTTGCATATTTTTCATTTTAAGCATATCATGCATGGGCATATAAGAGAGAGAAAAGAAATACCCAATGATATTTGACATTTCAATTTTGCTATGCCGAAGCACAAAAATGTTATTGACACTGTACTTTTGCTATGCTGAAGCATACGAGCGTCATATTATGATTGGCGGGCAATAGTGGTGAAATGATTATTTATGCCTTTCTCTTAGGATTTTCTAGTCATTTCCGTCAAAAAGAGTGATACGAGTGTTAAGTACAAGAGATAACTTAATCTTAATAATCATAAATAAGAGTCACAAAGCTCACTTACTTAGTTGTGCATAGAGATGCTCATCTAATTTACAAAAGATACAAAGTTTAGAAAACTTTGTTTCAATGGCCATCCAAGGTACACAAGTACCAATGTACACAAAATACACACTGTTTTTGTATTTTTCTGAATTTCAATTATTTTTTTATATGAAAAACAAAAATAAGCAAAAATTGAAAACAAACAAACAAAAACATGTTAGATAAAGCAAAGCATAAACTAGACTGACTTAAAATAAAAGCAAAACATACAAGTAATGCAACAAACAAAAATAAGAAGATAGAAGAAAATGATAAAATCACTTAGAGTCCTTTTTCTTGCACACCTTGGAAGAACATTTCCTTTGATTAAACACTTGAACCGGCAATGAGGGGGAAGAATTGAAACCGTTCAAGTTCTAAAGGAATATGAGGGCTTTCAGAAGATCTCTAAGAGGAACAAGAGAGGATTGAAGTTGATTCTAGCTTTCAGATGCTATCGTGCAGTTGCTCTGTTGAGTGGCTAACCACTTATAGCAATTTGGTCTAGTATGACCGGCAGCTCTACAATGATGATAGAGATGCTACTTCTTCTGTTTAGTCTTTTGAAAGTTAGCCTTCTTAGCCCTAGGGTTTTTAACTTCTTTCTTATCCTATTTAGGGGTGCCCCTAAGATAGATTTACCCTTGTCTAAGTTTTCACTAACTAAATCAGTTTTAACATCATTGTTCTCAATTTCAATATCATTAGCAAAATGAACAAATACAGTAGTACTCGTAGAAGCAGTATTATAGGATGAAAGACCATACCCTAAACCTATTTGATCTGAAGCAGATTTCTGAATACTGAGCATCTCATCAAGCTTTGCACTTGAAGTCCTCTCCAATTGGGCTCTAACTTGAAACAGCTTCGCTTCAAACTTCTTGGTCTTCTCAGTCAAGAAATTGTTCTCAAACCTCAATGCACCAATTGTTTGATTAGCTTCATCAAACTTTATGGAAAGCTCTTCACAATCAAGTTCCACATCACTGAGTTTCTTGGTTGCTAGCCTATACAGTTTCTCATGCTTCTCAAAGAGCTTGTACAGTTTCTCAAAGGCTGTATGGATATCATCTTGATCATCCATCTTCTCAAACTTGGGCTTCACCAACTATTCTTCTTCATCCACCTCTTCAACAATCCCTCAGTAGGATTGATTGTGGCAGTGAAGGAATTTAAGATTCTGTCATCCTCATCATCTAAATCATCTTCAGGTTCAATGTCACTCAATGTAGCAGCAAGTGCTTGCTCTTCCCAATAGTCTTGAGATATGTGGAACACTCTTGCTTCATATGACCGAAAGCATGGCACCCAAAGCACTTAGGTATTGCGAGAACAGTGGACTGATCGCCATCCCTAGCATCCTTCTCCTTTGTCTCAACTTTTGAACTGAGAAGAACTGGATTGCCTACGGTTCTTGTCAAAGTCCTTTCCATTGGCATTCTTCGTAAACTTCTTGAACTGCCTAGTGACGTAGGACTTCATCGTCAGAAGACTCATTTGTGTCACTGCTCTTGGCCTTCAGTGCCATGCTCTTGCCTTTACCCGACTTGCCAATCCTTGATAACCCTAACTCGTAGGTCTGCAGATTACTAATCAACTCTGTCAAAGGAATCTTGTCAATATCCTTTGATTCTTTTATCATGGTAATCTTGGCATGGAATCTCTCGGGTAGAGATCTGAGCACCTTCCTTACAATCTTGGGTTCAGGAATGGTTTCTCCAAGATTGAAGGCTAAGTTCACTATGTCCTTTAGCTTGGCATAGAACTCATCGAACGACTCATCGTCATCCATCTTTATCTTTTCAAAGCTTGTAGTGAGCCTCTAAAGCTTTGAATCCTTGATAGCCTTTGTACCCTCAAAGGTTGTCTGGAGGATGGCCCATACTTCCTTAGTAGTTTCAGTGGAGGATACCTTTTTAAACTCTTCATTGGTGACCACACTAAATAAGGTATTCTTTGCTCTGCTATTTGATAGGCCAAAAATGAATTGACTCCTTGTGATAAATTAACCAATTAATTTAGCCAATTGAATAAATTAAGTTAATTAACCTGCAAATGCGTGGTAGCACAATCAAATCACCAATAAACTAATTATGCAGTGGAAAATAAAGAGCACAGTAATTTGTTTACCAATGGAAAAAACCTGATGGCAAAAACCCCATCGAGTGATTTCCAGGTCAGCACTCCAGAAATTCCACTATTATCACAACAAACAGTTACAAGTAAAGGAATCTCAAGTACCTTACCGACTTATAGTTGAACCCTTATGCCAATACCCAATTAGACATGTTCTGTAGTGACAATTTTTCCTTTTGATGCATGACCCCCAAGTACGTGACTAACCAATGTGCAGATCCCAATGCGCGACTTCAAATACCAACTAGAAAGAGTTGTTGGCTGCAAAGTTCTTCTGTTCATCCACGATGAAGATCAAGAAAATACTTGGTCACAAAACCCAAAGGTGCACATACACAGCAACTTCTTCAGAAGAGATGAACTATGGCAAAACTTTGTCCCTGTTCATAAATTGCTTGAACTGACTTTGCTTAATGCTTATGCAACTTGTGTACTCTTTGACGGCCTTAAAACAATCCTTTAATATGTCTAGGGTTAGGAGAAAAGAAGGCCCAAACACATAAACACGGATCCTAAGAAATTAGATTAGAAATTCTGATTTTTGTAAATCTCGATAGATAGAAGCTGTCGAGCATCTGTTGAGGTAGCTGTCGAACCATTGGCAGAACAGCTTCCTTAAACCTTGACACATGCTAGCTGTCGAGCTTTAGTAACCTTGTACTTTCAGCTTGTTTTCTTGGATAGACTCGAAGTCTTCAACACTTGATCTTGGAACATAGTTTCTTGAAGTATTTTAACACATCTTAAATCTACCCAATTACAAGTAAAGTACATTTTGTCAAAGGATTAATGAATTACATAAAATTATGACATATGTTCTTAACATGTGAACCACATATTTCCTAACAATTTCCCCCTTTCGCAGTCTATGACAAAATCACAACAAATATATGAACATATGAGAGAAGTCATAAATCACTCAACTCATATTCACTTATTGAATATAATAAAATCTATCCTAACCCAAACTCTTGAAAAACTTTGCAAGAAGAGAGTTTTTGGCAAGTAGACTTTGACAACCTGTATTTCGGAAACACTTTAAACAAAAATCATCAAGGTATTTTAGTGTGAAACAAAAAATAATAAATTGCATAAAAGTATAAGAAGCTTGTGTATAAAAAGAGAAAAGAAACAACACATGTAAGAGACAGGTGAAAGAAACATACATCAATATATAAAGAAGATAAGTACAATGTATGTGTAAAAATGGTCACAAGACCCAATATACAAGATCAATGTATCTATGAAAGAAAGAAAAGAAAAGATACATCATATCCTCACTACATCCCTCAAAACAACAACACTCCCCCTAACAAAAATGTCCTAGACTAACTCTCCCTTTGAGAATGACTACTCTCATATCCCAAAACTACTTCCCCTTTTTGTCATGAGTGACAAAGGGTAAGAGTGTCAAGTAGACATCTCATCGGTAGAGCTAGCATCTCCATCATCATCATCTGAAGCATCATTGTCATCGCCATCATCATCATCATCATCCTCAGCATCAGAATCAGAAGCCACTAGAGGAGGTGGTGAAGGAGAAGCCTCAGGAGCAGAACCACTCATAGTCGCTTGCCGTCGTGCAATACGACCAACACAAACGTTCACCTGATACAACTCAGTATAAAGTGTATCAGGGCGAGCATCCATGCACTACAGCTGCGCCATGATGTCTCTAAGTGGCTTATCGCTCATGGAAGAGGAAGGGGCAGATGTAGATGGAGCAGTTCGAGATGGAGGAGCTGAATAGGAGGGACGAGCTACTAACTCCTATAATGACCAAAACTGCGCCTTACTATGTTTTACGGTAGTGGTGTCTATGGCACACAAGAAAGTGAAAGGGTTGGACATGGAAAAAAGGACAGAAAAATAGCGTAAAATCCTTGTGATAACAATAGGAAAGATGAGCTTATCACGGGATGCCGAATCTAGATGAACATCTACGATAGAAAGAATAAATTGAGAAGAAAAGTCTATGGTAAGATGCTCAAGTAAGAATAACAAAAATCGAGCACGAGGCTCTGTAATGGAGTTGTAGGGATAGAGAGGATGTAGTACAAAAGTAATCACCATGTTCAAAAACCGAGGCCTTTTACAAAGCTCGAATAGTAAGTGAATTGGCATTCACCCAACTCAGAGGGACACTCATAAAAAGTAGATTTGAGCTCATCTTTGGACACAGTTCGCAGATGCTCATAACTAGGGTAGTCAAGAAACTCTATCCTAGGAACCCGAAGCACATCCACAACAAGTTACGGTGTGACAGGAATGCGCGTACCTCGAACGTGAGTGAAGAAAAGAAGTCCTAAACGATTAATCTCGTGTATGTTGGAGTAGAACTCCTAAATAAGAATGAGAGGACAAGTGACTAGGACGTCACACAGTGACTCCCATCCTCGACTGTGAATGACAAAGGGAAGGTCAGTGCTGGCGAAGTCTGCCAAAAAGACTTGGCATTCCGAATAAACATCTCGTCTAGAAAAGTTCTCCAAGAAAGCCTTTCGGGCATCCTCATCATGGAACCGAATGTTAGAAGGAGTATAATTAGAAGATGATGCCCTAGAACAAAAAGGGTTCCTAGACGAAGTAGATTTATGCTTAGGTGCCATAGACACGGCTAACAGAAATAGAAGGAGAGAGAGAGAGTAAGAGAGAGAGAGAGAGAGAGAGAATCAAAAAAGCCCCAAGCAGTTCAAATATATCAAGATATATTGAAAAGAGAGTACGTATGCATGGGGAATGCATGAACATGTGACATGCAAAAGAAAATTCACCATGGGCTCAACCCAATCCAATCCTACCAGTACACAAATATATTACATACATCTAAATGCATGAAAATGCCATGCAAATGTGATGCAATGTATGAGAGTTTAAACACATTTAAATGAAAACCCATCCCAAAATTTCAACAATAACTCATCAATTTTAAAAAACCCCAAAATTTTTCAAAAAACCCCAAAACCTAAGTTTCAAATCATGAAATGCATGAAGAATGATAGATTAGAAGGTTACCAAGTGAGGAAAAACTTGAGAAAGTTTGAAGAAACCTTGAGGAGCAAGATTGGAGTGAGATGAGAGTGTTTGGGAGAGAAAAGAAAGAGCTATCGAGAGAGAGATCGAGAGAAAATGAGGTTTGGAGTGCACAAGGAGATTAAATAGAATCCTCAGTAAATCTCGATAGATGAGGTGTCAAGAGGTGTCGAGGAAAATGGTCGTTGACAGATGCAAGTGTCGAGAAGCTATCGAGGAGGCAGGAACTTTTTCAATCGATCCACCAAGTGTCAAGAAGGTGTCAAGATTGTGATAAGAAAAAGCTTGAGAAGCTCAACAGATAGCTAGGTATCGAGGAGGTGTTGAGCCAGCTTTTAAAAACAATTTTTCGAGAAGAGAAAAACACAGACATGAATGCAATCCAACATGCAACTTAATCAATGATCCAAACAACATATTAAGCTCTCAAAATCATCTCTCAACAAGAATTTTGAGCACATGGATCTCAAAAACACACATACACTAAACAAGTCTAACTAATTTTATAATTCACAAACAAGTCAAGATAGTTTAGTGAGTATACATTACCACATGTAGAACCTTGTGATGGCCAAATCACATTGTACCTGGACATGTATCAAGAGTAGCAAAGAATATTTTTTGTGGTGTGTGAAAAACATCGCAAGATTGCATAAGTGTCAACTAGTTATGCCGATTTGAGATATGACAAAAAAACTTTAACTCACACACAATTATAACTGTTTGATGGAGACTATTACCTTCAAGGTACATCCTATAATTCCCACATCTCCTAGAATATCATATTTAAAAGCATTTTTTTTTTTTTTTTTATCTTTTTGCTTTTTATTTTCTTTGCATATTTTTCTTTTTATTTAGCACATCATGCATGAACATACAAGAGAGAGAAAAGAAATACCCAATATGTTAAGCATTTGACATTACACTTTTGCTATGCCGAGGCATACGGATGTCATTGACACTGCACTTTGGCTATGTCAAAACATACATGTGTCACATTATGATTGGTGGGAAACAGTGGTGATATGGTTACTTATGCCTTTCTCTTAGGATTTTTTAGTCATTCATGTCAAAAAGAATGATACGAGTGTTAAGTTCAAGAGACAACTTAATTTTACTCATCATAAACAAGAGTCACAAAACTCACTTACTTAGTTGTGCATAGGGATGCTCATCTAAGCTACAAGAGATATAAAGTTTAGAAAATTTTGTTTCAATGGGCATCCAAGGTACACAAGTACCAATGTACACAAAATACACACTATTTTTGTACTTTCTAATTTTTCAATTTTTATTTTTATTTTTATAAGAAAAACAAAAATAAACAAAACTAAAAAATAAACAAACAAAAACATGTTAACAAAGCAAAGTATAAAACTAGAATGACTCAAAATTAAAGCAAAACACACAAGTAATGCAACAAACAAAAACAAGAAGATAGAAGAAAGTGATATAATCACTTAGTGTCCTTTTTCTTCCACACCATGGAAGAACCTTTCCTTTGATTAAACCCTTGAACCGGCAGTGAGGGGGAAGAATTGAAACCATTCAAGTTTGAAAGAAACATGAGGGCTTTGAAAAGATCTCCAAGAGGAGCAAAAAAGGATTGAAGTTGATTCTGGCTTCCAGATGCTATCATGACGCTGCTCTGTTGAGTGACTAACCACTTATAGCAATTTGGTCTAGTATGACCGGCAGCTCCACAATGATGACAGAGATGCTGCTTCTTCTGTTTAGGCTTTTGAGAGTTAGCCTTCTTAGCTCTAAGGTTTTTAATATCTTTCTTATCTTGTTTAGAGGGTGCTCCTAGAATAGATTTACCTTTGTCTAAGTTCTCACTAGCTAATTCAATTTTTACATCATTGTTCTCAATTTCAACACTATTAGCAGGAGGAACAAAAACAGTACTATTAGTAGAAGCAATATTAGAGAAAGAAAGACCATACCCTAAACATGTTTGATCCGAAGCAGATTTCTAAGTGCTAAGCATCTCATCAAGCTCTACACTTGAAGTCCTCTCCAATTGAGCTCTGACTTGAAATAGCTTCGCTTCAAGCTTCTTAGTCTTCTCAGCCAAGAAATTGTTCTCGAATCTTAGTGCTGCGATAGTCTGATTAGCCTCATCAAACTTGTGGATAGCTCTTCACGATCAAGTTCCGTCAAAGGAATCTTGTCAATATCCTTTGATTCCTCTATTACCGCAATCTTGGCATGGAATCTCTCGGGTAGAGATCTGAGCACTTTCCTCATAATCTTGGGTTCAGGGATGATTTCCCCAAGATTGAAGGTTGAGTTCACTATGTCCTTTAGCTTGGCATAGAACTCATCAAATGACTCATCCTCCTCCATTTTTATCTCCTCAAACCTTGTAGTGAGCCTATGAAGTTTTGAATCCTTGACAGCCTTTGTACCTTCATAGGTTGTCTAGAGGATGGTCCATGCTTCCTTAGCAGTTTCAATAGAGGATATCTTCTTGAACTCCTCATTGGTGACCACACTGAATAAAGTATTCAATGCCCTACTGTTAAAGTTTACCATCTTGATCTTGACTTCATCCAAATCGGCCAGCGCTTCTTTTGGCTTGGTCTAGCCAATCTCTACAGCTTGCCACACCTTCTCATCTAAAGGCTGCAAGAAAACTCTTATGCATACTTTCCAATATGCATAGTTAGTGCCATCAAATAGAGCAGGTATAATTAACAACTGTCCTCTATCCATGACAAACAGGGGTTAGTGGATCAACACAGCAAAGATTAAATCTAATCAGAGTGTGCTTGCTCTGATACCACTTGATAAGCCAAAAACAAATTGCCTTGTTATGATAAATTAACTAATTAATTTAGCCAAGTGAATTAATTAAGTTATTTAACATGCAAACTCGTGGTAGCACAATTAACAAAATCACCAATAAACTAATTATGTAGCAAAAAATAAAAAACACGGTGATTTGTTTACGAATGGGGAAAACCGAATAGCAAAAACCCCACCGAGTGATTTTCAGGTCACCATTCTCGAAATTTCACTATTATCACAAGCGGTTACAATTAAAAGAATCCCAAGTACCTTACCAATTTACAATTGAACCTTTACTTCTATACCCAATTGGACTTGTTCTGTAGTGACAATTTCTCTTTTTGATGCATAGCTCCCAAGTACGTGACTAAACAATGTGCGGATCCCAGTATGCGACTTCAAACACCAACTAGAAAGACTTTTTGGCTGCAAAGTTTTTTAGTTCATCCATGATGAAGATCAAGAAGATGCTTGGTCACAAGATCCAAAGGTGCACATACACAGCAACTTCTTCAGAAGAGATGAATTAGGGCAAAACTTTGTCTCTGGTCACAAATTGCTTGAACAAACTTTGCTCAATGCTTGTGCAACTTGTATACTCTTTGACGGCCCTTAAAAAAATCCTTTTATATTCTAGGGTTAGGAGAAAAGAAGGCTTAAACACAAACAAGGATCCTAAGAAATCAGATCAGAAATTCTGATTTTTGTAAACCTCGACAGATAAAAGTTGTTGAGCATCTGTCGAGATAGTTGTCGAACCACGGGTAGAACAGCTTCCTTAAACCTTGACACATGTTAGCTGTCGAGCTTTAGTAACCTTGCACTTTCAACTTGTTTTCTTGGACAGACTTAAAGGCTTCAACACTTGATATTGAAATATGGTTTCTTGAAGTATTTTAACACGTCCTAGATCTACCAAATTGCTAATAAAATGCCTTTTGTCAAAGGATTAGACAATTACATAAAATCATGACATATGTTCTTAACATGTGAACCACATATGTCCTAACAATGTCAAAGTTTGCCGCCTTGATCTTGGCTTTATCCCAATCGGCTGGCACTTCCTTTGGCTTGGTCCAGCCAATCTTTACAGCTTCCCACACTTTCTCATCTAAAGACTGCAAGAAAGCTCTCATGCATACTTTCCAATATGCATAGTTAGTGCCATCAAATAAAGGAGGTATAATTAATGACTATCCAATGGACCAACAAACAAAGATTAAACCTAATCAGAGTGTGCCTACTCTAATATCACTTGATAGGCCAAAAACGTATTCACCCCTTGTGATCAAATTAATTAATTAGCCAAGTTATTAATTAATCAATTTAAAATGCAAACACGTGGTAACACAAACAAATCACCAATAAACTAATTATGCAGCGGAAAATAAATAATACGGTGATTTGTTTACGAATGGGGAAAACCTAATGGCAAAAACCCCACCGGGTGATTTTTAAGTTTGCTCAACGCTTGTGCAACTTGTGAACCCTTTGACGGCCCTCAAAACAATCATTTTATATGTCTAGGGTTAGGAGAAAAGAAAGCTGAAACACATAATCACAGATCCCAAGAAAATCAGATCTAAAAATCTGAAATTCATAAACCTTGACAAATAGGAGGTGAAAAGGCAGGTGTTGAGCACACGGGCTTGAGACAGCTTCTTAAACCTCGACACATGCTAGCTGTCGAGCTTTAATGAACGTGCACTTCTTCAGTTTATTTCTTAGATAGACTTGATGAATTCAGCACTTGATCTTGAAACCTTGTCTCTTAAAGTATTAAAAACACATAGAACTACCCAATTACAAGTAAAGTGCGTTTTGTCAAAGGATTAACCAATTTCATAAAGGAATGACATATGTTCTTAACAAGTGAACCACATATGTCCTAACATTCTCAATGGGAAGTAACGGTCTCTAATTTAGGGGAATTCACCCCCAGTAATTGTAAGGGTATATTGGAAATTTCCAATGTATGGGACATATATGGAGACACCATAAATTATTGTAAACCTTTTATTTGAATTTTTTGGCACTCACTCTTGTGGACATAGGGGTAGGGGGAATTCAAACCCTAAATGTCTTGGTTGGAAACACCAAGAGTTGTCAACCAATTAAACTACAAGACTTTCGAAAATAGAGGAACTAGCCGCAGACCTACGTGGTGCATAGGGATACATAATTATTTTTTATTGTGATATAATGTGTAATTTTTTCTCTAAAATTACTTGAAGGTAATTTGTTCTCCAGAAAAAAAATTAAACAATTTCTATTCGGTCCAAATAGATGTATTTCAGTCCCATGTAGTCCAATTCTGTCCACTAGGTCAATTTCGGTCTCCTCTAGTTCACTTTAGACTAATTGGGCCTCAAATTGATTCTTTTTGTAGGTTGCCTTTTCAGATTGAGCTAAAAAATTCATATTTTTTTTTTCTTAAAAATCTTGGGTTGAAAAGTATGAAATTTTCTTATATTTAGGTTAAATTCTATAGTTTTGAATTAATAAACACAAAGAAAATAGACATTATAAATTAGAAATATGAGACCTAAAAACGATATATATTCAAAAGTCTCATTCGGTCCACATTGGTTCTATTCGGTCCATTCTGTCCTCTTCGATCTAGTTTGTTCCTATCTGGTCCATAAGGTCCTAATCGGTTCACTTAGTCCTATTTAGTCCATTCTATCCACTAAAGTTATATTCGGTCCAATTCGGTACATTGGTTCTTATTTAGTCCACTTTGGTCGTATTCGGTTCATTCAATCCACATTGATTATATTCGGTCCATATTAGTCCTATTTTGTCCACTTTGTTCTACATTGGTCCTATTCGGGCCATTACGTCCACTTTGGTTCTATTTCGACCTATTCAGTCCATTTTGTCCACTTTGGTCCACTTCAGTCCTATTCAAGCCATTTGGTCCACTTTGGTCATATTCAGTCCACTTCAGTCCATTCGTTCTTATTCGGTCTATTTTGGTCTGATTCGGTCCACCTTGTTTGTATTGGTCCATTTGGTCCTAGTGGTATGTCTTTGGAGTTAGGTTTGTAAATAAGAGTTTTTGCTAAACATCTAGTTATGTAATATTTACACAAATACCTTAAGTTTCAACCTAGTTGTTAAACTTGCAAAGTTTGAAAGTAAAAAAGTTTTAAAGTTTTATGAATTTTGTATACTGTAGCTTTTATGCAAGGAAATAAAATGGAAGACAAGAAATGAATTTTGATAAGCACCTTTAGCTTTAGTTGGTTCGTGTTAGTATTGAGTTAAACTTGAGATTAATATGCCGGTCATGCTCTGAATTCTGAAGTACAGGTTTGGGTCATGACAACTCTCCTCCAATGCCACTCGCAACTTAGAATTCTACAACACCACTATTAAGTTGTAATTTACAACTATATGTTTTGTTGGCTTTTATTTTGTGTCAAATTTGATTGTAATTTTATTCAATCTTTTGTATCCTGTATTTATTGTGGGATTTAATTGTAAGGGTTGTGTAATAAAGAGAGAGTGTGTGAAGACTCAAGCAATTGAAGACTGAAGAGTTTTTTACGGGTTGCTAGCGACTAAGCATCCCGCGAAGTGATCCATGTGACCTACACATGCTTGAATGCGAAGAGTCGGGACAAGATGGAGACAGCTGTGTTTCGCTAGTAACTTGTAGGTAAGGCCTTCCCGCGAGACACTGTAAAACATTCTGTTTTGCCAGACTATGCTATTTGATACACACTTTCTGTACCCATAATATATATACCCACATTACCCATAAATGTTGAGGAGTGCTTCAAAGAGAAAACCCTAGCCACAAACCTTGAGAGTTAGAGATTGTTATACCTACCTTTCTATTTCCATACCATTGAAAGGTTGATAGCCCAAACACTTACCACACCTTTTTAGAGTGTCAAGTGAGGTTTTGGTGCTGCTGGGAAGTATTGGAAGAAGCCAGGCTTTGGCGGATGCAATCAGGCATATTGCGGGATCCAGAGAGCTAGACAAGACACAGTTCCAAGAAGTCTTGTTGGAGTAGGAGCTTAGAGGGGTTAGGTACATCGGGTAGATTAGGCTTGGAGGGTCTCTTGCTAACCCATGTATCCCAACTGATTGTCTAGTAAATCGATTACCGTTTGGAGGGCAGCAGAGAGGTTTTTCGCCGAGTTCTTCAGTTTCCTTTTTGATAACACATCGGTGTGTTATCTTGTGTTTGCATTCTTCTTCTCTACTATTTTACTTTCATTTTACTTTTGTGTTATAATGATTATGGGTTAGAGTAGCTTGTTTGTTTATCCGTTCACATTTACTCTATTCTGCACTTAGTATTAAGTTAGAGTAAAATCTATCGAGCCATAACTTTAATTTGGGAGTCTAAAATGCTCTTATGTTTTCAACACATTTTTGACCTTTCAATTGGTATTAGAGCGAGTACACTCGCTATGGTTTAAATACCTGAATGTGTTCCTTGACCCTTTGTGATGGACCGGTCACAATCTCTTAATGCCCCACCATTCTTTGATAGGGGCAACTATGCATTTTGGAAAGTTTGTATGAGGGCTTTCTTGTGTGCTATAGATGAATCCGTATGGGATTCCGTTAAGAATGGGTATGTTAAACCCATAACAGCCAAGTTCAAATAGGACAAGGCAGCTCTAGCATTGGCTAATGCAAACAGTAAGGCTATTAATGCTATATTTTGTGGTGTGTTTACTGATAAATTTCACAGGACATTTCATGTGGATATAGCCAGTGAAGCTTGGACGATTCTTGAGACTACCTATGAGGGTACCAAGAAAGTTAAGGACACAAAACTTCAGATGCTTACCACCAAATTTGAAGAGCTTAAGATGGGAGATGAAGAGTCTTTTGATTCATTCTATGGTAAGCTCAATGAAGTTGTGATTGCTAAGCTCAATCTTGGTGAGAAAATTAAGGATGCTAAAGTGGTGAGAAAAATTTTAAGATCCTTGCTAGAGAGCTTCCGAGCAAAAGTCATAGCTTTAGAGGAAAGTAAAGACTTGAATGAGATCAAAATCCAAGAACTCATTGGATCTCTCCAAACATATGAGTTAAGACTGCCTTCTTGTAAGTCAAGCAAATCTCTTGCTCTCAAAACCATCATTGAGAGAATGGATGACTCCTCTGAAGAAGATGATGTGGAGAAGGAAGTAGCATATCTTGCAAAGGACTTCCGAAAATTTTTGAAGATGAAGAACAATGGGAAACTGTTTAGTAGAGGGAAGTTTTCATCCTCCAAATGTGATAGGAAGGATTTTAAGAAGAAAGATAGCAAGGATTCTCAATCCCCTCCAGGCATCGTTTGTTATGAATGCAATGGTCATGGATATCTTAAAAAGGAGTGTCCTAACTATTTGAGAGGGAAGGGTAAAGTGTTTGTAACTACCCTTAGTGATTTTAACAGTTCAAATTCAAACTCTGAAGGAGAATGTGACAGTGAAGTGAATTATAGGGCTTTTATGGCTATTGCCTTAGTTGATTCAAAAGATGATTTGAACAATTTGGTTGATGAACTTGGTAATATTTTTGAGGATGAGGAAATTGAAGAATCTGAAGATGAAGACGTATGCCAAACTAAAGGGGAGAACAACCTTCAAGAAGCCTATGATTCTCTGCTGGAAGATTGTGGCAAATATGTTAAAGTTGCTAACCTTGCTATGAAAAAGATGAAAAGGGTTGAAGAGGAGCATAAAGGTATACTTGTGCAACTGAAAGAATCAAAGTGTGAAGAAGAAAGGCTCAAGGGAGAGTTGGTTAAAGCCTACTCTAAGATCAAGTTTCTTGAACTTGAAATTATTCAAGCCAATGTCAAGGTTGAGCGCATATCCACCAAGAAACTCGACAATGTGCTATCTTCTTAAAAATCTTCACATGATAAGACTGGTTTGGGTTATACCGGAGAAGGAAGTTCAAGCAACGAACCCAAGAAGGAAGTGAAGCTCATTTCATCCAAGAATGTTGAGAAACTTAAAGAAGTGAAGCCTGAGGTTGAAACCCCTGATGTAGTAAAGAGAACCATTGGTGCAAGGCTAAAGGAAAAAGGAAAGTCATTACCCAAAAATCAAAAGGGGCCTTAAGTAAAGCACTTGTGTCATCATTATGGTGCACAAGGACACAGAAGGCTGAATTGCTTCAAACTTCATGCACTCAAGAAGGCTTATTCTATGCTTGCCAAGAAAATTCAAGGAGAAGACTAAGGGGAGCACAAGCTAAGGGAGATGGTGAAGGACATCTCATTGGAGACATGATGGAAATGTTGAAAAACATATCACTGTGCCTTGCTAGCTTCACTCCGAGGGTTGAAAGTTATGTTGGTCATACCCCACCATCTAAGGCTCTCACCCAAAATACACGTAAAGAATGGGTGAAGAAGGGTACTTATGCATGAACACCCTCTATGCCCATGCATTAATACTTCTGATGTTTAGGGTCATAGGTTCATGCATCATGACATGCATAATTCAATTTGTGTCAACTGCTTTTGGGTTTTAGCTTGTTTCTTTCACAAGTTTTGTTTTGTACTTGTTTTTGTTGATCTTACTTTTCTTGTTCTATTTTTGAGTGTGTTCAAAAATTCAAAAACCTATAAAAATTGAAAAATTTTCAAAAAGTTTGATCGCTTGTGTTGTGTATATCACATGTGAGTTTGGCCTAGTATCTTTGTACTAATGGCATAGTGTATTTACGAGCTTAGCTTGTTATGTATGCACATATATCTTTGTGGGAGAAATCTTGAAAACTATGTGTGATTGTTGTAAATAAATCTTCAAGTTTGTTATGAATGATTGTTCAATAGTCTTGTTGGTCATGATACTTGTATAGATTTGTGCATATATATCTTCCCACCTTTAATTTTATGTTTTTGCAATAGAGCTCACCAAATGTAAATCTCAAAATGAAAAAGAGATTCTGAGCTGCAAAAGCCTGTCGCACATACTAGTATTTGACTAGGAAAAAGGGAAAGCGACTTTTGTATTGAAATGTATGGTGCTTAAAAAGCCAAAGGCTAACTCTCAATGTTGAAATATCAAAAATTTCAAGCATCAATCTCAAAAAGAGATGTATCATCCAAAAAGGATCAAATGTTATGTTTTATGCAGAAGCTAAATGAAAAGCTTCTAAGTTTTGTAATCATTCTCTTATGGGAGGTCATATATGTTCATTTCTATAATTGAGATAGACCACTTAACTTAGTATTAGTTATGTATAACTTGATTGAATTGATTATTGAAGTTTCACTCTAGTCTAAGGACTATTCCACATTTGATACTCACCCACAAAACAAAAGACTTTGATTCAATTAATGCGTATCTCATTTGTGTGATTGTATATGTTCAAATGTGATGTGTATGCTTAATTACTTGTTGATCAAACCCAAAAATATTTTTGAGTGTTTTATATATTTTTGAAAGTGATTTTATACTTTCGTGGTTTTAGTTTTTGTTCAAAAGGCATTTTTTTGTTTTTCTTCAAAAATTGGTTCAAAGGTTGTTTTGCAAGAAGCTCGCGATTTAGAGCTTCCTGCAAAAGTAGTTTAAGGGAAATAAAATTTTTTCATTTTCATACAGAGAGTCTTACTACTGTCTCGTAGGTATGTCACCACTAAACTTTTCTTGCGAAATGGTTTTTAGGCAAAAACTGGAAATTTTTCAATTTTAGACAAAGGCTATTGTGACTGTATCGCAACTAACAGCTTCTCGCCAAAGCTTTTGTGCTTCAATGGTCCTTTTCATGACTAATCTCGCGATTGCCTAACTCGTGAAAAACATGTGTTTTCAGTTTTATAAGGCAGATGTGACAATTTTTCAAACCTACTCTCATTTCCCTCACATTCTCATCAAGTCTGTCTAAGAAATAAGCTAAAGAAGTGCAAGTTCTTTAAAGCTCGACAGCTAGCATATGTCGAGGTTTAAGAAGCTGTTTAGCCTCGTGCGCTTGACACCTACTCGACAGCTGCTCAACACCTCTTATCTGTCATGGTTTAAGAATTTTAGAATTTAGATCTAATTTTCTTAGGATCAATGAATATGTCAATGGGCTTTCTTTTCTTCTAACCTTAGACATATAAAAGGATTGTTTTAAGGGCCATCAATGAGTTCACAAGTTGCACAAGCATTGAGCAAACTCTGTTCAAGCAAATTATGACCAGAGACAAAGTTTTGTCCTAGTTCATCATTCTTGAAGAAGTTGCTGTGTATGTGCACCATAGGGTTTTGTGACCAAGTATCTTCTTGATCGTCATTGTTGCGATGAACTGAAGAACTTTGTAGCCAACAATCTTCTCTAGTTGGTGATTGAAGTTACATATTGGGATCCACGCAATTGGTTAGTCACGTACTTGGGAGCCGTGCATCAAAAGGAGAAATTCTCACTACAGAACAAGTCCAATTGAGTATTAGGGTAAGGGTTCAACTGTAAGTTGTTATAAGGTACTGGAATTTCTTTACTTATAACCACTTGTTGTGATAATAGTGGAGTTTCGAGAGTGGTGACCTTAAAATCACCCGGTGGGGTTTTTGCCATTAGGTTTTCTCCATTCGTAAACAAATAACTGTGTTATTTATTTTCCGTTGCATAATTAGTTTATTAGTGATTTGTTTGTGCTACCACGAGCATGCAAGTTAATTAACTTAATTAATTCACTTGGCTAAATTAATTGGTTAATTTATCACAAGGAGTCAATTAGTTTTTGGCTTATCAGGTGGTATTAAAGCAGGCACACTCTGATTAGATTTAATCTTTGCTGTGTTGATCCATTGACCCTTGTTTGTTATGGATAGAGGACAGACATTAATTATACTTCCTTTATTTTATGGCACTAGCTATGCTTACTGGAAAGTACGCATGATAGCTTTCTTGCAGTCTTTAGATGAGAAGGTGTGGCAAATTGTAGAGATTGGTTGGACCAAGCCAAAGGAAGCCTCGGGTGATTAGGATGAAGCCAAGATCAAGGTAGCAAACTTCAACAGCAAAGCATTGAATGCCTTATTCAGTGCGATCACCAATGAGGAGTTTAAGAAGATATCCTCCACTGAAACTACTAAGGAAGCATGGACCATCCTCCAGACAACCTATGAGGGTACAAAGGCTGTCAAGGATTCAAAACTTCAGTGGCTTACTACGAGCTTTGAAGAGATAAAAATGGAGGAGGATGACTCATTCGATGAGTTCTATGCCAAGCTCAAGGACATAGTGAACTCGGCCTTCAATCTTGGGAAAACCATTCTTGAACCCAAGATTGTGAGAAAGGTGCTCATATCTCTACCTGAGAGATTCCATGCCAAGATCATGACAATAGAGGAATCAAAGGATATTGACAAGATTACTTTGACAGAGCTGGTTGGTAATCTACAGACCTACGAGCTAGGATTATCAAGGATTGGCAAGTCAGGTAAGGGCAAGAGTATGACACTAAAGGCCAAGAGCAGTGACATAGATAAGTCTTCCGACGATGAAGATTCCAAGATGAAGTCCTACGTCACTAGGCAGTTCAAGAATTTTACGAAGAATGCAAAAGGAAAGGGCTTCGACAAGGACCTAAACAATCTAGTTCTTCTTAGTTCAAGAGCTAAGACAAAGGGACGAAGGATGCAAGGGATGGCAGTCAGTACACTGTTCCTACAGGACCTAAGTGCTTTGGATGTCATGGCTTCGATCACATGAAGCAAGAGCATCCCATATATCTCAAGAGTGTTAGGAAAAGCAAGACACCTGCTGCTACATTGAGTGACACTAAGCCTGAGAATGATTCCGACAACAAGGATGATGGAATCTTGAATACCTTCATTGCCACAGTCAATCATACTGAAGGGATTGTTGAAGAAGTGGACGAAGAAGAAGAATTAGTGGAGTCCAAGTTTGAGAAGATGGATGATTAAGATGATATCCATACAAGCTATGAGAAACTGTACAAGCTTTCTAAGAAGCATGAGAAACTATATAGGCTAGCCACTAAGAACATTAGTGATGTGGAACTTGATCGTGAATAGCTTTCCACAAAGTTTGATAAAGCTAATCAAAACATTGGTGCACTGAGGTTTGAGAACAATTTCTTGGCTAAAAAGACCAAGAAGCTTAAAGCAGAGTTGTTTCAAGTTAGAACTCAATTGGAGGGGACTTCAAGTACAAAGCTTGATGAAATGCTCAGCATTTAGAAATCTGCTTCATGTCGAATAGGTTTAGGGTATGGTCTTTCTTCCTCTAATACTGCTTCTACTAGTACTACTATTTTTGTTCCTTCTACTAATACTGTTGAAATTGAGAACAATGTTAGAAATGAATTAGCTAGTGAGAACTTAGACAAGGGTAAATCTATCTTAGGAGCACCTCCTAAATAGGATAAGAGAGATGTTAAAAACCCTAGGGCTAAGAAGGCTAACCCTTAAAAGCCTAAATAGAAGAAGCAGCATCTCAGTCATCATTGTGGAGCTGTTGGTCATACTAGACCAAATTGCTATAAGTGGTTAGCCACTCAACAGAGCAACTACACGATAGCATCTGGAAGCTAGAATCAGCTTCAATCCTCTCTTGTTCCTCTTGGAGATCTTCTGAAAGCCCTCATGTTCCTTTCGGACTTGAACAGTTTCAATTCTTCCCCTTCACTGCCGGTTCAGGAGTTTAATTAAAAGAAAGGTTCTTCCAAGGTGTGGAAGAAAAAGGACTCTAAGTGATTCTATTACTTTCTTCTATCTTCTTGTTTTTGTTTATTGCATTACTTGTGTGTTTTGCTTTTTTTTTTTTTTTTAGTCATTTAGTTTTATGCTTTGCTTTGCTTAGTTTTTTTTTTCATATAAAAATTAAAATAAAAAAAATAAAAAATCAGAAAAATAGAAAAACAGTGGGTGTTTGTGTAAATTGGTACTTTTGTACCTTGGATGGCTATTGAAACAAAGTTTTATAAACTTTGTATCTTTTTTAGCTAAGATGAGCATCTCTATATATAACTAAGCAAGTCAGCTTTGTGGCTCGTATTTGTGATGAGTAAGATAAAGTTATCTCTTGTACTTAACACTCGTATCACTCTTTTTGAAGGGAAGGACTAGAAAATCCTAAGAGAAATGCATAAATGACCATCTCACCACTGTTACCCACCAATCATGAATTGACATCTGTATGCTTCGGCATAGCAAAAGTGCAATTTCAATGACATTTGTGTGCTTCAGCATAGCAAAATTGGAGTGTCTAAAATTATTGGCTATTTCTTTTCTCTCTCTTTTATGCCCATGCATGATATGCTCAAAAAAAAATGCAAAGAAAATAAAAAGCAAAAAGATAAAAAATGCTTTAAATATGATTGCAAGCATTTATTCTAGGAAATGTGGGAGTTATAGGATGTACCTCGAAGGTTATAGTCCCCATCAAACTGTTATGAATGTGTGTAAGTTAAAGTGATTTTCTCATGTCCCAAATCGTCATATCATATATATACTTATGCAATCTTGGGACGTTTTTCACACACAACACATAATATTCTTTGCTACTCTTGATACATGTGTAGGTACAATGTGATTTGGCCATCACAAGGTTTTACATGTGTTAATGTATGTTCACTAAACTGTTTTTGTTAGGTTCTAAGGTCTTAGGATTTTATGTAATTAGAACTCTAATTTGTAATGTTGGCAAACCATAATCAAAACAATGTATTTAGTCTTGTTTAGGCTTGCTCAAAGTTGGTTTAATATTGTAAAGTTGGAATCGAGTGGCTGCAGAAGTACTTGGGACTTTCGGCCTGGCTCGATCGATCGAAGAATAGACTCGATCGATCGAAAATCGCACAGGTTGAATTTTCTACAGATTTTCCAACTCAGCCCTACTTCATTAAACGTTTAGGGTTTTGTGTTTTTACCCTAGGTATATAAACTAAACCCTAGCCACGTTTTTGGAGGTTGTCCATATTGCTTTGTTGCTCATACATTGCTGTTTGTGTGAATCTCGTGTGAGATCTTTGAGGAGACTTCCTTTACACAAAACTTAGGGTTTTCAAGGTAGAGATGATTTCAACATCTCAAAGATCATTATTGTTGCAACCATTGGAACTTAAAAGAAAAGCAAGCGGGGAGCTTGTAGCTGATTGAAGAATTCAAGAAAGAAGTAGTCCGTGGATTCGGAACCTGCGCGTGGTCGTGTCAGGAAGTTTTACTGGTGGGTAGCATTAGGAAGTCAAGCGGGGAGCTTGTAGTCCTTCTGTAAGAACTTCAATTCTTTCATAGTGAATTCTGTTATGCCTTAAGGATCGGTGGGTTAAATCCTCCCCAGGTTTTTACTGAGTGGTTTCCTGGGTGATCATATCTTGTGTTATTTATTATTCCGCTGCTTTATATCTTGATATGATTATTTAATTGCTTTAACCTAGAATTACATAATTTGACTAAGTAACAACTTGGCTAATTAATCTAGGCTACGCAATCTGTGTGTTTAAGGGGTCTAAATTTTCAACAAGTGGTATCAGAGCGTGGTAGCTCTTTTTGCTTGAGATTTCTATCTCTGAGCTGATCCTTGACCCCTGTTGTCATGGATTCTTGGAAAATCTTTTTGTTTGCTAGTCAACTTATCTACCTGTTGTCTTTGCCATTTGTTGTTTTTGTTAAATCTTTCCTTAAGTATCTTGGTAAAATCACTTGTGATAAGAATTATGTTTGTTATACTGCTTTAACCTCCTTAAAGGCACGTGATTCTTGTCTTTGGTATTTGGATAGTGGTTGTTCCAGGCACATGACAGGAAATAAAGGTCTATTCAAAACACTTTTTGAAGGGAAGATTGGGACAGTCACCTTTGGAGATGGAAGTAAATCTGTGATTAGAGGCATTGGTACTGTGGACATTCCAAGATTGCCGGTGTTTGAAGATGTTTGGTATGTTGATGGATTGAAGGCCAATTTACTCAGCATAAGTCAGATTTGCAACAATGGATTGAACGTTCTTTTCACCAAGTATGAATGTGAGATACTTGATGGTGGAGGTGACTGTATGTGTGTTGGTGTAAGGACAGCTGACAACTGTTATGGAATAACACCAAGTGTAAACAACAAGTGCTTTAGTGCAAAGATAGATCAAGTTGATTTGTGGCATCAACGGTTGGGGCATGCTAGTCTTAAGCAGCTAGAGAAGATTTCCAAGTGTGAGGCAGTTATCGGTTTACCTAAATTTGAGAAGATAGATAAGTGCATCTGTGGACCATGTCAGATAAGTAAACAAGTAAAATCCAAGCATCTGTCTGTGACTAGTGTTCAAACCTCAAGACCTTTAGAGATGTTACATATTGATCTCATGGGTCCTGCCAGAATTCAAAGTCTGGGTGGAAAGAAGTATATTCTAGTGGTTGTGGATGATTTTACTAGATATACTTGGGTTGTGCTTTTGAAGGATAAAGCTGAGGCTCCTAAGAAGATGATACATCTGTGCAAGAAATTACAGGTTGAGAAAGATACTGTGATAGCCAGAATCAGAAGTGATCATGGAAAAGAATTTGAGAATACCAAACTGGCTACTTTCTGCAATGATCAAGGCACTCACCAAGAGTTCTCATCACCCAAAACACCGCAGCAAAATGGGATTGTGGAAAGGAAAAACAGGGTTGTTCAGGAGATGGCTCGAGTCATGCTACACAATAAAAAGTTGCCAAAGTCCTTCTGGGGAGAAGCAGTTAACACTGCTTGCCATACACTCAACAGGGTGTATTTTAGACCTGATTCCAAGAAAACTCCCTATGAACTCTGGAGAGGGAAGAAACCTGTTGTCAAATATTTTAGGATATTTGGCAGTGACTGTTACATTCTGCGTGATAGAGAGAATCTAGAGAAGTTTGATACAAAGAGTGACAAAGGATACTTTCTAGGATACTCTTCCACCAGTAGAGCTTACAGAGTGTACAATTTGAGAACCAAAACAGTCATGAAATCTTCAAATGTTGTGATAAATGATGAAGTGAGTGCAGAAGCATCTTCAGAAAGCACTAGTCCTGCTCAAGATAAGTCTTTAGAAGTTAATGACTCTTTTCTTACTGAGTATGTTGGGAAACATAGTGAGGAAGAGTTGCTGGTGTTGAATGATACAGTCTCAGTACCATCAAGCTCAGAACCATCCACTCCAGTTCATGACACTCGACAGGTACAAAGTGAGCTCAGCCCTCCATTTGAACAGAAAGGTACCACAACATCTCTTGTTAAACGCCCTTCTTGAAGAGTGAGATTGAACCATCCTTCCACAAATATATTGGGTAGTCTGAATGATAATATGAGATTGAGATCAAAAGCCTTGAATGTGATCACTCACTCATGCTATCTGTCCCAATTTGAACCGAAGAAGGTAGATGAAGCACTTCAAGATGCTGATTGGGTAAATTCCATGCATGAAGAACTTCATCAATTCGTTCGGAATGATGTATGGGAATTAGTTCCTAGGCCAGAAAATGTAAATGTGATTGGAACTAAATGAATCTTTAAGAACAAGTCAGATGAACATGACACCGTGATTAGAAACAAATCAAGACTTGTTGCACAAGGGTACACACAAGTGGAAGGAGTTGACTTTAATGAGACTTTTGCACCAGTTGCAAGATTGGAATCCATTCGGATACTATTAGCCATTGCAAGTCATCTAAACTTCAAGTTGTATCAAATGGATGTCAAAAGTGCGTTCCTAAATAGGATGTTGCAAGAAGAGGTGTATGTTGAGCAACCCAAGGGATTTGTGGATCCTCACAGACCGGATGACGTCTACAAGTTAAAGAGAGCACTTTATAGTTTGAAACAAGCTCCTAGAGCTTGGTATGATAGATTGACTGCATATCTCACTGAGCATGGATTCAAAAGGAGATCTGCAGATACAACTCTCTTCATAAGAAAGGATAAGATTGGTTTTGTTGTAGCTTAAATTTACGTAGATGACATTGTTTTTGGTGCTACTAATGACTCTCTTGCTCACTCTTTTGCAGATGAAATGAAGGCAATGTTCGAAATGAGCATGGTTGGTGAATTGACTTGCTTCTTGGGTTTGCAGGTGAAGCAAACAGAGTCAGAAATCTATATCAATCAAGCTAAATATGCAAAAAATTTGGTCAAGAGATTTGGTCTGGACAAGACTGCTCATGCTAGAACACCAATGGCTGCTAATGTGAAGTTGACAATTGATCCATCAGGTGAGTCTGTTAATGTTACCTTGTACAGAAGCATGATTAGTTGTCTCTTGTACTTAACTGCTAGTCGTCCTGATATTTCTTTTAGTGTTGGTGTTTGCTCTAGATTTCAATCTAATCCTAAGGTCTCTCATTTAAATGCTGTTAAGAGAATTATCAAATATGTGAGTGGAACCTATGATTATGGATTGTTTTATAGCAAAGAGTCAAATTTGTCTCTTGCTGGTTTTTCTGATTCTGATTGGGCTGGGAATGCTGATGATAGAAAAAGCACCACTGGGAGTGTTTCTATGTTGGAGCCAATCTTGTGGCTTGGATGAGTAAGAAACAAAATTCTGTTTCTTTATCCACTGCTGAGGCTGAATATATTGCTGCTGGGAGTTGTTGCTCTTAGCTTCTGTGGATGAAGAAACTTTTGAGTGATTATGGGATTCCTCAAGACACCATGGTTGTCTACTGTGATAATTCTAGTGCCATAGATATTTCTAAAAATCCTGTTCAGCATTCTAAGACCAAACACATTGAACTTAGATATCACTTCATTAGGGATTTAGTTGAAAAGAAGGTTGTCATTCTTGAATATATCCCTACTGACCGTCAAAATGCTGACATCTTCACCAAACCTCTTGATAGGAGTAAGTTTGAGACTCTTCGTCAAGTCATTGGTGTGCTTCGGTGTCCCTAGTCTCTTCTGGCTTTCATGGTCCTTGTGCTTAATTGCCTTTTTCTTTGGTGACCTTTGTTCTTTGTTTTTTGTCTTTTTGTTGTTTTTGTTCTAGGACTTGCATTGCATTATATTCATGCATTTCATTCTAGGATGTATCTGTTTTCTCTTTTAATAAAAAAAAAAAAAAAAAAAAAAAGAGGGAGAAAGCAAATATTATGTTAGACAATATTTGTCTTGATTTTTGAAAAACAAGGTTGGTCTATCTTGTGACACATATCATGGTCTGTGTACCTTGTTTAACTTTGATGAACTTTTTCATTGCACTTGACTAGTTGAAACTTTGCAGTGCATGTTGTGTGGGAAAGATGTGTATGGTTTTTAATCGCCTTGTCTTAATCATGAAGTCATATGTTATTTAACTGTCGGACTTGATTCTTTTGAGAAAGGCATAAATAACCATCTCACCACTGTTCACTAGCCAATCATGAACACCTTAGTGCATATCATAAGATTCTGTGTTCGAGAAAGTGTAGCACATGCACAAAAAGAACATAAGGTGTAGCCTCAAATTAAATTAAAACTGGTGTGTACTATTAGGCTTGATGCCAATTCACTTAATTCAAACCGGTGTGTACTATTAGGCTGAATGCCATCTCATACAAACAAGAGGTAAAAATACAAGAAACTTACATGATTGCAAGCTTTTGTTCTAGGAGATGTGGGAGTTATAGGATGTAACTCTTTAGGTAATAGTCTCTTTTAAATTCTATGTGATCAATTGTGTAGACTTTGTGTTTGATTGCCATTCACATATCACCTCAAATGTATCTCAAGTTTTTGCTAGTATCACACACTACACAAGTTACTCTTTGTTAAACACTGTACATACGAGTGTGTGTGTTTATGGTCTGACCAACCAAGTTTGAAAATATCTTGAGATTTGTGCATAACATTTTTTTTGCTTGAGAAAATTCAATGGGAGAATGATTGAAATTTGTTTTTGAGAAAATTGGGTTTCAAATTTTGGGTTTTGAAGAAAAAAATCATTCCATCTCATACTCATGCATGTTGTTTTTACAATTTAATGCTTTGAGGAGTTGTTTTAAAAATTTTGGTTTGTGTCTGGCAAAACTGGTTTTTTTCTCAAAATTTAGTGAGCCTCTGCCCATTTCGATCGATCCAGCCTATTTTTTGATCGATCGAAAAAGTGCTCTCGTTTGTTCTAAAATGACTGATTCATTCGATCGATCGAATGTATTTTTCGATCGATCGAATATCGTGAAAAAGGTTTTTAAAAGGTTCTTTTCTGACTTTTTCAAAGTTACTATTCAAAGCTTTTCAAACTTTTTTCTCTCTCTCCGAGTTGGCTGGCTCCACATCCAGAATTTTTGTCATTTTGCTCCGTTGTTTTTGCAAAATCTCTCACTCCTCAAGCCGGTAAGACTCTTTTGCCCTTCCTTTTGTTTATTTTTCATCATTTCATGCATAAATTCATGCATTTAAGGGGCAATTTTCGCACTTTGCTATTTTGGGAGTTTCATTTGATTCAAGCCATGTTTTATGAAATTGATCATTGGGTTTTTGTGGGGACACATCATAAACATGATCCTTGGTGGTTAATTTGATCAATTTTGAGTTTGGTGAAAAATTGAAAATTCTAGGGTTTCTATTTGATCTGAATTGGGGATTTTGTTAAAATGAGTGGAATTTGATGAAATTGGCTTGTTGTTTTGATGAAATTAAGCATTATAATCTATGTGTTGTGTTTTATAATGCTCAATTCATCATTTTGTTTTAAAAATTTCCAGTTGAAGTTAAATTTTTGGGGTTTTTGTTAAGAAAATTCCCTGCTCAAGCTAATTTTGTCAATTTAATCTCAATTAAACTTAATTGCTCACTGCATTAGTACATGCATCATGGCATTGTATCTGCTCATGCATCATATAGATTTTAATTCTATTTTTTTGTGCTAACTTGCAGTCTACTTTTGGTTTTGTTTTTCTTCTATTTTTCTTTTGGTTTTCTCTTTGTGTCTCTGTCCTTTCCTTAGCATCATGCCTAGGAAAACTAGAGCCCATAGGTCCCTTCCCTCTCCCTCTCCATGCCCTCCCTCCTTTGACCATGAGAGGTTTCCGAGTGAGAAAAACCAAGATCTTTTTGAGAAGCTTAACCTTAAGAGGAAGATTTGGGCTGAGCGTTCTGTTGTGTTAGATGAGCTAGATCCTGCCATCAGGGCAAACTTTGAGCGTCGGGGCTGGTTACCTTTGTTAGACATTTCTGATCCTCCTCCACCGTCTGCCTTGATTAGAGAGTTCTATACGAACATCTCTATTCACATCTATGATTCCAACACTTTGGTAAAGAGTTGGATACGATGTGTTGGGTACACCATTACTCCTCAGGTAGTGGCTGCTGCTCTAGGGGTACCGTTGGTTAGGGATCCTGTCTATCCTTATGATGAGTCTCCCGAGCTGAGCGATATTTTGTCTTACATCACTGGTACTTCTGTCTAGTGGGGTTCTGATCCTAGGATCACTTCTGCTGAGCTCTCCGGGTTACATTATCTTTTCTTTAGGATAGTCTGTCATTCCATCTGGCCTATTTCTCATGTGTACACCATTCCTCTTGAGAGGTGTGTATTTTTGTACGCTCTTGTTACTGATGCTCCTATCAGTTTTCCCCATCTTTTTCTTCGTTCTTTGAACGAGGTTTATAGGAGTTCATCTTCTTCACATGCCCTTGTTCATCCTATTTTCATTCATAGGATTCTTCTCCATCTTGATCTTAGTGGCTTTCCTTCCTCTGAGCCTGTTCATGTGATTGCTCCTATCGATGCGTCTTTTCTTAGACAGAGGGCCGCTCATCTTCGAGCTGGTTCTAAACACCATAGGTCTGAGCCCTCTAGTAGCGTACCTCCTCCTCCTTCTTCTTCTGCAGGTCTTGCTGGTGAGGATATTCCTGATCTAGTTGGTGTTGATACTGCTGCTGATGTTCCTCCACCTCCTTCGGTCGACTTCGATGTTCGTCGTACTTTGGAGACTGTCATGACTGTTTAGCAGGCTCATGGTCAGATTTTGGTGGACTTGCTGGATGAGATTCGTGCTCTCCGAGTTGATTTAGCACGTCTTCATTCTCTCTCACCACCTCCTTTTGATGGCGACTCATGATTGCTCTTTGGCATTCCGTCACAAAAAGGGGGAGTGAAGTTTTGACTTGTAGAGGGTTTTTGTTGTTAGGGGGAGATATTGTTTTAGATTGTATTTAGGTGCTTCACTATGTATATCATTTTTGGGATATTCATGTTAGGGGGAGTAACATTGATTGATATACATTCATTTTTTTATTGATTCTTGTTGATTTATGATTCACTACGTATTGATTTATATTTATGACTTGATCATTCTTATATGTCTTTATTTTGTGTTGTGTGAATCTTACAAGAATGTTATACCTGTTGTTTTTACTCTTTTCTGTCACACATGCGTTTATGCGTTTGTTGAGTATTTCAGGAATATACACGTTGATTCAACTAAGCTGCTGTCTACACTTGCAACTGATGGATAGTAGTTAAACTGAATTTGATTTTATGAGCATTACCTTTGTAAAGGGCTTTTTATTTGTAAAACTTTGAGCTGTTAATTAGGGTTTTGTCACGGATTGCCAAAGGGGGAGTTTGTTAGGTTCTAAGGTCTTAGGATTTTATGTATTTAGAACTCTAATTTGTAATGTTGGCAAACCATGATCAAAACAATGTATTTAGTCTTGTTTAGGCTTGCTTAAAGTTGGTTTAATATTGTAAAGTTGGAATCGAGTGGCTGCAGAAGTACTTGGGACTTTCGGCCTGGCTCGATCGATCGAAGAATAGACTCGATCGATCGAAAATCGCACAGGTTGAATTTTCTACAGATTTTCCAACTCAGCCCTACTTCATTAAACGTTTAGGGTTTTGTGTTTTTACCCTAGGTATATAAACTAAACCCTAGCCACGTTTTTGGAGGTTGTCCATATTGCTTTGTTACTCATACATTGCTGTTTTGTGTGAATCTCGTGTGAGATCTTTGAGGAGACTTCCTTTACACAAAACTTAGGGTTTTCAAGGTAGAGATGATTTCAACATCTTAAAGATCATTATTGTTGCAACCATTAGAACTTAAAAGAAAAGCAAGTGGGGAGCTTGTAGCTGATTGAAGAATTCAAGAAAGAAGTAGTCCGTGGATTCGAAGCCTGCGCGTGGTCGTGTCAGGAAGTTTTACTGGTGGGTAGCATTAGGAAGTCGAGCGGGGAGCTTGTAGTCCTTCTGTAAGAACTTCAATTCTTTCATAGTGAATTCTGTTATGACTTGAGGATCGGTGGGTCAAATCCTCCCCAGGTTTTTACCGAGTGGTTTCCTGGGTGATCATATCTTGTGTTATTTATTATTCCGCTGCTTTATATCTTGATATGATTATTTGATTGCTTTAACCTAGAATTGCATAATTTGACTAAGTAACAACTTGGCTAATTAATCTAGGCTATGCAATCTGTGTGTTTAAGGGGTCTAAATTTCCAACAGTCTTAACTTGTTTTTGAAATATAAAATTGGTTAGACTTGTTGTGTGTGTGTGTGTGTTTTAGAGATCCATGTGCTTAAAATTACTGTTGAAAGATGATTTTGAGAGCTAAATATGTTGATTGGATCATTGGTTGAGTTGCATATGGGATTGCATTCATATCTGTGTTTTTCACTTCTCGAAAAACTGTTTTAAAAAGTTTTCTCGACACCTCCTCGATACCCTCTCGATACCTAGCTATCTGTCGAGCTTTTTAAGCTTTTTCTTATCGTAATCTCAAAACCTCCTCGACACTTAGTGGATCGATTGAGAAAGTTTCTGCCTCCTCAATAGCTTCTCGATAGCTGGGTTGATCGATCGAGCTTCTGTTCTTGTTCCTCGTGTTTGTTCCTCGATACTTTCTCAACACCTGCATCTGTCGATGACCATTTTCTCAACACCTCCTTCAACAGATGGCTCGACACCTTATTTGTCGAGATTTAATGAGGTTCTATTTATACTTCCTCATGCAATCTGAACCTCATTTCTCTCAATCTCTTTCTCGATAGCTCTATCTTTTCAACTCCCAAACACTTTCATCTCAATCCAATCTTGTTCCTCAAGGTTTCTTCAAGCTTTTTTGAGTTTTTCAACACTTGGTAAGCTTCTAATCTCTCATTCTTCATGCAATTCATGTTTTGAAATCTAGATTTTGGGGTTTTTGAAAAATTTTGGAGTTTTTCAAAATTGATGAGTTATTGTTGAAATTTTGGGATGGATTTTCAATTAAATGAGTTTAAAATCTCATGTATTGTATCACATTAGTATTATAACAGTATCTTCATGCATTTAGATGTGTGTAATCTGTTTGTGTGTTGAAAGTTTTGGATTGGGCTGAGCTTATGATGCAATTTCTTTTGCATGTCACATGTTCATGCATTTCCCATGCATACGTACTCTCTTTTCAATATACTTATTATATTTGAATTGATTTGGGACTTTTGTAATTGTCTCATTCTCTCCCTTTCTCTCTCTATTGTTTACGTTAGTCGTGTCTATGGCACCTAAATGTAAATCCACTTCGGCTCGGAACCCTTTTCATTCCAAAGCCTTTTCATTTTCTGATCCTGCTCCCTTTCATCTTCGGTTCCATGATGAGGATGCCTAAAAGGCTTTCTTAGATAACTTTTTTAGACAAGGTGTTCATTTGGAACACCAAGTCATTTTGGCGGATTTTGCCAACACCGACCTTACCGATGTCATTCACAATCAGGGATGGGAGTCACTGTGTGACATCCCGGTCACCTGTCCTCTCGTGCTTATCCAGGAGTTTTACCTCAACATGCACGGGATTGGTTGTTCAGTACCTCTTTTGTTCACTCGTGTTCAAGGTATGCACATTCCTATCACACCACAACTTGTTGTGGATGTGCTTCGGGCTCCTAAGGTAGAGTATCCTGACTATCCTACTTGTAAGCGTCTGCGGATTGTCCAAAGATAAGCTCAAATCCACCTTTTGTGAGTGTCCATCTAAGTGGGGTGAATGCCAGTTCACTTATTTTGGGCTACGCAAAAGGCCTTCGGTTTTTGAACATGTTGATGACCTTTGTACTCTATCCTCTCTCTTTCATTATAACTCCATTACAGAGCCTCGTGCTCGTTTTTTGTTGTCCCTACTTGAGCATCTTACTATGGACTTCCCTTCTCATTTCATTCTCTTTATTATAGATGTTCATCTAGATTCGGCGTCCTGTAATAAGCTCATCTTTCCTTCTGCTATCACGAGAATTTTATGCAATTTTTCTATCCTTTTTCCTATGTATGACCACTTCACACACATTTGTGCCATAGACGCCGCTACCGTAAAATGTAGTGAGGCGTAATTTCGGTCACGTTAGGAGTCAGCAACTCCTCCTTCTGGTTCGACTCCATCCCGATCGGCTCCATCTCGATTTGTTCGATCCACATCTACTCCTTCGTCTTCCACGAGTAATGTGTCACTTGGAGACATCATGGCGCAATTGTAGTGCATGGATGCTTGCCTTGTTACACTCTTTACTGAGTTGTATCAAGTGAATGTTCGTGTCAGTTGTATTGCATGACAGCAGGCGACTATGGGTGGCTATGCTTCTGAGGCTTCTCCTCTACCACCTCCTTTAGTGGCTTTTGATTCTGATGCTAAGGATGACAATGATGATGATGATGACGATGTTGCTTTTGATGATGATGATGGAGATGCTAGCTCTACTGATGAGATGTTTACTTGACACTTTTACCTTTTGTCACTCATGACAAAAATGGATAGTTTTAGGATATGAGAGTAGTCATTCTTAGGGGGAAAGTTAGTATAGAACATTTTTGTTAAGGTGAGTGTTGATATGAGGGATGTAGTAAGGATATCATGTATCTTTTCTTTTCCTACTTTTATAGATACATTGTTCTTGTACGTTGGGTCTTGTGATCATTTTTACACATACATTGTACTCATTTTCTTTATATGTGGATGTATGTTTCTTTCATCTATCCTTACATATGTTGTTTCTTTTCTCTCTATATACACATGTTTCTTATATTTGTATATAGTATATTATTTCTGTTTTACACAAAGATGCTTTGATGAGTTTTATTTAAAGTGTTTCACAAATACAAGTTGTCAAAGTCTACTTGCCATAAACTTTCTTCTTGCAAAGTTTTTCAAGAGTTTATGTTAGGATAGATTTTTTTGTATTCAACAAGTGAATATGAGTTGAGTGATTTATGACTTCTCTCATATGTTCATTTGTTTGTTATGGCTTTGTCACAGATTGTCAAAAGGGGAGATTATTAGGACATATATAGTTCACTTGTTAAGAACATATGTCATTTTTTTATGTAATTGGCTAATCTTTTGACAAAATGCACTTTACTTGTAATTGGGTAGAACTAGGTGTTTCTAATGCTTCAAGAAACAAGGTTTCAAGATCAAGTATTGAAGTCATCAAGTCTGTCCAAGATACAAGCTGAAGAAGTGCAAGTTTATTAAAACTCAATAGCTAACTTGACAGCTAGCATGTGTTGAGGTTTAAGAAGCTGTTCAACTCTATGTGCTCGACACCTCTTATTTGTTAAGGTTTAAGAATTTCAGAATTCAGATCTAATTTTCTTGGGATCCATGAATATGTCATTGAGCTTTCTTTTCTCCTAATTATAGACATAAAAAAGGATTGTTTTAAGGGCCGTCAATGAGTTCACAAGTTGCATAAGCATTGAGCAAACTCTATTCAAGCAAATTGTGACTGGAGAAAAGTTTTGCTATAGTTCATCATTCTTGAAGAAGTTGCTGTGTGTGTGCACCATAGGGTTTTGTGACCAAGTATCTTCTTGATCGTCATCGTTGGGATGAACTGAAAAACTTTGCAGCCAATAATCTTCTCTAGTTAGTGATTGAAGTCACATACTGGGATCTGCGCAATAAGTTAGTCCCGTATTTGGGAGCTATGCATCAAAAGGAAAAATTATCACTACAGAACAAATCCAATTGGGTATTGGGGTAAGGATTCAACTGTAGGTTGTGATAGGTCACAATTTGAATGACCTCTTGTGATTAACCCTAATTAATTAATTTAGCCAAGTAATTAATTAATCATGCAATTTTATGGAAGCACAAACAAATCACCAATCAACTAAATAAGCAGCAAAAAATAAATAACACGGTGATTTGTTTACGAATGGGGAAAACCCTAATGGCAAAAATCCCACTAGGTGATTTTCAGGTCACCACTCCCGAAACTCCACTATTATCAAATCAAGCGGTTACAAGTAAAGGAATCCCAAGTACCTTACCAACCTACAGTTGAACCCTTACCCCAATACTCAATTGGACTTGATCTGTAGTGACAGTCTCCACCTTTGATGCACGGCTCCCAAGTATATGACTAACTAATGCGCGGATCCAAGTACGCGACTTCAGAACACCAACTGAGGAAGAATGGTTGGCTGCAAAGTTCTTCAGATCATCCTTTCTGATGAATAGCAGGAAGATGCTTGGTTACAAAACCCTATGGTGCAAATACACAGCAACTTCTTGATGGAAGATGAACTAGGTCAAGAACTTTGTCTGTTGATCACAATTTGCTTAAACAGAGATTGCTTAATGAATATGCAACTTGTGTCACTCAAAACGGCTCTTAAAATAATCCTTTTATATGTTTAGGATTAGAAGAAAAGAAGGCCCAAAAAAATATTCACGGATCCCAAGAAAATCAGATTGGAAATCTGACTTTTTAAATCTCGACAGATAGTAGGTGTCGAGGTAGCTATCGAGAGGTGTCAAGCTTTAAAAATTCTGCAGTTCAACTTGCTTTCTCTTGGACAGACTTGATGACTTTAACACTTGACCTTGAAACATTGTTTCTTGAAGTATTAAAAACACCTAGAACTACCCAATTACAAGCAAAGTGCATTTTGTCAAAGGATTAGCCAATTTACATAATTAAGTGACATATGTTCTTAAACATGTTAAAACATATATGTCCTAACAATCTCCCCCTTTGGCAATCCGTGACAAAACCATAACAAACAAATAAGCATATGAGAGGAGTCATAAATCACTCAACTCATATTCACTTGTTGAATACAATAAAACCTATCCTAACACAAACTCTTGAAAAACTTTGCAAGAAGAGAGCTTATGATAAGTAGACTTTGACAACCTGTATTTCTGAAACACTTTAAACAAAACTCATCAAGGCATCTTGTGTGAAACAGAAATAAATAGATTGCATACAAGTATAAAGAACATGTGTATAAAGATAGAAAAGAAACAACACATGAAGATAGAGATGAAAGAAACATACATCAACATATATAAAAGATAAATACAATGTATATAAAAATGGTCAAAGGACCTCATATACAAGACCAATGTATCTAAAAGATAAGAAAAAAATACATATAGCCTCACTACATCCCTCAAGAATATGATAACACTCCCTCTATCAAAAATGTCCGATACTAACTCTCCCCCTAAGATGACTACTCTCATAGTCCAAAACTACTCCCCCTTTTTGTCACGAGTGACAAAGGGTAGAGTGTCATGTAGACATCTTATTGGCAGAGCTAGCATTCCCATCATCATCATCATCATTATCCTCATCATCCTCAAAATCTGACGCTGTTGGAGTAGATGGTAAAGAAGTAGCCTCTAGAGCAAATCCACCCATGATCGCCTGCCGTCGTGCAATACGACCCACACGAACATTCACCTGATACAACTCAGCAGAGAATGTATCAAGGTGAGTGTCCATGCGCTGCAGCTGCGCCATAATATCACCAAGGGATACATCGCTCGAAGAGGAAGAAGGAGCAAATGTAGATGGAGGGGATCTGGAAGGCGCCAAATGGGAGGGAGGAGTGGCACCTAGCTGTCTCGACCTGAACTGCGCCTCACTACGTTTTACAGTAGCGGCATCTATGGCAGATATGTGTGTGAAGTGGTCGGACACAGGAAAGGGAACAGAAAAATGGCGTAGAATCCGCGTGATAGCAGAAGGAAAGATGAGCTTATCACGGGACGCCGAGTCAAGATAGACCTCTATGATAGACCGGATGAAGTGAGAAGGGAAGTCTATAGTAAGATGCTCAAGCAGGGAAAGCAAAAATCGAGCACGAGGCTCTGTGATAGAGTTATAATGAGAAAGAGGATGGAGAACAAAAGTCATCACCATGTTAATGAATCTAGGACCTTTAGCAAAAGGCCTACATGATGTGAACTGTTGAAGTTAGCCTCCTTGATCTTAGAATCATCCCAATCGGCCGGATCTTCTGTTGGCTTAGTCCAGCCAATCTCTACAGCTTGCCACACCTTTTCATCTAAAGACTGCAAGAAAGCTTTCATGCGTACTTTCCAGTATGCATATTTAGTGCCATTAAATAAAGGAGGTATAATTAATGATTGTCCTCTATCCATGACAAACAGGGGTCAATTGATCAAACACAGCAAAGATTAAATCCTAATCAGAGTGTGCCTGCTCTGATACCACTTGATAGGTCACAATTTGAATGACCTCTTGTGATTAACCCTAATTAATTAATTTAGCCAAGTAATTAATTAATCAATTAATCATGCAATTTTATGGAAGCACAAATAAATCACCAATCAACTAAATAAACAGCGGAAAATAAATAACATGGTGATTTATTTACGAATGGGAAAAACCCTAATGGCAAAAACCCCACCAGGTGATTTTCAGGTCACCGCTCCCGAAACTCCACTATTATCAAATCAAGCGGTTACAAGTAAAGGAATCCCAAGTACCTTACCAACCTACAGTTGAAACCTTACCCCAATACCCAATTGGACTTGATCTGTAGTGACAGTCTCCACCTTTGATGCACGGCTCCCAAGTACGTGACTTCAAAACACCAACTGAGGAAGAATGGTTAGCTGCAAAGTTCTTCAGATCATCCTTTCTGATGAATAGCAGGAAGATGCTTGGTTACAAAACCCTATGGTACAAATACACAGCAACTTCTTGATGGAAGATGAACTAGGTCAAGAACTTCGTTTGTTGATCACAATTTGCTTAAACAGAGATTGCTTAATGAATATGTAACTTGTGTCACTCAAAACGGCTCTTAAAATAATCCTTTTATATGTTTAGGGTTAGGAGAAAAGAAGGCCCAAAAACATATTCACGGATCCCAAGAAAATCATATTGGAAATCTGACTTTTTAAATCTCGACAGATAGCAGGTGTCGAGGTAGCTATCGAGAGGTGTCGAGTTTTAAAAATTCTGCACTTCAACTTGCTTTCTCTTGGACAGACTTGATGACTTCAACACTTGACCTTGAAACATTGTTTCTTAAAGTATTAAAAACACCTAGAACTACCCAATTACAAGCAGAGTGCGTTTTGTCAAAGGATTAGCCAATTTACATAATTAAGTGACATATGTTCTTAAACAAGTTAAAACATATATGTCCTAATAGGTTAGTATAAGGTACTGGGATTCCTTTACTTGTAACTGCTTGTTGTGATAATAGTGGAGTTTCGGGAGTGGTGACCTTTTAATCACCCGGTAGGGTTTTTGACGTTAGGTTTTCCTCATTCATAAACAAATCACAGTGTTATTTATTTTCCACTGCATAATTAGTTTATTGGTGATTTGTTTGTGCTATTATGCATTTGCATGTTAATTAACTTAATTAATTCACTTGGCTAAATTAAGTGGTTAATTTATGACAAGGGGCCAATTCGTTTTTGGCATATCACTATGAAGGCAGATTTGAAGTACAATGACTACTACAAAAGAGCAACAATTATCATGGAAAGGGTTGTTAAGTTAGATACCCTTGAGGACACCTTCATACCTGAAGTGTTTAAGGACAGGACATGGACAAAGCTCTTGAATCTGGTTGGATTTGTATACTTGGAGATCATAAGGGAATTTTTCTCAAATGCTGGTGTGGAAGGGGATCATATAGATTGCTGGGTGAGACACAAAGAGTTTGTGATTAGTAGGGAAAGCATACAAGAATTTTTGGAAATTCGTCCTCCATCACAGCCAGTCACAGTCTAGTATAAAAATCATTTGGACTTTACTGAAGAAATGGTGTTGACTCTTGGTGGTACACTTAAGAAGACCTCCATGAACACAATTCCATTCAGTTTGGAGATGAGGACTCTTGCTTATCTAATGATCCATAATTTGTATCCTGTCACCAACCTGACAACGTTTTCTGCTCTAAGGACAATCTTTTTATACGATCTCTTTACTCATAAGGAGATTGATATATGTGGACACATCTTCCACCTTTTGAAGAAAAGCAATGAGAAGCAACACTCCAGAACAGTCATGCTATTCCCTTCACTCATAATGGGCCTTATAGCAAAGGCAAAGCTCAAACTTCTGAGCGGTCTCACTGTGGTACAAAGAGACTATCCTATTGGTGCACACACGGTGACTCATAGCACAGCACACATTCGAGGATCCACAACAAGTGTGCATATGATACCACGGGCTCGTGTTGAGGAGGAAGGAGGAGATACAGAGGAGGAGATTGATAGATTCACTTTTGCCCTAGAGACTTCAGCATAGCCATCCTCTTTAGCACCTACATAAGGACCTGACAGACTTGATCGCCTTCTTGATAGAGTGGACCAACTGTATACTTTACTAGACTCCTATGCGCATCACACCGTGAACCAGTTTGCATATTTCTAGGGTTAGATCACTGCCTTGTCCTCTCAGATCGATGATTTGTTAGTCGACTAGGGTTCAGATTCAGAGTCTGATCAATTCCAGCCTCTTTGGCCATTCTGGTCAAAAAGGGGGAGAAAATTTTGAGGGGGGGCATAGCTTAGACCTTAGATACATTGGTTCATTACAGGTAGTTTAATTTTATTTATGTTTTGGTTTAAATGTTTTAGCATCTATATCTCTTGGAGTATTGTTTTTACTAGTTTTGTTTAAAGCTTTAGTACATTGTTCTTATTTTCAGTCTTATATTCTGTATTTGTGTTTATCTCAATGCTTTGTAGCATTTTTTTTTTGTACTTTTAAGATATTGCTAATATGTCTTAAGTACCTCACACTTGTACCCGAGTAGGATCTTATATCCTAGATGCATATACTTCATGTATTTTGCATTGGTTGTGTGTTGGACATGCAATTGATCCTTGTGAGTGATCTTAATTGCATTGCATGTCTGGATGAGCATTTACTAGTTAAATGTTCATTGTAGTCATTCTTTAACGATTGTTCTTGTATGATCAAGATATGCTTACATGTTTTATAGTGTATACAAACTTGATCGCACTTTACTTGCTCATATACGTACCTTGTATTCAACTTGTCATAAGCTTAATGAAAGTTTTGTTTGTGTGCAAGTTTTTCAAATTACAGGTATATACGTGCAAGTGCTTCATAGCTTCTAGATTAGGTATGAGTGAGTTTTGCCACTGTTCCCAAACTCATATTTAAGTCTAGAGTCTGTTTTAGGAGTTTTGTCACGTAATAGACAAATGGGGAGATTATAAAGTTGTAATTTACAACTATGTGTTTTGTTGGCTTTCCAAATTTGATTGTAATTTTATTCAATCTTTTGTACCCTGTATTTATTGTGGTATTTAATTGTAAAGGTTGTGTGATAGAAAGAGAGTGTGTGTGAAGACTCAAGCAATTGAAGACTAAAGAGTTCTTCGTGGGTAGCTTGCGACTAAGCATCCTACAAAGTGATCCATGTGACTTGCATATGTTGGAATGCGAAGAGTTAGGACAGGATGGAGACAGCTATGTTTCGCGAGTAGCTCACAGGTAAGGCCTTCCCACGAGGCACTTGTGAAACATTCTGGGTATACACACTTTCTATACCCACACTATATATACTCATATTACCCACAAATGTTGATGAGTGCTTCAGAGAGAAAACCTTAGCCACAAACCTTGAGAGTTAGAGATTGTTATACCCACATTTCTCTACACAATTGCTTGTGAATTTTCCTCAACTCCTATCTATCTATTGTTAGGATTAGTGCCCTTAAATCCTATTATATGATACTATATGTGATATTATGTATGACATTATGTGTGACATGATGTATGACTTAATATTCTGTTTAATAAAGTTGGTTTATTATTATCTAAAATAATGATAATATGAATATTTGGACATTATCATGTAGTCCGTGAGATGCATAATATGTGATTTAGTCACAGAAGATATAAGTCACAAGTTCTTTGTAAACTTAGAATTTTAGTTCGTAGTCGGTGATGAAATTAGGCATTTCATCTGCGAAAACTATAACATATTAACTAAGATGATTTGTCTTGATCATGGAAGTGGAGACTTCTAGTTGATATGTTGATATGTTTTAAGAGTTATGACATATTAAACTGGACCGCCGTGAGATATGTTATTCTCCTAACGATTGTCAATTGAATAATAAATCTCACGACTTATATTTACATAAACTCTTAATCCTGAGAGAATAATGGACCTGATCATGAAGTGTATGTTGCTTTGATATATCAAGAGTGAGATCTAAAGTAACGGTCAAAACCTCAGTATATTGGGCAACCACATTTAGTGTTGATGGAACATATATTCTCAAGATGGAATTCATAGTCTCTTAACGGAGATATAAAATATTCCCTTGAGATAAGTTTAATGGGTTCAGTTATTCAGAGAGTTAGGCCTAACCACTTTAGTAAGAAATTATTGAAGTGTATATATATATATATATATATTTATATTTATGAAATTGGATTTCATAAATATATGGTGAATAATTTAAAAGGATTAAACTGGGTACTCAAGGATTAAGATGTAGTAATTTGCAAAGTGGCAGTTTATTTTCATAACTTTGTATTACTACGAATATTTTATGAAGGGGTTGCATGTATAATAAAGTCTTGGGATATAATTTATTAATAAGACCTAGAGTGTAATTATATTTTTATAGTGATATTAAATATAATTAATGGCAATTTTAGACTTGTCAAGAGTTGACAGAAAAGTTCAAAGCCCATTGGAGCTAGTGTCTTATTAGTCCCTTTTGGTCCCACTCCAAGCCACATACTAAAGCCCAATTGGAAAGACCCAAAAGGCTAGCCCAATTAGACAATCAGTTATTAGGAGAGAAACATATAGAATTTTAGAACACACAACAAGTTTGTGAAATGGTTTGTATATGTGAGTGAAACCACTCAATTACTTTCCCTTGGAAACTGATTAAGAGACCACACATCTTGGGCGTTAGTGGAATTGGAGTGAAGATTGAAAGTGTTCCTGAGAACTTCTGATCTTTGGTTTTGAAATTCACTGCACCAAGGTACATTCTCTTGTTCAATATTCTAAAACTTACATTATGCATGTTATCAGTTCTGAATGAAGTAGATCCGTTATTTTTCCGCTGTGTTTATGCACATTTCTAATATCTATTTACATACCATTGAGAGGTTGATAGCCCAAACACTTACCACACCCTTTTAGAGTGTCAAGTGAGGTTTTGGTGTTGTTGGGAAGCATTGGAAGAAGCCAAGCTTTGGCAGATACAATTAGGCGTATTATGAGATTCGGAGAGCTAGAGAAGACATAGTTCTGAGAAGCCTTGTTAGAGTAGGAGCTTGGAGAGCTTAGGTACATCAGGTAATAGGAGCTTTTCAAGCCATGCTCCTTTTACCCCCTCAAGTTGAGTTTTTATTAGCTTAAGCAAAGTTCAATTTGTGACTTCGGCCTAGTCGTTGGCTTGTGGGTGTTTGGGGGAGGAATAATGATTTTTGATCTCGAGGTCCTTACAGAAATCTCTGAACTTGTTACTGTCAAACTATATTCCGTTTTCAGAGATAATTACCCTTGGAATCCCAAACTGACAGATGATGTTTTTCCGAACGAAATGTTGTATCTTGGCTTCTGTGATTACTGTCAGAGACTCTACTTCTACCCATTTCGTGAAATAATCGATAGCAACAACCAAGAATTTGACTTGTTTTTTAATTGGTGGTAGGGGACCTACAATGTCGATTCTCTGTTAGGACATATATGTTTTAACTTGTTTAAGAACATATGTCACTTAATTATGTAAATTGGCTTATCCTTTGACAAAATGCACTCTGCTTGTAATTGGGTAGATCTAGGTGTTTTTAATACTTCAAGAAATCATGTTTCAAGGTCAAGTGTTGAAGTCATCAAGTCTGTCCAAGAAAAAGCAAGTTGAAGTGCAGAATTTTTAAAGCTCGACACCTCTCGACACCTACCTTGACACCTGCTATCTGTCGAGAATTAAAAATTCAGAATTCCAATCTGATTTTCTTGGGATCCGTGAATGTGTTTTTGGGGCTTCTTTTCTTCTAACCCTAAACATATAAAAGGATTATTTTAAGAGCTGTTTATAGGGACATAAGTTGCATTAGCATTGAGCAATCTCTGTTTTATGCAAATTGTGCTCAATAGACGAAGTTCTTGACCTAGTTCATCCTTCATCAAGAAGTTGCTGTGTCTTTGCACCATAGGGTTTTGTAACCATGCATCTTCCTGCTATTCATCACGTGGATGAACTGAAGAACTTTGCAGCCAACCATTCTTCCTCAAGTTGGTGTTCTGAAGTCGCGTATTGGGATTCGCGCATTGGTTAGTCACGTACTTGGGAGCCGTGCAACAAAGGTGGAAATTGTCACTACAGATCAAGTCCAATTGAGTATTGGGGTAAGGGTTCAACTGTAGGTTGGTAAGGTACTGGGATTCCTTTCTTGTAACCGCTTGATTTGATAATAGTGGAGTTTCGGGAGTGGTGACCTGAAAATCACCCGGTGGGGTTTTTGCCGTTAGGGTTTTCCCCATTCGTAAACAAATCACCGTGTTATTTATTTTCCGCTGCATATTTAGTATTTGGTGATTTGTTTGTGCTTCCACGCAATTGCATGCTAAATTGATTAATTAACAACTTGGCTAATTAATTAATTAATTAGGGTTTATCACAAGAGGTCATTTGAATTGTGACCTATCATTCTCCATGTTGAGAACGGCCATAGTGACAAAATGTTCGTCATGTGCTTTGTTGGAACATGCTGTGCATTTCCAAATCACTGGGCGGCATCCTTTTGCATGGTCGGCCAGAAATATCTTACTCGGACTACTTTCCCTATGAGTGATCGTTGGCCTGAGTGATTTCCACAAACACCTTCATGGATCTCACGCAGCACGTATGCTGCATCCTTGAAATCCAGGCACTTCAAGTAGGGTTGGAAAAAACCCTTTCTGTATAGCTTATCATTCAAGATTGGGAATCTGGATGACCTTACTTTGATCTTCCTAGCCTCTGAAAGGTTTGGCGGGAGTGTTCCATCTTTGATGTAAGTGTATTGGGTCCATCCAGCTGCCTTTTGATTGGACATAGATTACATCCAACCTTTCGATGCTTGGGATGCTTTGCACTTCCATGTATAGCTCAGGTCGTCCTATATCATTGTTAGTCAAGGCTAGTCTAGCCACTTCATCTGTTTTATAATTCTCCTCTTTTGGTACTTGGCTAATCCAGACATCATTAGAATTAGAAACTAATTGACTGGTTAGTTTTAAGTATCTTTTTATCCTGTCTTCCTGCGCTTCATACTCCTTTGTTATCTGCCCCACCACTAGCTTTGAATTTGTATCTAGCTTCAAGTTTCTGATTCCTAGGGCCTTTGCTACCCTCAAACTTGTAAGTACTGCTTCATATTTTGCTTTATTATTTGTTGTTGGAAACTGAAGCTAGACCCTGTACTTGAGGATGTCTTTCTCAGGAGATAGATGGATCATGCCTATGCCCCCCAACACCTGCAGCTGAAGAGCCATCAATGTATATCATCCTTTGGGTCTTGATCCATCATGGTGAACTTGGCGACGAAGTTAGCTAATGCTTGAGCTTTGATAGCTGTTCGTGGTCTGTAGTCGATATCAAATTGACTCAACTCCATAGCCCATTGAACCATTCTCCCTACAGCGTTTGGCTTGCTCATGGCTTTTTGAATGGGTTGGTTCATCATGACAAAGATGGTATGAGCTTGGAAGTGCAGACCTAGCTTCCTGGATGCAACAATTAAAGCAAAAGCCATCTTCTCTATTCTAGGGTATCTTGCCTTGGCACCTTAAAAGGTCTGGCTTGTATAATAAAATGGCCTTTGAATTTTAAGTTCTTCACGGATCAGTGCTGAGCTTATGGTAGTTTGTGATATAGCCAAATAAAGGAACAGGTCTTCTCCTTCAACGAACGGACTTAGGAGTGGTGGTTTGGACAAATACTTCTCGAGGGTCTAGAAAGTTGCTTCACACTCTTCTGTCCATTAGAAAGACTACTTTAGTGTTTTAAAAAATGGGAGGCACTTATCTGTGGCCCTAGAGACGAACTTGTTCAGGGTTGCGATCCACATAGTCAGCCTTTATATTTCTTTCACATTTCTTGGCGAGGTCATGTCAAGTATGGCATTAACATTCTCCGGGTTGGCCTAGATTCCTCGTTGGGAAACCATGAACCCTAGAAATTTGCCCGACAAGACCCTAAATACACACTTTGTTAGGTTTAGTCTCATTTGATACTTCCTCAAAGTGTTAAAAGTCTCTCTAAAATCGTCCCAGTGTGACTCTATCCTTTTGATTTTGACGAGCATGTCATCCACATAAACCTCCATATTTTATCCAATCTGTTTGCTGAACATGTGATTCACCAATCTCTAGTAGGTAGCCCTTGCATTTTTCAGGCCGAACGACATGACTTTGTAGCAATACAGCCCCTGACTTGTAACGATTGCCATTTTCTCCTGATCTTCTTCATTCATGCAAATTTGATTATAGCCTGAAAACACATCCGTGAAAGTTAGCAATTCATGGCTAGTTGTGGAATCCACAAGCTGATCAATTCTTAGGAGAGGGAAGCTGTCTTTCAGGCAGGCATTGTTGAGTTTTGTAAAATCGACGCACATTCCTAATTTCCTGTTGGACTTCTTGACCATGACGACATTGGCAAGCCACTCGGGATAGAAGACTTCTTAGATTAAACTGGTAGTTAAGAGCTTCTCCATTTCTTCCATGATGGCCTTATTCCTTTCGGGGGCAAAAACCCTTCGTTTTTGTTGGATGGGCTTTTTTGTTGGGTTGACATTCAATCAATGCTCTATCACCCTATTGTCTATGCATGGCATATCCTCATAAGTCTAGGCAAAAATATCTAGGTTATTTTTCAGGAATTCCACCATTTCTTCTTTTAGTGTGGTTCAGGTCCTTCTCCGACTTTGGTGACTTTTGAAGGATCTCTCTTTACTAGCTTTACATCTTCAAGATCCTCAATAGGCCTTTTAGGCTCCTCCTCGACCATCTAGGCATGATTTTCCTTAGAGGCTAACACTGCTTGATAGCATACCTAGGCTAGTAGCTGGTCTTTGCGTATTTCTCCAATCCTATATGGGGTTGGGAACTTCAACTTGAGGCAGTAGGTCGGGGTTGCAGCTTTGAGTCGATTTAATGTTGGTCGTCCAAGGATCATATTGTATGATGATGGACAATCGATGATAAAAAAATCCACCTGTTTTGTCACTTGAGTTGGATGCGTTCCTGCTGTGATTGATAACGAAATGATACCTTTCGGATAGATGCGGTCTCCATTGAAACTGACCGAAGGTGACTTGAAAGGTTGAAGCAGTTTAGGGTCCAACCTCAGCTATTGGTATGCCATCATGTACATGATGTCCGCCGAACCATTGTTGACCAATACCCTTCTCATGTTGAAGCCTTCGATTCCTAACATGATGACGAGGGGGTTGTCATGCGGCTGCTTGATCCCATTAGCATCTTATTTAGAGAACGTTATGTTGTCATTCTCTTAACGACGGTACTTTGCAAAGGGATGCTTGATGTGGACGCTATTGATTTGTCTCTAATTAGCCTCGCCCTTTTCAAGGACTTGTATGACCCTCCAGATATTGGTCCACTAGTTATCATCCTTATTTTCCTTACAACTTGCTTTGGATGATCTCGTGCATCATCCCTGTTGTCGTTGTGAGACTTATTTTCCATCTTTGGTTGAGATTGGTGATCTCTTTTAACAAACCTTTGAAGGTTTCCCCTCTGGATTTACTCCTTAATTTTTTTTCCTTCAACTCATGACATTCATCAGTGTAATGGTCATGATCCTTGTGGAAGTGACAATATTTCTTTGGATCCCATTTCCTAGAGGATGTGCTTAACGGCTTTGGCCACTTCAGGCTAGGCTTATCCTTGATCTGCATTAGGATCTTGTTTGTTGGCATCACCAATGGGGTGAAGTTCAACTTCTTCTTTGGAATCTCCAGGCTATTCTTACTAGCCTTAGTTTCTGATTAATGCTCTTTTCGATCCTTCTTCTTATCCTAGGACTCATTGGCTTCTTTCTTTTTCCATTTGCCAGTCAGTCCCTTAGCAGTCAAGGCGTCCTTTTCATTCATGTACTTCTGAGTCTTGAATAGTAGATCTGTCATAGAAGTTGGGGGTGTATTTCCAAATGAAAGAGGAGATTGGGATTATTGAGTCCAGCTTGAAAGGTCGTCATGATTACTTGGCCGTTGGCCTTGTTAATCTCGAGAACAGCTTTATTGAAGCGCTTCACATAATCCCTTAAATTTACAGTGTACAAACTATGAGCAAATACTTAAATCTTTTTAGGTTAAGATTTTATAAATTACATATATATTATTAGGGTACACTTTCTAATGGAGAAGAAATAGCTGTAAAGAGGTTATGGAAAAGCTGTGGACAGGGAGTGGAACAATTTAAGAATGAGGTTGAACTAGTAGCCAAGCTTCAACAAAAAAATTTAGCAGGGTTATTAGGATTCTGCTTCCAAAGAGAAGAAAAGATGCTCATCTTTGAATTCGTGCCCAATAAAAATCTCGACTATTTATACACGGTTTGTCCATCTAAACATACATCCAATGTTCTTATGTAAATAGAATTGCGTAATAGGTCATTCTTAATTGATTTGAATTTGTTAATATCTTTTTATGATTAAATATTTTATTTTGATGAACTTGTAGACCCCAAAAAACAAGGACAACTGGATTGGTCAAAACGATTCAAGATAATAGGAGGGATTGCTCGAGGAATTCAATATCTTCACAAAGATTCTCAACTTGAAATTATACATCGTGATTTAAAAGCAAGTAGCATATTGTTAGATGCAGAAATGAATCCAAAAGTTTCAAATTTTGCAATGGCTAAGATTCTTGAAGTTGAGCAAACTCAAAAGAATGCAAGCAAAATTGTGGGGACTTAGTATGTTCAAAGTCTTTTCTTTTCCGTTACATCACTAGTATTAATTAATTCATTTAATCATCACCAACAAATAAATCGGTGAGATTTAAAAGAAAACAAAAAAATGTCATCTTTATACTTTGAACTAAACTGCATAAGTCATAAAGTTTCTTATTGCCTTTTAGTGACACCGTTATGTTTGTGGTGTCAGTTTGTAGTGGTTACATGTCTCTAGAATATGCCATGCCGAGAGAATCTTCTGAGAAATCTGATGTGTACAGTTTTGGTGCCTTAGTTCCAGAGATTATTAGTGGTAAGAAGAACAGTAGCTTTGAATCAAAAGGTGCAGAGGACCTCTTGAGCTATGTGAGTATAAACCAAATAGTGAAATTTATTTTTATATGTAGTACCAACAGTGTAACTTGCTTCCCTTTCTTAATGCCAATATCATCTCCTACTAAGTCATGTAACGAGACTTTCTAACGCCACCTAATCATAAAATGTGAAGGCTTGGATACATTGGAAGGATGGACGGCCCCTCGAATTGCTGGACTCGACTTTGCGAGATTCAAATTCGGTGGAGGAAGTACTTAGATGCATCCAAATTAGTTTACTATGTGTTCAAAAGGATCCAACTGACAGACCCACTACGGCATCAATAATTCTCATGCTTAATGGTCACTCCGTCACCCTACCATCACCTCAGCCGTCAGCATTTTTCATTCACAGTAATGCAGACCCGAACGTGCGTATGGAGACTGATCAATCTACTGTCAAGGAAGCATCTGTTAACGAACTAGATCCTCGATAGTCTACAAAAGCAAGGTGCTAATGGATGAGGGAAGAATGTTCATAGTCCTATGAATGTTCATAGTTACAACATTAGATTGTGTAATAAGTACTGGATGCAAAGTATTTCACGACTTTTTCCACGGTTGACAAGTGGTGAAAAAGTTTTTGAAAACAAATTGTGCCCTTGACATTACTAGATAGATTGTATGAATTTTAGTGTAATAAAGTAAGCGCACTAGCTGCCTGCATGTAAATATTTGTTGCTTGGGAATTGCAATCTTTGGTAGTTGATACTGAATAGCATAATGATGAACGAACTCAAACCCCGTGAGGAGTCCAGTGGTTGACCTTCATTCGTCCACCATTTACCCCGAAGGTGCAGGCCATGCATGAAAGGATTTATCACTTTATCTGACAGGTGGGAAATCTCACCATTTTATTCTTAAACAAAAAAAAAAAAAAAAAAAAAAAAAAAAAAAAAAAAAAAAGGATGGTCGAACTCGGGCATTTGGCAGTTTCTGGTTAGAAGAAAATTTTTTTTTTCCGCCGGGGGGGGGGGGGGGGTGGGGGGAGTTGAAACAATTTAGGCATGCAAGGCATTTGATAGTTGAAAAGAAGAATTATATGGAATCAGATTGTTCAAGCAAATGTAGAATCCAAATTTCCACGTTAAATTTGATTTGACTTGTTGAAATGCTGGACTGATAAATAGATCTCAATGTAATTTCAAATTTCTATTTCTAACAAATCCTGTGGTTGAACAACCAAATTCCAATTGAAATTACATAAATCTGATTGTTCATCAACAAATCCCCTTGTTCCCTCTCTCTCTCTCTCTCTCTCTCTCTCTCAATTGTGGCTGGTTGAGAGAAATGTGCAAATGAAAGGGATATGAAGAGAAAAATATTAAGTACTCCTGGAGTATGGTGACATAGTGCTCCATCCTCTCATGTTCATGATAGACCCTACCATGAATTTAATTGGTGCGGTCCATTATGAATGTAAGATGAAGGAACACCACGTCACCATACTCCTCGAGTACTTAATAATTACTAGGGAGGAAAAATGTCAAATCCCCAGATGAAGGCATGAACACTATTAGATTTATTTATCTCTTAAGCAACAAAGCATGTTGCATTCCTTAGTCTAATGTAACATTGGTTCATCATGTTACATTCCTTAGTCTAATGTCCGCAACAATGTCTTGCTGATTTTCAATCTAAAATTACAAATTATTTTCTCTCAACATGACCTCCACCAAGGAGATTTATGATATATCTTTTGCATGATATATCTCTCAACATGACCTCCACCAACTAGATCACTACAGAACAAAAAGTATAGTCTAGCCAGTCTGGTAACTGGTGACTGAAACTCACGACTTATCCTAGTTGCAAAGTTAGTCGTTAGTGCACCATGTTTTGCTGAAAACTGACTTTTCACATTCCATCTCATACCCTACTATAAATACCCTTATACCCACGAAATATAGAGAACTTCTAGAAAGAATTTTGAGAGAAAAACCCTAGAGAATAGTAAGATTGATTCATCCACAATCTTATACATTTGATTCTCCAAATTCCTCTACTCTCACCCTCTCCATTGTCATACTCTTAAGAGGATCTTAAGCCAAATCCTTACCTCACCAAATTCATAGCAGTGCGAAGGTTCTTGGTGTTTAGGAAGCAATTCAAGAGAGAACCAATTCATATTGGTTGATGCAATGGGCTAATTGTGGGATCCGGTAAGTTAAAGAAGACACGGTTAAGCGTAACCTTGTTGGAGTAAGAAGCTTGGAGGGCTTAGGTGCATCGAGTAGATTAGGCTTGGAGGGTCTATTGCTATTTATGTATCCCAACTGATTGTCTAGTGGACCATTTTACCGCTTGGAGGGCGGCGGAGAGGTTTTTTGCAAAGTTCTTCGGTTTCTTCTTTGATAACACGTGTCAGTGTTATCTTGTGTTTGCTTCTGCCTATCCTTTACTCATACTTTTAATTATTGTTGAGTTGTGATTAAAATATGGCTTAGAGTGGTTTTCATATTTGGGTATTGCTTATATTTATCATTCCACATCATTTGTTTGAATATAAGCTTTACTTTGGAAAATTTGTAATTGGGGATTTAAACATTCACAAGTGTTTTACATACTTAATGAGCTTTCAGTAAAAAACAAAAGTAGTAGGAAGTTTTTTTTTTTTTTTTTAAATTACAGAAATTGTGAACAAATCTAGAGTTGTTGCAATTAAGTATACAGTTCTTTATCCATAAAAGAGAGTAGGACCTACAAAATAATTTTTTTTTTTTTATTTTTTTAAAACTTTTTATTTAAAAATTAAAACTATTTATAATGGGAATAATGTGGATCAATGTGCAGTAAATGATTTGATTAATGGTTTTATATTAAATATTTATATATTGTTTTATGCAACAGGAACTTAAAAAAAAAAAAGTAATTTACAGAAATTATTAACAAAACCTCAAGTTGATGCAGTTAAGTATGCAGCTCTTTATCCCAAAATGGAAATTGAACCTACAAAAAAAGTAGTTTTTTTAGGTTAAAAAAAAAATTAAAACTAATTTTTAAAGAGAATGATGTAGATCAACAATAGTGCAGTAAATGATACAATTAATAGTTTCATACTGAATATTTATATATTTGTTTGTTTGACATGCATAAGTAAAATGTAATTTAAAAAAAAAAATTATCTTGGACTTAGAGATTCATAAATAAAAGGAACAAAGGAGTAAAGAAGAAGAAGAAGAAGGAAAGAAAGGCCAAACTAACTATACACTGAGAAAGGCCAAACTAAATTTATACTGAGTCTTGAAGCTAAATATTGAGAGAGAGAGAGAGAGAGAGAGAGAGAGAGAGAGAGAGAGAGAGAGAGAGAGAGAGAGAGAGAGAGAGAGAGAGAGAGAGAGAGAGAGAGAGAGAGAGAGAGTCATAATCCTTCGTGTGAAACTTTATATTCAACAAACTAAAAATACTCAAAGAAAGCATGAAATTAAAACCCAAAAGAAGAAAATCAAAATTCAAGGTTCTTCTTAAACCCCAATCATTCACAAAATAGTGAAATTAAAATTCTAAGACTAAGTCTATGTTCAATAGCTACCCCACAACCAAATGCCCAATCAAATCAGTAAAAATATCTAATGTATGAGACTTTGTATCCATGGACTCACAATGTTTTTCCAAATATACATTGAAAAACACCAAGTCACCTATAAATCACACCCAAATTCACTGAACCCACAATTCTCTCTCGATGATAATTTTCAAATTTATAGAAAAATAAACAAATTTTAATCTCAATGCACAAACAACAATGAAATAATTTATTGTCAAATCAGATCCACTTTACCAAGTCCAAGTTTAATATCAATCCCGCAACCAAGATAAGGGATTGACTACACCATCAATAACATTTCTCTTTTTATTTCGTAGCATTCTTCTTTTTACTAAAACATCTGAAAGATTTCCCCTTAATGAAGAATTTGTAAATTTGGTAGGCACATTTATGTTTCTTTTCTCTGACAAAACCAGTCTTCTTCTTGCTCTTGAAAAAAAAAAAAAAGAAGTAGACTCCATACTTTTGGAATATAATAAAGAACAAAGTATTTATAAAAGCTCAAATCATAAATATTATTGTATTAATTAAAGACTGCAAATAGGCGTTAAAAAATGTAATATTCTTTCAAGCATATATTAGTTGTTAATTAGCAATTGCAAGAAATTTAAAAAACATAGTTATTTGGAATTTCTTTACTCTCAATTATAATTTGTTATGCTGTAAATTTATGTGGAAGATGAAATTAATAATTATTCCTAGTACGTAGAAAAAAAAATGCAGCAGGAAATTGTTTTAAAATTTTTTTACAGAAATTGTTAACAAATCTGGAGTTGATGCAGTTAAGTATGCAGCTCTTTATCCAAAAAAGAGAGTAGGACCTGCAAAATAGTTTATCTTTTTTTAATGTCACTTTCTACCATAAATGCGAATATAACGAAATTTTATCTTTTAGAAATCCATAAAAACAGAAGTTATGCCACTTATAGAACATGAAAAATGCTTTGTATGAATCAAAGGGAAAATGATGAGAGACTTTATCACAAATTCTTTCCCAACTGCCATATATGCAAGAAAAGCAAACACACAATAAGGCAATGCAACTCGACCACCAAATACCATGCATGTATAGATTAAAAATATATGCAACTTATTTCAAATCCATTACAACTTTATTCACCTTGATTAGATCATGTTCCAAATTCCAATGTAGCAATGGAAACGTAAACTAAAGCAATAATATAGCACAATACCAAATTCAATTGGTAGTGGAGGTTAGAGAGAATTTACTGTAGGTTGCATAAGTAGAAAAATTAATCTTGGATAACAAAATTTTATTCAGAAATTGAGTCGTAAATCCAAAAAAGAAAAACCCAAGATTCAGAGAGAAGAGAATAAAATTAATCTAAATCAAATTATTCACTGGGAAATTTAAACAAACACATAGAGGACAAACACAAAAATGTGAATAACAATGAATCAAACCCACAATTCTAATCGCTTACACATAGATACTTTCATGAAATCAAAAGTGGATGAAGTTAGTAAGTATTATCCAAAATTACATAATAAAGATAATTTTTCTAAAAAATTAGAAGAAGAGGTTTTGGTGGGACTAAGGGGCCATAGGCATAGACTTGTATCATAGTTTTCTAATTCAATACACGGAAATGTTTTAGCTGGGAAACAATTATTTTCTTGGGGGGCCAAGTCTATAAAACAATTGGTGAGTCTTATATTTGCCTACTACTAATTAATTTTGAAATTTTTGGGGGGGGGGGGGGGGGGGGGGGGGGGGCTTAGACATGATTCCGCCCTTAAGTGAGAGAATGAGAGAAGGGATAATGAGAGATGATGAGGTGAGGTTCGAATCATAAATTCTGACACCACAGGAAATCACTGGCACTTGTAATATATATTTTTGGATTTTCCTAAGAAGAGAGAAACGTTAATTTGCAACATATTTGAAAAATAAAAAAAGGTTGAAGTTACTTGCTTGACTGACTTAATTGCTTCTACAAACCCAACAGCCATTCCGCTAACACTAGATTTTGCGTGTAAAAAACTTGCTTTTATTGCTTGCTCTCTTCTAGGCCTAGCAAACGTGCCAGATTGATTTTTAAAATTCAAATTCAATTTGGTTGACTTTGAGTTTGGTTCAGGCAAAAAACTGATGGAACTAAAATAAGTCACTATGTTTATGAACCTTATCTGGATTTTGATGGGTTGGGTCAATCCAAAATGACTTGTATTTTACTATTAATTTTTTTTTTTTTTTAATTTTTAACCTTCTTTTTCATCTTTCTTAGTGAAAGATAACAAAATCCAAAAATCACTCAAAGATGAAATTTGAATGATACATAAATCCTTAAGTTTATTATTTGATAATGATTATAAATAGAAAAATTTATAGTTTGATAATTAATTCTAATAATCTACTAGTCTATCAAATTCTACAAAAGAAGAATAAATGTTGTACTTGAAACATAAAATAAAGGTAAAAGCACCCATGCGTTTTTGGATTAGCTTTTTGCTGAAAGTTAACAAAACATTAGTAATAGTTAAAAAAAAATGATACTTTTAAGAAGCTGTACAAAAACAAATAAGTTAAAAAGTTAAAGAAAATAATATGTCTAGCTTTAAGAATTAAAAATAACATGTGAAGTAGATAAAAAATTAAATAATTAGGAAGAAAATTTATAATGGACTTGCAACAAAATGCACTCAATGTTAATAGTAAATCCAATACTGAAAACATTTATATTTGACAATTTCTTCTCAAGTTGACAGAGTAATGTCATTAGTATTTTCATGTACATTATAAAAAATTAAATATTGACATTGTGTGAATTCATCCGACCAAGTTGTTCACTGAATGATATACTCATTGGTCTAGTGAGCCCATTGAAAGAGCACATCTACAATCGACAGATTGCCCCGTCAAGGGGAAGCACTGAAAGCAGGGTAAGGGAGCTACATTTACAAGTGAGAAACGATATGAAGTCGAGATTCTCGCAACTACCAAAGTGACTCCAATTTTGCCCATAACGGCACATGAATATCTATTTACCACCACAACTAAGATAATGGTTAAAATTAAGGAGTGATATGTGACAACCGAACTCCTATAAATCGAAACCTCTCCCATGCATGGGAGTCAATTTCGTACCGAAGGCTGTATCGGTTTGACTAGTAACATGATATATTTCGGTATTGGTCAATACTAGTGTATCGTTTCAGGTTTACCATTATTTTTTTATATTTATAAATATATATATATATATGTGTGTGTGTGTGTGTGTGTGTGTGTGTATTATAATAAATATAAAAGTTTACCATAAAACATTACCTCAATTCAGAATTAATCATTCATAGTTTTAGACTTTAGCATCAATTAAAAGAAAAAAAACACAATATAAAAATAGAAAGCTTAATTGTTCATTGCATACTAAGAAAACAAATAATACTAATAAGTTAATGCAAATAAGATACTATTCTATCCTTACAAAAATTCAAAAATTACAAAACTAAAAAAAAAAAAAAAAAAGCTTTTTTTTTTGTATCGGCTGATACACTTGATAATGCCTAAAATCGGCTGGTATGGCTGGTACATGGCCAGCATAGCCAGTATTTAAACTGGTACGAAACATTGGCATTTTGATAACAGTATACATACCGGTATGGTACACACCAGCCAGTACCGGTACAATATCAACCACCTTGCTCCAATAAGATTGAGGTATGTGACATTTACCATCATAGTATAGTCCCAAAATACTGTCTTTAATGTTACTAACTTAAAATCAATGTGCATAGATTGAATATTATAAACATATAAACATCTAATTTTAATGTTGAAATGTGCCACTCTTTCGCAAGTTTTAAGCAAAGTTCTCAAAATGATTATCATTTATTACACTATCACTTTTCACATTTTAAACTTGAACGTCGTAAACAAGTGTGGATGTCACACATGAAATTGGGCCCAAGGAGCTCAATTTCGTACTAGAGGCAGTTTGGTTTGGCCAGATGAACAAAATATTTCAGAACCAGTTAATACCGATGTATCGTTCTAGAATTACTATTATTTAAATATTTTTATTCATCTATATATGTTTGTATTTATTTATGTTTTTTTTTTTTTGAAAAAAATTGTATTTATTTATGTAAGTATGAATTTATGAATTTTTATGTTTATGAACATAAAAATTAAGATCCACATATATTATGAGCCTAGATATTAGCCAAAGTATAGTGACTAATATATACTAGCCCAAATAATATGTTTTGTATTGACCGAAAGGTATAGGGCCTACAGGCTAGTACAATTTGATATTTTTTTGATACATTATAAGAGAGTACTGATACCAATTATTTATCCACTAAGACTAGTAGAGGTACGGTATTGACTTTGGGACCGTTTATGGAGTGTGTGAGAGCATCTTTTTTATATATTAAGAGGATTTAGAAAGTTAGATATGGTTTCAAAAAAATGTCCAAAATACCCCTAATCTAATTAAATAATCCTTATTCTTAAAAACTAAAAAATGGGGTTAAAATTGTAATTCAACAAAATTAAAAAAAAAAAAAAAAAAAAAAACCCTATTAGAGAAGCTTTTCTCCCAAAAATTAGCACACTTTTTATTTAAATATATCTCATGCATGTTTGATACATTTTTTTTCTAAAAACTAGCACACGCTAAACCCAGCAGTTTACTCCATTTTAAATCTTATATTTTAGTTTCTTAAAAGTTCCTTTCTGTGTAACTTCACTAACATTAGATAAATTTAAATTGAAAAATTATATTAAACTAAAAAAAAAAAAAAAGTGGAGCACGTGTGATGAGGTAGTCTATACTACTATTTTAGGGGCTTCCCTTATTTGGACCGGATTTTTTTTTGTTCCAAAATACCCCTATAGTCTATGGGTAAGTAGGGGCAAAACTTGAGAATAACAATGTAAAAATATATCTTTAACTCTCACCTAAAACATTTCCTAAAAAATAGGATCACTCTCCCACTAACCCTCTTCTTCAAAGCAACTATACTTTGTTGTTGTTGTTGTTGTCTTTTTTTTTTTCTTTTTCTTTTTTTCCTTTAAAAAAGAAAAAATCATCCTGACGTTTATCTTCAAATCAATTTTTTTTTTTTTTAACATCCTCAAGTTTATCCAAGAAAAAAAAAAAAAAAAACTAAGCAAATATATACAAGTTTAATTACAATTTAAATTGCTTTTAACTTCTTTTTAAAAATTAAAAACAAAAAACCTAAAAAAAAAAATAAACCCAAGTTCTATCAAAAAAGTTATCAACCCTATTATGATTTTTTTTTTTTAAAAAAAAAAAAAATTTTCTACCCATGTTCCTAATTTGAAAAAATAAAAAATAAAAAATAAAAACCTATCCCGTGTTCTATCCAAAAAAACCTACCCCAACCATTTTTTTTTTAATTTGTTTATAACCACACGTTTAAAAACTCTTCAATAAAAAATAATAATAATAATAATAAAATACTAATGTTCAAAATGCTAACATTTTGGAATAAAACTACCACTCTCCCATAATCACAGGTTAGCTCTCTTCTCTTCTCTATATCTCTACATATTAAGAGGGTTTAGAAAATTAATTACCTGTTAGTTATTGATGACGATATTCTCTAGATAACCCTTAATTTTTATAGAACATTACTTTGGACACATAAATAATGTAGTATATACTAGCCTCTGAACACGCATTCATGTGTGTGCTCAAAGGCTCTTTTAATTTTGGAGTAAAAGTTAATAACTTGAATTTATTATAATTTGAAATTACTATATTTTTTAATCATAAAATATTTAGGGGAATGATGAGTGTTATGCGTTTGTGGATAAAATATTTTTTTCATCATGCTCCTAGGTATTTTATGATTATAAAATGTAATAATATCAAATTATAATAGATTCAAATTATTAACTTTTATCTAAAAATCAGAAAAGTCTATGAGCACATACTTGAGCACGTGCTTAGATGCTAGTATTGTATTAAAATTTTGAAATTGAGTACCTACTCTCACCGAAACGTTTGCCATCTCCAAATCTTCAATGTTCATAAATAAAATACTATAGAATATCTTGCATAGGTGCAGAGAGCAACAGATTGATTGATTCATCAAAATGATCACTTCCTTCAATCCCTTCTCTCTTTCCATCGTTTTCCTTTCCATACTTAGCTTCCTCAACCTGACGACTCCCGCAACCGCAAACTACCTATTCCACTTATGTGCAAACTCCACTTTCAGCGCCAATAGCCTCTACCAAACTGGTATAAACTCCCTCCTCTCTTCACTCTCCTCCAACGCCACACGCAACTTAGAATTCTACAACACCACCACAAAACAAAACACCTCCAACCCTGTCTTCGGCCTCTACCTCTGCCATGGTGATGTAACTTCTGAAGTCTGCCGAGGATGCGTGGCCGAAGCAACCAAAGATCTCACCACAAGGTGCTCCAGAGAAAGGATTGCTGTGATTTGGTACGATGAATGCATGATACGTTACTCAAATGAGTCTATTTTCTCTACTGTGATTGTAAGTCCAAGAGGGTCCTTGTCGAACACGCAAAATATTACCAACTAGGAACAGTTTAATAAGCTAGTGAACACCTGGATGACCAGCTTGGCAAGTCAGGCCTCGGATGTTCCAATCGGTGTTAAGAAATTTGGGACCAACGAAGTGAATATCACTGCTTTTCAAACGCTGTACAACCTTGTACAGTGCACACCGGACCTGTCAAGCACAGAATGCAATTCATGTCTCCAAACAGCTATAAACAGTCTTCCAATATGTTGTGGTGGAAAACAAGGGGGAAGAGTACTGTTTCCTAGTTGTAATGTTAGGTACGAATTGTACAGTTTTTACAGCACACCAGAGGCGCCATCGCCTACACCTGGGCTTCAACCTCCACCACCTACAGCTTCTATAAGTGGACAAGAAGGTAAAGTAACATATGGCCAACTGAGTTACAATGTTGACTGGTAGGCTAATAACATATGGCCAACTGAGTTGCAATGTTGACTGGTAGGCTAATAACATAAACAACAGAACCTTTAACATAAGCAAGTGGCGATTAACAGTCATTTAATTACTCATTAATTTCTATATGTCGACACTAGATTAAAAGGTCATCATAGGTTCTGGACCCGCAAATATACGTGTTCCATATTGTAGATCAATTGTACAAAGACTGTAACACAACTAGGAAACAATTCATGATTTCAAGAATTGAAATGTTCTGTATTCATATATACAAACTCTTATTTACCAAAATAATATAGAAATTGACGATTTTGGATGCTGAGAAGTGTTAAGTCAATGAACTGGTTTTTATTTTTTTTCCTTCAAATTACATTACATTTATGTGTTTGTGTGATTATTTGTGGTTATTGGTATTTGGGCCAAATAACTTCTCCTCTGTTCCGTAGTGCATAAGTTGATTTTACCTTTAAGAAGATATAGTGTGTGTGCCCCCTTGGTACTTGCGGAAAAAAGAAGAAAGATATATACTCGCAATAAAATATATGACTTATCTCAAATGTTTAAGCAGATGGAAAATGGTGATGTTATTTAACTGCTTGAACTGATGACAATACCTCTAATACTATGATAAACTACCACATGCCTCAAAAATTTAAGTTAATGGGAAATAGTAAATTTAGTCTCTTGGCATATCACTAGCCCATTTGGTAATGCACAATGGATGCAATATAACAAAGTAATCATATGATGGTATTTGTGTAGGAAAAGGCAAACTGTCAACAGCAACGACAGTCGCCATAGTTGCTCCAATTTCTATTGCCGTGGTTCTGTTTATTGTGGGTTGCTGTTTCCTAACAAGGAGAGGAAAGAAGAACAACAATGTTGCAGAAGAAGCAGATGGTAAATAATAAGTAATTTGGATATAAACGAGTCTTGTATGTCCTCATGTCTGAACACAATGCTCTTTGTAATGCAATATCTTACTTTAATTGTTTGATTTGTAGCTGCAAATGATATTACAACTGTAGAGTCCTTGCAATTTGATTTTGTTACAATTGAAAGTGCCGCAAACAAATTCTCAGAGGATAACAAGCTTGGTGAAGGTGGATTTGGTCAAGTTTACAAGGTATAAAATTAGAATAGCCAATTTATTTTATTTTATTTCAGGACAACACTAATTAGGTATAATAACAAATTAAACACACACAAATATGAGTAATTTTAAGATGGAAAGCTCTTGACGTTGGAATATATAAATTATACAAAGTAAAATTGTTTTAAATATTGGTTAATATATATTTTTAGGGAACATTTCCTAATAGACAAGAGATAGCTGTGAAGAGGCTATCAAAAAGCTCTGGACAGGGTGCAGAACAATTTAAGAATGAGGTTGTAGTGGTAGCCCAACTTCAACACAGAAATTTAGCAAGGCTATTGGGATTTTGCTTGGAAGGAGAAGAAAAGATACTCGTCTATGAATTTGTGCCCAACAAGAGTCTTGACTATATTCTATACGGTATGCCCACTTGAACATTTTTCTAGTAGTGATGTGTCAGTATGATAACTAAATAGTCATTTCTAATCATGATTCATGCTTATAATCTTTTGTTGCTAACGTGAAGTAATTGTTGAACTTGTAAACCCTAAAAAAAAAGGATTACTTGATTGGTCAAGACGTTACAAGATAATTGATGGTATTGCTCGAGGAATTCAATATCTTCACCAAGATTCTCAACTTCGAATTATACATCGTGATCTCAAAGCTAGCAATATATTATTAGATGCAGATATGAACCCAAAAATTTCAGATTTTGGCATGGCAAGGATATTTGGAGTTGATCAAACTCAAGGAAACACAAGTAGAATTGTGGGAACATAGTAAGTTCTGAATTTTTTCTGCTTTGCTTTACCAAAATTGATGAATAAATTCAAGCTCATCCCATCTTATATATCACTGAAATGAAACACATAGGTAGCAAATAAATGCTTTTAGCAATGTGATTAGAAATGCTAGTTATACGACATCATTTTTGAAACCAGTCAAGAGTCTGCCATGGCCTATGAACTCTACTTAAATAATTAGAATTATGAGAATTTGGTTAGAGACTCCTTATTAAAGTTGTTATGTTCTTGGTGATGGTTTGAAGTGGTTATATGCCTCCAGAGTACGCAATGCATGGAGAATTCTCTGTGAAGTCAGATGTGTATAGCTTTGGTATCTTAGTTCTAGAGATTATCAGTGGCAAGAAGAACAGTAATTTCTATGAATCAGAAGGTTCTGAGGACCTCTTAAGCTATGTGAGTGAAATAGATATTGTTTTTTTTTTTTTGGTTTAATGTCTACATTTTCTACTCCAATTGCATAGAAGAGAAATTTGTGACATTTTGAACACTAGATGTTAAATTGATGCAGGCTTGGATACATTGGAGGGATGGTAGGCCCTTGGAATTGTTGGATCCAATTTTGGGAGATTACTTTCCGAGAGATGAAGTCATGAGATGCATCCATACGGGTTTATTATGTGTTCAGGAAGATCCAGCCGAGAGACCCACCGTGGAGGCAATAGTTCTCACACTTAATAGCGGCTCTGTTACGTTGCCATCACCTCATCAGCCAGCATTTTTTCTTAAATCAGACACATACATGCCAAGAAAGGGCCTGGAGTCTGATCAATCTACAAGAAAGTCAGTGCCATGGTCTGTTAATGAAGCATCCATTACTGAACTACCTCCTCGATAATTATAGTTCCTGCTTTATTAGTCTCTGTCTTACGAAGTGAGAAAACTATAAATTACGATTGCATGTTACATTTGCTTTTGAAATCGAAACTGAAATATGTTAAAAGAGTTCCCAGTCGTGCAGCTTGAAGATTAGTCCTAGCCCTTTCTATGTTTTGTGTATATTATTATATTTAAGCTCTGAACATGAATAAATGGGGTTGGTGGTGGGCCTCCATGATTTAAGATTCCTTTTTTGGGTTCTCATCTATCTATAAAGTAGAAGTTCAAATTAACAGAATTCATTGTATCTCAATAAAAATAAAAATAAATTACTTCAAAAACTATGTAAATAGTTCGATAGACTACCTCTGTTTTCCACTTTATTAAAATAAGACAATCAAAAATAAGTAATTTGCACACTCTGTTAGGTTCTAAGGAATTAGGAACTAATGTATTAGAACGTCATTTTGTAATGTTGGCAAACCATAATCAAAATGTTTTAGTCTTATTTAAACTTGCTCAAAGTATAGTTATATGTAAAGTTGAAATCAAGTGTTCTGCAGGATTTACTATGTAAATCTGTCTGGCTCGATCAATGGAAAATTAGGTTCGATCGATCGAAAGTCGTGCAGATTGTTTTTCTGTAGAATTTTCCAACTCAGTCTAAGCCCGTTTGATGTGTAGGGTTTTATGTTTTGCCCTAAGTATAAAAGGGTAAACCCTAGCCACGTTTTGAGGTTGCTCTTTACGCTGTGTGTGAATCTTTTGTGAGTTCTAGAGGTGTTTGCCTTTACACATACTTAGGGTTATCAAGAATCAAGACTATGTCAAGAACTTGGTGATCAATTCAATTGCAAATTCAAGAGTTTAAAGATACACAAGTGGGAGTGCTTGTATTTGCTGGAAATCCAAGAAAAAACTAGTACGACTGTACGTGGACTCGAAGCTGTCACGTGGTTGTGGTAGTAAGTTTCCTACTCGAGGTAGTAATAGGATGTTAGTAGTCTAAATCGCTATTGGGCAAAGTTCAATTCTTTCATAGTGGATTCGGTTTACCTTAAGGATAGTTAGGTTCAATCCTCCCCAAGTTATTTACCGGTTTGGTTTTTCTAGGTCATTATATCTTTGTGCTCTTTATTTTTTGCACTTTACATTGATATGATATATTTGTGTTAATCTAGATCTGATAATTTGCCTAAGTAATCACTTGGCTAATTAACTAGGTTAATCTAGTTGTGTTTTAAGAGGTCTAAAATCGTACAAGTGGTATCAGAGCAGGTAGCTCTCTTGTTGTAGATCCTTTGATCTAAAAACCGATCCTTCACCCCAGTTGTCATGGAACGCCGACACTCTCTTGTTATTCCACCTCACTTTGATGGGAATAATTATGCTTATTGGAAAGTAAGGATGAAAGCATTTTTGAAATCTATTAATAAAAGAGTCTAGAACTTCGTTGAATATGAATGGAAGAAGCCCACTACTCCTGTGAGTGAGTGGCAAACTTTTTAGAAAGAAGCAGCCGTTTTTAATAGCAAAGTTATGAATGCTATCTTTAATGCTGTTTCTATGAAAGAACTTAAGAGAATTTCTAATATTGAGATTGCTCATACTGCTTGGAATATCCTCCAAATTGTGCATGAAGGCACAAAGGTAGTTAAAATCAATAAGCTACAGCAATTAACCACTAGATTTGAAAGCATTAGGATTTCTGATAATGAATCTTTTGATGAATTTGATGCTAAGCTTAATGATATTGTTAATTTTGCATATAATTTGGGTGAAATCTATGATTAACCTAAAATTTTTAGGAAGATTCTTAGATCTCTGACTTCGATCACTGAAAGTAACGATGTGGACTCCATCCCTGTGGATGAACTTGTAGGATTTCTTCAATCCTATGAGTTTGACCTACCTAAGACTAGCAAATCTAAATCAATGACTCTTAAATCTATTGATGATGTTGATGTGAATGGATTTGATGATGAGCTCTCTGCTACAGAGATTGCCTATCTTGCCAAGAACTTTAGAAACTTTCTTTGAAACAACAACAAAAGGGCAAGAGGGAAAAACAATGCTAAACCTAGAAATTTTAGGAGGAATGATCCCACTAAAATGAATAATACTGAAAAACCTAAAGAGAAAATTAGTCAACCTTCCAATATTTCTACGAGTTAACAATGTTTTAGGTGTCAAGGGTATGTTCATGTGAAATCTGAATGTCCAACATTCTTGAGGTTTAAGGGTAAGGCAATGGTTGTAACCTTTAAGGATGTTGAAGTTTTTGACAATGAGTTTGGTACTGATAAGGATGGAAACTTCATTGCTTTCGCTACTACTGCTGTAGTTGATGAAAGTATTGCTGTTGAAGAGAACCCTTCTGATGAGGAACTCTCTGAGGATGCACATTTACAAGAAGCCTACAATAAACTTTCCAAAGTTCTAGCGAAGGATGCTATGAGTGTTGATTTAGGATTAAAGAAAATTGTAGCTCTTGAACTTAAAAAGAAAAATTTGCTTGTGAAACTACAAGCTCCAAAGTTGATCACATGTTGAGTGTTCAAAAGTCTCCCTTTGACAAAACTGGCTTAGGTTTTGTAGAAAACATCTCTGTACTTGAACCCCATTCCACAAACTTTGTTCCTTCTTCTGAACCCCCTGTGTGTGAGGTTGTCAAACCCTCTGTGAGTGAAGCTACTAAATCTGTAGAAGTTACACCTCCTAGGAAGATTAGAGTTGATCTTCAAGAGTCTAACTCTAAAGCTCCTAACCCTCCTAAGGGCAAGTTACATGATGAGTCTGCCTGAGTTTTCATTTTTGTGAAAAGTCTGGGCACATTCGTCCAACCTGTTTCAACTTTCAAGCTGCTAAGCGAGCAAATAAGCAAAAAGTATCTATGCCTCAAGCACAAGATCCTATGGTACTTATTGGTGAATTGGTAAAAGTTCTAAACCTTTATTCTAATCTTGGAGTTGGTCATCATTCTAATGTGAATAAGAATTCCAATGCTAGAGTTGCATCTAAAAAGCTTTGGATGCAAAAGGCTCAATCTAATTGAGTCTTTCTAAAATAGTCCTTGTTCTTCATCACTCTTTTCTTTATGACCATTCTCTTTTGTTGCTTCTGTTTTCTTTGTTTTTCTAGGATTTGCATTGCGTAACATACATACATTTCATTCTAGGTTTCTGACATGGTCTTTATGCTTCATTGTTTTATTCTTTGTGACCACTCTCTTTTGTTGCGTCTGTTTTCTTTGTTTTTCTAGGATTTGTATTGCATAACATACATGCATTTAATTCTAGATTTGTTTTTCTTTTTGCTTTTGTTTTTAACATAAAAAAAAATAAAAGAAAAAAGGGAAAAAGGAAGCAAAATGTGTTTGGCATTATTTTTCTTGGATTTGAAATCAAGGTTAGCCAATTTATTTTTGTATAACATGTTTATGTACCTCATTTAGCTTTGATGAGCTTATTTATTGCATTTTACTAGTTTGAGCTTTGTAGTGCATATTGTGTAGGAGTTGTTTATAGTTTTTGATCACATGATCATGATCTTGAAGTCACATGCCTTTGATCATAATCTGTTTTCTTTGTTTTTCTAGGATTTGCATTGCATAACATACATGCATTTCATTCTAGGTTTTTTTTTTTTTTTTTTTTTTTTTTTTTTTTTTTTTTTTTTTAACATAAAAAAAAGGGGGAAAAAGAAAGCAAAATGTGTTTTGCATTATTTTTCTTGGATTTGAAATCAAGGTTGGCCAATTTATTTTTGCATAACATGTTTATGTACCTTATTTAGTTTTGATGAACTTATTTATTACACTTTACTAGTTTGAACTTTGTAGTACATGTTGTGTAGGAGTTGTTTATAGTTTTTGTTAGGTTCTAAATGTTTAGGAATTTATGTATTTAGAACTCTAAATTGTAATATTGGCAAACCATGATCAAAACAATATGTTATGTCTTGTTAAAGTGTGCTCAAAGTTGATTAATTATTGTAAAGTTGGAATCGAGAGACTGTAGATGCATTAGGGCATTTCGTTCTGGCTCGATCGATCGAATCCGATCGATCGAAAGTCGACCAGATTGCGTTTTCTGCAGTTTTTCCAACTCAGCCCTAACTCATTAAACGTTTATGGTTTTATGTTTTTGCCCTTGGTATATAAGGTAAAACCCTAGCCACATTTTTAAAGTTACTCTAGTTGTATTGTTGCTCATACATTGCTGTTTTGTGTAAATCTCTTGTGAGATCTAAAGGATCTTTCCTTTACACAAAGCTTAGGGTTTTCAAGATTGAGATTACTTCAACATCTTGATGATCAACTTAGTTGCTACCATTAAAGTTTAAAGAATATCAAGCGTGGGTGCTTGTAACTAATTAAAGAATTCAAGAAAAAATGAGTCTGTGGATTCGGAGCTTGCATGAGGCCGTGTCAGTAAGTTCTACTGGTAGGTAGCATTAGAAAGTCGAGCGGGGAGCTTGTAAGTCCTTTTGTATGAACTTCGATTCTTTCATAGTGAATTCAGGTTTGCCTTGAGGATCGATGGGTAAAATCCTCCCCAGGTTTTTTATCGGTTTGGTTTTCCTAGGTGATCATATTTTATGTTATTTATTATTCTGCTGCTATATATTCTTGATATAATTGTTTGACTGTTTTAACCTAGAATTGCTTAATTTGACTAAGTAACAACTTGGCTAATTAACTAGGCTACTCAATCTGGTTGTGTGTTTAAGGGGTCTAAATTTTCCAACAAGTGGTATCAGAGCAGGTAGCTCTTTTGTCTGAGATTTTTGATCTCTGAGCTGATCCTTGACCCCTATTGTTATGGAGCATGGACACTCTCTTGTTGTTCCTCCTCACTTTGATGGGAATAACTATGCTTATTGGAAAGTAAGGATGAAAGCATTTCTGAAATCCATTGATGAGAGAGTTTGGAATTCCGTTGAATACAGATGGGAGAAGCCCACTACTACTGTGAGTGAGTGGTAAACTTCTGAAAAAGAAGCAGCTGGCTTCAATAGCAAAGCTATAAATGTTATCTTCAATGCTGTTTCTATGGAGGAATTTAAGAGGATCTCTAATGTTAAGGTTGCTCATACTGCTTGGAAAATCCTCCAAACTGTGCATGAAGGCACAAAGGCTGTTAAGATAAACAAACTGCAACAATTAACTTCTAGGTTTGAGAACATTAGGATGTCTGATGATGAATCCTTTGATGTATTTTATGCCAAACTGAATGATATTGTTAATTCTGCTTTTAATTTAGGTGAAATCTATGATCAACCTAAAATTGTTAGGAAGATACTTAGATCTTGAATTGAAGACTTTAGACCCAAAGTGACTGCCATTACTGAGAGCAAGGATGTAAACTCCATCCCTGTTGATGAGCTTGTAAGATCTCTTCAGTCCTATGAGTCTAACTTACCCAAAATAAACAAATCCAAATCAATGGCTCTTAAGTCTGTTGATGATGTTGAAGCTGGTGGATTTGATGATGAGCTCTCTAGTACAGAGATAGCTTATCTTGCCAATAATTTTAGAAATTTTCTGAGAAATACAAATAGAAGGGCAAGAGGTACAAACACTGCTGAACCTAGAAACTTTAGGAAGAATGATCCCACTAAGGTTAATAACTTTGAAAAACCTAGAGAAAAAGTAGGTCAATCTTCAAACAATTTCTTGGGTGCTCAGTGTTTTGGTTGTCAAGGGTATGGTCATGTTAAATCTGAATGTCCTACATTCTTGAGAAATAAGGATCAAGCTATGGCTGTAACCCTTAGTGATAATGAGGTTTCTGATGATGAGTCTGAATATGACGAGGATGGAAACTTCATTGCTTTCACTGCTACTGCAGTAGTCAATGAAAGCATATCTATTAAGGAGAACCCTTCTGATGGGGAACTCTCTGAGGATGCAGATCTTCAAGAGGCCTATAATAAACTTTACAAAGTTGCTGCAAAGGATGCTATGAATATTGAACTTGGCCTGAAGAAAATTGATTCTCTTGAGCTTAAAAAAAAAATTTGCTTGTTAAATTATTTGATGCTAATGATCTTTTGAACCATGTGAAATCTGAGAACATGCTTTTACTTGATAAAATTAAAACTTTAGAACATGATTTATCTGTTGCTAGAACTGCTAGTTCTAAACTTGATCACATGCTGAATGTTCAAAAGTATCCTTCTGATAAATCTAGGATAGGATATGTTGAAAACATCTCTATGTCTACTCCACATTCCACAAACTTTGTTCCTTTATCTTTTTCTGAACCTTCTGTGAGTAAGGTTGTGAGTGAAACTGTCAAACCACCTATGAGTGAGGTAGTCAAACCTATAGAAGTTTCACCTCCTAAGAAGATTAGGGTTGATCTGAGAGAAACTAAACCTACCCTTTCTAAGGACAAGATGCATGGTAAACCTGTTTGGGTTTGTCATTATTGTGGAAAGTCTGGACACATTCGTCCTAACTGTTACAAACTTCAAGCTGCTAAGAGAGCAACTAAACCAAAAGTGTATGTGCCTCAAGCACAAGATCCTATGGCACTTATTGGTGAATTGGTAAAGGCTTTGAACCTTTATTCCAATTCTAGAGTAGGAAATCATGCGAATGTGAATAAAAACTCCAATGCTCATGGTGCATCTAAAAGGTTTTAGATGCAAAAGACTCGACCTAATTGAGTCTTTCTGACATGGTCCTTGTGCTTCATTGCTCATTCCTCTATGACCATTGTTCTTTGGTTTTTTGTGTTTCTTTTGTTTTGTTTCTATGATTTGCATTGCATTACATTCATGCATTTCATTCTAGGATTTATTTTGTTTTCTCTTAAATAAAAAAAAAATAAAAAATAAAAGGGAAAAAGAGAAAGCAAAATGTGTTTGACATTGTTTTCTTGGTTTTTGAAAACAAGATTGGTCAATTTATTTACACACATCATGTCCTATGTACCTTGTTTAGCTTTGATGAGCTTATTTATTGCACTTGAATAGTTGAAACTTTGTAGTGCATGTTGTGTATAGTTTTTAATCATTTTGTCTTGATCTTGTAGTCACATGTTATTTGACTGTCGGACTTGATCCTTTTGAGAAAGGTATAAATAACCATCTCACCACTGTTCACTAGCCAATCATGAACAACTTAGTGCATATCATAAGATTCTGTGCTCGAGAAAGTGTAGCACATGCACAAAAAGAACATAAGGTGTTGCCTCGGCTTAATTGCTTAAAATAAAATTGGTGTGTACTATTAGGCTTGATGTCATCTCACATAAATAAAATTGGTGTGTACTATTAGACTTGATGTCATCTCACATAAATAAAATTGGTGTGTACTATTAGGCTTGATGCCATCTCACAAAAAAAATGAGACAAAAATGTTAGGTTCTAAGGTCTTAGGATTTTATGTATTTAGAACTCTAATTTGTAATGTTGGCAAACCATGATTAAAACAATGTATTTAGTCTTGTTTAGGCTTGCTCAAAGTTGGTTTACTATTGTAAAGTTGGAATCGAATGGCTACAGAAATACTTGGGACTTTTGGCTTGGCTCGATCGATCGAAGAATAGACTCGATCGATCGAAAATCACACAGGTTGATTATTCTGCAGAATTTCCAACTCAGCCCTACTTCATTAAACGTTTAGGGTTTTATGTTTTTACCCTAGGTATATAAGGTAAAACCCTAACCACGTTTTTGGAGTTGCTCTAGTTATATTGTTGCTCATACATTGCTATTTTGTGTAAATCTCTTATGAGATCTTTGAGGAGATTTCCTTTACACAAAGCTTAGGGTTTTCAAGTTAGAGATAGTATCAACATCTTCATGATCAACTTGATTGCTACCATTGAAGCTTAAAGATAAACAAGCGGGGGTGCTTGTAGCTAATTGGAGAATCCAAGAAAGAAGGAGTCTATGGATTCGGAGCTTGCACGTGGTCGTGTCAGTAAGTTCTACTGGTGGGTAGCATTAGGAAGTCAAACGGGGAGCTTGTAGTCCTTCTGTATGAACTTCGATTCTTTCGCATAGTGGATTCAAGTTTACCTTGAGAATAACTAGGTCAAATCCTCCCTAGGTTTTTACCGTGTGGTTTCCTAAGTGATCATATCATTGTGTCTTTTATTGTTCCGCTGCTTTATTATTTTGATATGATTATTTGATTGCTTTAACCTAGAATTGCATAATTTGACTAAGTAACAACTTGGCTTATTAATCTAGACTAACCAATCTGGTTGTGTTTTAAGGGGTCTAAAACTATATTTTGTAATGCTCAATTCATCAATTTGTTTAAAAAATTTCAACAAGTGGTTTTCAATTTTTGGGGTTTTTGATAAGAAATTCCATGCTCAAGCCAATTTTGTCAATTTAATCTCAATTGAATTTAATTGCTTACTACATTAGTACATGCATCATGGCATTGTATCTGTTCATGTATCATATAGATTTTCATTCTATTGTTTTTTTTTTTGTGCTAATTTGCAGTCTGTCCTTAGTTTTGTTTTCTTGTGTCCTTTTGGTTTTCTCTTTTGTGTCTCTATCCTTTCCTTAGTATCATGCCTAGGAAGACTGGAGCCCGTAGGACTATTCCCTCTTCTTCTCCATCCCCTCCTTCCTTTGACTGTGAGAGGTTTCCGAGTGAAAAAAACCAAGAGCTTTTTGAGAAACTTAACCTTAAGAGAAAGATTTGGGCTGAGCGTTCTGTTCTGTTAGATGAGCTAGATCCTGCCATTAGGGCAAACTTTGAGCGTCGGGGCTGGTTACCCTTGTTGGACATTTCTGATCCTCCTCCACCTTCTGCCTTGATTAAAGAGTTCTTTTCGAACATCTCTATCTGCGTCTATGATTCTAACACTTTAGTAAAAAGTTGGATACGAGGTGTAGAGTACACCATTACTCCTCAGGTAGTGGCTGATGCTCTAGGGGTACCGTTGGTTAGGAATCCTATCTATCCATATGACGAGTCTCCCGAGTTGAGCGACGTTTTGTCTTACATCACTGGGACTTCTATCCAATGGGGTTCTGATCCTAGGATCACTTCTGCTGAGCTCTTCGGGTTGTACTATCTGTTCTTTAGGATAACGTGTCATTCCATCTGACCTATTTCTCATGTTCACACAATTCCTCTTGAAAGGTGTGTATTTTTGTACGCTCTGGTTACTGATGCTCCTATTAGTTTTCCCCATCTCTTTCTTCATTCTTTGAACGATATTTATAGAACTTCATCTACTTCTCATGCTCTTGTTCATCCTATTTTTATTCATAGGATTTTGCTCTATCTTGACCTTAGTGACTTCCCTTCCTCTGAGCTCGTTCATGTGATAGCTCCCATACGTGCGTCTTTTCTTAGACAAAGGGCCACTCATCTTCGAGCTGGTTCTAAACACCTTAGGTCTGAGCCGTCTAGTAGCACACCTCCTCCTTCTTCTTTTGCAGGTCTTGCTGGTAAGGATGTTCCTGATCCAGTTGGTGATGATACTGCTGCTGCTGATGTTCCTCCACCTACTTCGACCGACTTTAATGTTCGTCATACTCTGGAGACTGTCATGACCATTCAAGCGGCTTATGGTCACATTTTGGTGGACTTACTAGATGAGATTCGTACTCTCTGAGCTGATTTAGCGCGTCTTCATTCACCTTCACCACCTCCTTTTGATGGCGACTCATGATTGCTCTTTGGCATTCCGTCACAAAAATGGGGAGTGAAGTTTTGTCTTGTAGAGGAGTTTTGTTGTTAGGAGGAAAATTTTTTTTTTGTTACTTTTTGGGAGCTTGTGGAGTTTTTAGATTGTATCTAGGTGCTTCACTTTGTATATCATTTTTGGAGATATTCATGTTAAAGGGAGTAACATTGATTGATATACATGTTTTTTTTATTGATTCTTGTTGATTTGTGATTCACTGCTTATTGATTTATATTTATGAGTTGTTCATTCATATATGTCTTTATTTTATGTTGTGTGAATCTTACAAGAATGTTATACCTGTTGTTTTATTCTTTTCTGTCACACATGCGTTTATGCGTTTGTTGAGTATTTCAAGAATATACAGGTTGATTCAACTAAGCTACTGTCTATACTTGCAGCCGATGGATAGTAGTTAGGGTTGAATTTGAAGTTTATGAGCATTTCTTTGTAAAGGGCTTTTTACTTGTAAAACTTTGAGCTTTTAATTAGGGTTTTGTCACGGATTGCCAAAGGGGGAGTTTGTTAAGTTCTAAGGTCTTAGGATTTTATATATTTAGAACTCTAATTTGTAATATTGGCAAACCATGATCAAAACAATGTATTTAGTCTTGTTTAGGCTTGCTCAAAGTTGGTTTATTATTGTAAAGTTGGAATCGAGTGGCTGTAGAAGTACTTGGGACTTTCGGCCTGGCTCGATCGATCAAAGAATAGACTCGATCGATCGAAAATCGCACAGGTTGATTATTCTGCAGAATTTCCAACTCAGTCCTACTTTATTAAACGTTTAGGGTTTTATGTTTTTACCCTAGGTATATAAGGTAAAACCCTAGCCACTTTTTTGGAGTTGCTCCAGTTGTATTGTTGCTCATACATTGCTATTTTGTGTAAATCTCTTGTGAGATCTTTGAGGAGCTTTCCTTTACACAAAGCTTAGGGTTTTCAAGTTAGAGATAGTATCAACATCTTGATGATCAACTTGGTTGCCACCATTGAAGTTTAAAGATAAACAAGCGGGGGTGCTTGTAGCTGATTGAAGAATCCAAGAAAGAAGGAGTCTATGGATTCGGAGCTTGCACATGGTCGTGTCAGTAAGTTCTACTGGTGGGTAGCATTAGGAAGTCAAGCGGAGAGCTTGTAGTACTTCTGTATGAACTTCGATTCTTTCGCATAGTGGATTCAAGTTTACCTTGAGGATAGCTAGGTCAAATCCTTCCCAGGTTTTTACCGTGTGGTTTCTTGGGTGATCATATCATTGTGTCTTTTATTATTCTGCTACTTTATTATTTTGATAGGATTATTTGATTGCTTTAACTTAGAATTGCATAATTTGACTAAGTAACAACTTGACTTATTAATCTAGGCTAACCAATCTGGTTGTGTTTTAAGGGGTCTAAAACCGTTCAAAAAATACAAGAAACTTACATGATTGCAAGCTTTTGTTCTAAGAGATGTGGGAGTTATAGGATGTAACTCTTTAGATGATAGTCTCTTTTAAATTCTATGTGATGGATTATGTAGACTTTGTGATTGATTGCTATTCACGTATCACCTCACATGTTTCTCAAAGTTTTTGCTAGTTGCACACATTACACAAGTTACTCTTTGTTAAACTTTGTACATGTTATTGTGTATGTTTTTGGTCTGACCAACCAAGTTTGAAAATACTTTGAGAATTATGCAAACCATTTTTTTTGCTTGAAAATTTAAAAAGAGAATGGCTGAAATTTTCTTTAGAGAAATTGGGATTAAATTTGGGTTTTTGAAAAATCATTCCATTTCATACTCATGCATTTTGTTTTCATTATTTAATGCTTTGAGGAGTTGTTTTTCAAAATGAGGTTTGTGTTTTTCGAAACTGTGATTTTTCTTAAAATTTTTGTGAGCCTCTGCTCAATTCGATTGATCCATTCTGATTTTTGATCGATCGAAAAAGTGCTTTAATTTGTTTAAAAATGACTGTCTCATTCGATCGATCGAATGTATTTTTCGATCAATCGAAAGTTGCAAATCAGGTTTTTAAAAAACACTGTTCTTGACCTTTTCAAACACTTTTTCAAAAGTTTTTTTCAAACTTTCTTTCTCTCTCCGACGAGGCAAGGCTCCACAGTCAAATTTTTGTCGTTTTCCTCCGAATCTTTTGCAAAATTTCTCTTTATTTACATATTTCATGCATTTTTCATGCATTTATGCTCAAAATTTCGGACCCTTTACTTTTTGGGATTTTTGATGATTTAAGCCTAATTATGTGTAATTGATCAATGGGTTTTTGTGGGGACATGCTATAAACATGATCCTAATGGTTTAATTTGATCAATTTTGGGTTTTGTGAGAAATTGAAAATTCTAGGGTTTGTAATTGATCCGAATTGAGGATTTTTGTTCAATTGGGTTTAATTGATGAAATTGGCTTGTTTTTTTTGATGAAATTGGTTATTCTAATCTATTTTCAACACTGTGTGATGATCAATTCATCAATTTGTTTCAAAATTATCAAGTGGTTTTTCAAATTTTTTAGGGTTTTTGTTAGAAACTCTATATTCAAGCCAATTTTGTGAAATTGAACCTAATTAGAACTGTGGTTACTGCATTAGTTCATGCATCACAACATTGTTATTGTTCATGCATCATATAGATTTTTTATTTATTTTTATTTTGCTAACTTGCAGTCTACCCTTGGTTTTGTTTTATTCTGTTCTTTTGGTTTTCTCTTTGTGTCTCTGTTCTTTTCTTAGCATCATGCCTAGGAAGACTAGAGCCTGTAGGACTATTCACTCCTCTTCTCCATCCCCTCCTTCTTTTGACCGTGAGAGGTTTCCGAGTGAGAAAAACCAAGAGCTTTTTGAGAAGCTAAACCTTAAGAGAAAGATTTGGGCTGAGCGTTCTGTTCTCTTAGATGAACTTGATCCTGCCATTAGGGCAAACTTTGAGCGTCGGGGCTGGTTACCCTTGGTGAATATTTCTGATCCTCCTCCACCTTTTGCCTTGATTAGAGAGTTCTTTTCGAACATCTCTATCCACATCTATGATTCCAGCACTTTGGTAAAGAGGTGGATACAAGGCATAGAGTACACCATTACTCCCCGTGTAGTGGCTGATGCTCTAGGGGTACCTTTGGTCCAGAATCCTGTCTATCCTTATGATAAGTCTCCCGAGTTGAGTGACGTCTTGTCTTACATCATTGGGACTTCTGTCCAGTGGGGTTCTGATCCTAGGATCACTTCTGTTGAGCTCTTCGGTTTGCTCTATTTGTTCTTTAGGATAGCCTGTCATTCTATCTGGCCCATTGCTCATGTTCACACAATTCCTCTTGAGAGGTGTGTATTTTTGTACACTCTGGTTACTGATGCTCCTATTAGTTTTCCTCATCACTTTCTTCGTTCTTTGAACGATGTTTATAGAGTTCATCTACTACTCATGCTCTTGTGCATCTTATTTTTATTCATAAGATTTTGCTTTATCTTGATCTTAGTGGCTTTCCTTCCTCTGAGCCCGATCATGTGATAGCTCCCATAGGTGTATCTTTTCTTAGACAGAGGGCCGCTCATCTTCGAGCTGGTTCTAAACACCCTAAGTCTGAGCCGTCTAGTAGCGCACCTCTTCCTTCTTCTTCTACAGGTCTTGCTAGTGAGGATGTTCCTGATCCAGTTGGTGATGATTCTGCTGCTGCTGATGTTCCTCCACCTCCTTCGACTGACTTTGATGTTCGTCGTACTCTAGAGACTGTCATGACCGTTCAGGCGGCTCATGGTCATATTTTGGTGGACTTGCTAGATGAGATTCGTGCTCTACGAGCCGACTTTGCTTGTCTTCATTCACCCTCACCTCCACCTTTTGATGGCGACTTGTGATTGCCCTTTGGCATTCCATCACAAAAAGGGGGAATGGAGTTTTTGACTTATAGAGGAGTTTTTGTAGTTAGGGGGAGATTTTTGTTTTGAGAAGCTTGTGGAGTTTTTAGATTTTATCTAGGTGCTTCACTTTGTGTATCATTTTTGGGGATATTCATGTTAGAGGGAGTAACATTGATTGATATACATGTTATATTCATTGATTCTTGTTGCTTTGTGATTCACTACTTATTGATTTATATTTATGAGTTGTTCATTCATATATGTCTTTATTTTGTGTTGTGTGAATCTTACAAGAATGTTATACCTTTTGTTTTACTCTTTTCTGTCATACATGCGTTTATGCATTTGTTGAATATTTCAGGAAGATACAGGTTAATTCAACAAAGCTGCTGTCTACACTTGCAACCGATGGATAGTAGTTAGGGTTAAATTTGAGTTTATGAGCATTATTTTTGTAAAGGGCTTTTTACTTGTAAACTTTGAGCTTTTAATTAGGGTTTTGTCATGGATTGCCAAAGGAGGAGTTTGTTAGGTTCTAAAGGTTTAGAAATTTATGTATTTAGAGCTCTAATTTATAATATTGGTAAACCATGATCAAAACAATATATTATGTCTTGTTAAAGTGTGCTCAAAGTTGATTAATTATTGTAAAGTTGGAATCGAGAGACTATAGATGCATTGGGGCATTTCGGTCTGGCTCGATCAATCGAAAGTCGACCAGATTGTGCTTTCTGCAGTTTTTCCAACTTAGCCCTAACTCATTAAACGTTTAGGGTTTTATGTTTTTGCCCTAGGTATATAAGGTAAAACCCTAGCCACGTTTTTAGAGTTGCTCTAGTTGTATTGTTGCTTATACATTACTGTTTTGTGTAAATCTCTTATGAGATCTAGAGGAGCTTTCCTTTACACAAAGTTTGGGGTTTTCAAGATTAAGATTACTTCAACATCTTGATGATCAACTTGGTTGCTACCATTGAAGCTTAAAGAATATCAAGCGTGGGTGCTTGTAACTGATTGAAGAATTCAAGAAAGAAGGAGTCCGTGGATTTGGAGCTTGCACAGGGTCGTGTCAGTAAGTTCTACTGGTAGGTAGCATTAGGAAGTTGAGTGGGGAGCTTGTAAGTCCGTTTGTATGAACTTTGATTCTTTTATAGTGAATTCAAGTTTGCCTTAAGGATCGGTGGGTAAAATCCTCCACAGGTTTTTTATTGGTTTGGTTTTCCTAGGTGATCATATCTTGTGTTATTTATTATTCTGTTACTATATATTCTTGATATGATTGTTTGATTGTTTTAACCTAGAATTGCTTAATTTGACTAAGTAACAACTTTGCTAATTAACTAGGCTACTCAATCTGGTTGTGTGTTTAAGGGATCTAAATTTCCAACAGTTTTTGTTTACATGATCTTGATCTTGAAGTCACATGCCTTTAATTGTCAGACTTGAACTTATTAAGAAAGACATAAATAACTATCTCACTACTGTTTACTAGCCAATCATGAACACCTTAGTACATATCGTAAGATTTTGTGCTCGAGAAAGTGTAGCACATGCATGAAATGAACATAAGGTGTAGTCTCAGTTTAAATGCTAAAATTAACGTGTACATTATTGGGCTATAATAACTTTAAATCAAATAAAATTGGTGTGTACATTATCCTGGCTATCTTTAATAAGTTTCTGATTAAATAAAATCGGCATGTACATTATGAGGCAAATTAAGAAACTTATATGATTGCAAGTTTTTATTCTAGGAGATGTGGGAGTTATATGATGTAATTCTTTAGGTGATAGTATCTTTCAAATTTATGTGTTGAATTTTGTAGAATTTGTGGTGGATTACTATTAACATATCACCTCACATGTATCTCAAGCTTTCGCTAGTTGCACATTCTACACAAATTACTTTTTGCTAAACTTTGTACATGTTATTGGGTGTGATTTTGGTTTAGCCAACCAAGTTTGAAAATTCCTTGATTTTTATGCAAAACATGTTTGTTGTTTGAGAATTTAAGGATAATTGATGAAAATCTTATTTTTGGGAAATCTGGGTTCAATACAAGTATTTTTTTAAGAGCATTTCATCTCATACTCATTGATTTTATTCAAAATATACTATGCTTTGAGGAGTTTTTGCATAAAATTTCTCTGTTTTTTAAAAATTGTATTTTCCAGATTTTCGATCAATTGATTTTGTTTTTCGACTAATCGAAAATGAGATTAAAATTTTTTTTTGAATCTAACCTACTTGATTGCTGTTGGATCAATCGAAAGTGATTTTCAATCAATTGAATCTAATTTTTGATCAATCGAAAATCGTATAGAGAGTTTTTAAAAACCTTTGTTTCTCACGTGTTCAAACACTATTTCAAAACTTTCAAAAGCTTTTCTCTCTCTATTCGATCGGTCTAAGATTCAAGCAAGATTTTTGTCGTTATTGCCCAAATTTCTTCAAGGGTTTTTCTAATCTAGGGTTGGTAAGACCTTATAGCCCCTCCTTTTTCGTTTATTTTCAGTTTTCATGCATTATTTCATACTGAACGGTTTTAGACCCCTTAAAACAACCAGATTGGTTAGCCTAGATTAATTAGCCAAGTTGTTACTTAGTCAAATTATGCAATTCTAGGTTAAAGCAATCAAACAATCATATCAAGATATAAAGTAGCGGAAAATAAATAAACACAAGATATGATGACCCAGGAAACCACACGGTAAAAACCTGGGGAGGATTTGACCTAACTATCCTCAAGGTAAACTTGAATCCACTATGCGAAAGAATTGAAGTTCATACAGAAGGACTACAAGCTCCCAGCTTGACTTCCTAATGCTACCCACCAGTAGAACTTACTGACACGACCACGTGCAAGCTCCGAATCCACGGACTCCTTCTTTCTTGGATTCTTCAATCAGCTACAAGCACCCCTGCTTGATTATCTTTAAGCTTCAATGGTAGCAACCAAGTTGATCATCAAGATGTAGATAAGATCTTCAACTTGAAAACTCTAAGCTTTGTGTAAAGGAAAACTCCTCAAAGATCTCACAAGAGATTTACACAAAACAGCAATGTATGAGCAACAATACAATTGGAGCCACTTTCAAAAACGTGGCTAGGGTTTTGTTTATATACCTAGAGTAAAAACATAAAATCCTAAACATTTAATGAAGTAGGGCTGAGTTGGAAATTCTGCAGAAAAATCAACCTGTGCGATTTTCGATCGATCGAGTCTATTCTTCGATCGATCGAGCCAGGCCGAAAGTCCCAAATACTTCTGAAGCCACTCGATTCCAACTTTACAATAATGAACCAACTTTGAGTAAGCCCAAATAATACTAAATACATTGTTTTGATCATGATTTGCCAACTTTACAAATTAGAGTTCTAAATACATAAAATCCTAAGACCTTAGAACCTAACAAACTCCCCCTTTGGCAATCTGTGACAAAACCCTAATTACAAGCTCAAAGTTTTACAAGTAAAAAGCCTTTTTACAAAGAAATGCTCATAAATTTCAAATTCAGCCTAACTACTATCCATCGGTTGCAAGTGTAGACAGCAGCTTAGTTGAATCAACCTGTATATTCCTAAAATACTCAACAAACACATAAATGCATGTGTGACAGAAAAGAGTAAAACAACAGGTATAACATTCTTGTAAGATTCACACAACACAAAATAAAGACATATATAAATGATCAATTCATAAATATAAATCAAAAAGCAGTGAATCGCAAATCAACAAGAATCAATAAAAAACATGTATATCAAATAATGTTACTCCCCCTAACATGAATATCCCCAAAAATGATATACAAAGCGAAGCACCTAGATACAATCTAAAAACTCCACAAGTAACAAAAATTCTCCCTAACAACAAAAGTCTCCCCGTAACTACAAAAACCCTCTACAAGTCAAAACTCCACTCCCCCTTTTTGTGACGGAATGCCAAAGAGCAATCATGAGTCGCCATCAAAAGGAGGTGGTGAAGGTGAATGAAGACGCGCTAAATCGGCTCGGAGAGCACGAATCTCATCTAGTAAGTCCACCAAAATCTGTCTCTGAGCCGCCTGAACGGTCACGATAGTCTCTAGAGTACGACGAACATCAAAGTCTGTCGAAGGAGGTGGAGGAACATCAGCAGCAACAGCATCATCACCAACTGGATCAGGAACATCCTCACCAACAGTACCTGTAGAAGAAGAGGGAGGAGGAGCGCTACTAGACGGCTCGGACCTAGGGTGTTTAGAACCAGCTCGAAGATGAGCGGCCCTCTGTCTAAGAAACGACGCACCTATGGGAGCTATCACATGAACGGGCTCAGAGGAAGGGAAGTCAGTAAGGTCAAGATGAAGCAAAATCCTATGAATGAAAATAGGATGAACTAGGGCATGAGAAGAAGATGAACTCCTATAAACATCGTTCAAAGAACGAAGAAAGAGATGGGGAAAACTAATAGGAGCATCAGTAACTAGAGCGTACAAAAAGACACACCGCTTAAGAGGACTGGTGTGGACATGAGAAATGGGCCAGATGGAATGACAAGCTATCCGAAAGAACAGATAGTGCAACCCGGAGAGCTCAGCAGAAGTGATCCTAGGATTAGAACCCCACTGGACAGAAGTCCCAGTGATGAAAGACAAAACATCATTCAGCTCAGGAGACTCGTCATAAGGGTAGACAGGATCCCTAACCAACGGTACCCCTAGAGCATCAGCCACTACCTGAGGAGTAATGGTGTACCCTACACCTCGTATCCAACTCTTTACTAAAGTGTTGGAATCATAGACGTGGATAGAGATGTTTGAATAGAACTCTCTAATCAAGGCAGACGGTGGAGGAGGATCAGAAATGTCTAACAAAGGTAACCAGCCCCGACACTCAAAGTTTGCCCTAATGGCAGGATCAAGCTCATCTAATAAAACAGAACGTTTAGCCCAAATTTTTCTCTTAAGGTTAAGTTTCTCAAAAAGCTCTTGGTTTTTCTCACTCGGAAACCTCTCACGGTCAAAGAAGGGAGGGAATGGAGAGGAAGAGGGAATGGACCTACGGGCTCTATTCTTCCTAGGCATGATGCTAAGGAAAGGACAGAGACACAAAAGAGAAAACCAAAAAGACACAAGAAAACAGAACCAAAGATAGACTGCAAATTAGCAAAAAAAATATAGAATGAAAATCTATATGATGCATGAACAGATATAATGCCATGATGCATGTAATAATGCAGTGAGCAATTAAGTTTAATTGAGATTAAATTGACAAAATTGGCTTGAGCAGGGAATTTTCTTAACAGAAACCCCAAAAATTGAACACCACTTGAAAATTTTTAAAACAAAATGATGAATTGAGCATTATAAAACACAACACATAGATTATAATGCTTAATTTCATCAATACAACAAGCCAATTGCATCAAATTCAACTCAATTTAACAAAATCCCCAAATCGGATCAATTAGGAACCCTAGATTTTTCAATTTCACACCAAACTCAAAATTGATCAAATTAACCATCAAGGATCATGTTTATGATGTGTCCCCACAAAAACCCATTGATCAATTGCATAAAATATGGCATGAATCAAAGGAAAATTCCAAAATACCAAATTGCGAAAATCTCCCCTAAATGCATGAATATATGCATGAAATGATGAAAATAAAATCAAAAGGAAGGGCAAAAGTGTCTTACCGACTTGAGGAGAGAGAGATCTTGCAAAAACAACGGAGGAAAACGACAAAAATCTCAAGGTGTAGCCTTGCCAACGCGGAGAGAGAGAAGAAAAAGTTTGAAAAGATGAATAGGAACTTTGAAAAAGTCAGAACTGAACCTTTTTAAAAAGCTTTTTCACGATATTCGATCGATCGAAAATTACATTCGACCGATCGAATGAAACAGTCATTTTAGAACAAACTAAGGCACTTTTTCGATCGATTGAAAAACAGACTGGATCGATCAAAATGGGCAGAGGCTCACTAAAAATTTAAAAAAAAAAATCCAGTTTTTGAAAGACACAAACCTAGTTTTGAAAAACTACTCCTCAAAGCATTAAACAAGAAAAGCAAAATGCATGAGTATGAGATGAAATGCTTTTTCAAAAACCCAAATTTTTTAAACCCAAATTTTGTCAAAAAACAAGTTTCAATCATTCTCCAATTGAATTTTCTCAAGCAACAAAAATGTTGTGTACAAATCTCAAGATATTTTCAAATTTGGTTGGTCAGACCAAAAACACACACACTAGCATGTACAGTGTTTAACAAAGAGTAACTTGTGTAGTGTGTGATACTAGCAAAAACTTGAGAAGCATGTGAGGTGATATGTGAATAGCAATCAAACACAAAGTCTACACAATTCATCACATAGAATTTAAAAGAGACTATCACCTAAAGAGTTACATCCTATAACTCCTACATCTCCTAGAACAAAAGCTTGCAATCATGTAAGTTTCTTGCATTTTTGCCTCTTATTTGTATGAGATGGCATTCAGCCTAATCATTCACACCGGTTTGAATTAAGTGAATTGGGATCAAGCCTAATAGTACACACCAGTTTTAATTTAATTTGAGGCTACACCTTATGTTCTTTTTGTGCATGTGCTACACTTTCTCGAGCACAGAATCTTATGATATGCACTAAGGTGTTCATGATTGGCTAGTGAACAGTGATGAGATGGTTATTTATGCCTTTCTCAAAAGGATCAAGTCCGACAGTCAAATAACATGTGACTTCATGATAAAGATAGAGTGATTAAGAACCATACACATCTTTCCCACACAACATGCACTACAAAGTTTCAACTAGTCAAGTGCAATAAATAAGTTTATCAAAGTTAAACAAGGTACACAAGACATGACATGTGTAAACAGATAGACCAACCTTGTTTTACAAAAATCAAGAAACATAGTGTTAAACATAATTTTTGCTTTCTCCTTTTCTCCTTTTTATTTTTTTATTAATTAAGAGAAAACAAATAAATCCTAGAATGAAATGCATGAATGTAATGCAGTGCAAATCCTAGAACAAAACAAAAGAAAAACACAAAAACCAAATAACAATGGTCACAGAGGAATGAGCAATGAAGCACAAGGACGAAGAAAGCCAAAAGAGACTAAGGACACCGAAGAACCCCAATCACTTGACGAAGTGTTTCAAACTTACTTCCATCAAGAGGTTTGGTAAAGATGTCAACATTTTGACGGTCAGTGGGGATATACTCAAGAACAACAATCTTCTTTTCTACCAAATCCCTAATGAAGTGATATCTAAGTTCAATGTGTTTGGTCTTAGAATGCTGAACAGGATTCTTAGAAATATCTATAGCACTGGAATTATCACAATAGACAACCATGGTGTCTTGAGGTATCCCATAATCACTCAACAATTTTTTCATCAAAAGAAGCTAAGAACAACAACTCCCAGCAGCAATATATTCTGCCTCAGCAGTGTATAAAGAAACAGAGTTTTGCTTCTTACTCATCCAAGCCACAAGATTGGCCCTAACATAAAAACACCCCCCCCCCGGTGGTGCTTTTTCTATCATCAGCATTCCCAGCCCAATCAGAATCAGAAAACCTAGTAAGAGACAAATTAGACTCCTTACTATAAAAGAGTCCATAGTCACAGGTACCACTCAAATATTTTATAATTCTTTTAACAGCATTTAGATGAGAAATCTTAGGGTTGGACTGAAATCTAGAGCAAACACCAACACTAAAAGATATATCAGGCCTACTAGCAGTCAAATATAACAGACATCCAATCATGCTTCTATACAAAGTAGTATCAACAGACTCACTTGATGGATCTATTGTTAATTTTGCATTAGCAGCCATTAGTGTTCTAGCATGACCAGCCTTGTCCAAGCCAAATCTCTTGACCAATTCCTTGCATATTTAGCTTGATTGATGTAGATTCCTGACTCGGTTTGCTTCACCTGCAATCCCAAAAAATAAGTCAATTCACCAACCATGCTCATTTCAAACATTGCCTTCATTTCATCTGCAAAAGAATGAGCAAGAGAATCATTAGTAGCACCAAAAACAATGTCATCAACATAAATTTGAGCTACGACAAAACCAGTCTTATCCTTTCTTATGAAGAGAGTTGTATCTGCAGATCCCCTTTTGAATCCATGCTCAGTGAGATATGCAGTTAATCTGTCATACCAAGCCCTAGGAGCTTGCTTCAAACCATAGAGAGTTCTCTTCAATTTGTAGACATCATCAGATCTGTGAGGATCAACAAAGCCTTTAGGTTGCTCAACATAGACTTCTTCTTGTAGCATTCCATTCAAGAAAGCACTCTTGACATCCATCTGATATAACTTGAAGTTTAGATGACTTGCTATGGCTAACAATATCTGGATGGACTCTAACCTAGCCACTGGTGCAAAGGCCTCATCAAAATCAACTCCCTCCACTTGTGTGTACGCTTGTGCAACAAGTCTTGATTTATTTCTGATCATAGTGCCATGTTTAGTTGACTTGTTCTTAAAGATCCATTTAGTTCCAATTACATTTACATTTTCCAGTCTAGGAACTAGTTCCCACACATCATTCCGAATGAATTGATGAAGTTCTTCATGCATGGAGTTTACCCAATCAGCATCCTGAAGTGCTTCATTTACCTTCTTCGGTTCAAATTGGGACAGATAACATGAGTGTGTGATCACATTCAAGGCTTTTGATCTTAACCTTATGTTATCATTCAGATTGCCCAATATATTTATGGAAGGATGATTCAATCTCACTCTAGAGGATGGACGTTTGACAAGAGATGTTGTGATTTCTTTCTGTTCAGATGAAGGACTGAGCTCATTTTGTATCTGTCGAGTGTCACGAACCGGAGTGGATGGTTCTGAGCTTGATGGTACTGAGACTGTATCATTCAACACTAGCAGCTCGTCCTTACTATGTTTCCCAACATACTCAGTAGGAAAAGAGTCATCAACTTCTAGGGGCTTATCTTGAGCAGGAACAGTGCTTTCTGAAGATCCTTCATCATTTATCACAACATTGGAAGATTCCATGACTGTTTTGGTTCTCAGATTGTACACTCTATAAGCTGTACTGGTGGAAGAGTATCCTAAAAAGTATCCTTTGTCACTTTTTGCATCAAATTTTTCTAGGTTCTCTCTATCACGCAGAATGTAACAGTCACTACCAAATATCCTGAAATATTTGACCACAGGTTTCTTCCCTCTCCAGAGTTCATAGGGAGTCTTCTTGGAGTTAGGTCTAAAATACACCCGGTTGAGTGTATGGCAAGCAGTGTTAACTACTTCTCCCCAGAAGGACTTTGGTAAATTTTTTTTGTGTAGCATAACTCGAGCCATTTCCTGCACAATCCGGTTTTTCCTTTCCACAATCCCATTCTGTTGAGGTGTCTTGGGTGATGAGAACTCTTGATGAGTGCCTTGATCATTGCAGAAAGTAGCCAGCTTGGTATTCTCAAATTCTCTTCCATGATCACTTCTGATTCTGGCTATTACAGTATCTTTCTCAACCTGCAATTTCTTGCATAGATGTATCATCTTCTCCGGAGCCTCAGCTTTATCCTTCAATAGCACAACCCAAGTATATCTAGTAAAGTCATCCACAACAACTAGAATATACTTCTTTCCACCCAAACTTTGAACTCTGACAGGACCCATGAGATCAATGTGTAATAACTCTAAAGGTCTTGAAGTTTGAACACTAGTCACAGAAGGATGCTTGGATTTTACTTGTTTACCTATCTGACATGGTCCACAAATGCACTTATCAATCTTCTCAAATTTAGGTAAACCAATAACTGCCTCACACTTGGAAATCTTCTCTAACTGCTTGTGACTGGAATGCCCCAACCGTTGATGCCACAAATCAACTTGATCAATCTTTGCACTAAAGCACTTGTTACTTACACTTGGTGTTATGCCATAATAGTTGTCAGCTGTCCTTACACCAACACACATACAGTCACCTCCTCCATCAAGTATCTCTCATTCATACTTGGTGAAAAGAACATTCAGTCCATTGTCGCAAATTTGACTTATGTTGAGTAAATTGGCCTTCAATCCATCAACATACCAAACATCTTCAAACACTGGCAATCCTGGAATGTCCATAGTACCAATGCCTCTGATCACAGATTTGCTTCCATCTCCAAAAGTGATTGTCCCAATCTTTCCTTCGAAGAGTGTTTTGAATAGACTTTTATTTCCTGTCATATGCCTAGAACAACCACTATCCAAATACCGAAGACAAGAATTACATGCCTTTAAGGCGGTTAAAGCAGTATAACATACATAATTCTTATTACATGTGATTGAGCCAAGATACTTAAGGAAAGATTTACCAATAACAATAACAGGCAAAGACAGCAAATAGGCAAGTTGACAATTAAGCACAGAGATTTTCCAAGAATTCATGACAACAGGGGTCAAGGATCAGCTCAGAGATCAAGAAATCTCCAACAAAAGAGCAACCACGCTCTGATGCCACTTGAACAGTTTTAGACCCCTTAAAACAACCAGATTGCTTAGCCTGATTAATTAGCCAAGTTGTTACTTAGTCAAATTATGCAATTCTAGGTTAAAGTAATCAAACAATCATATCAAGATATAAAGCAGCGGAAAATAAATGAACACAAGATATGATGACCCAGGAAACCACACGGTAAAAACCTGAGGAGGATTTGACCTAACTATCCTCAAGGTAAACCTGAATCCATTATGCGAAAGAATTGAAGTTCATATAGAAGGACTACAAGCTCCCAGCTTGACTTCCTAATGCTACCCACCAATAGAATTTACTGACACGACCACGTGCAAGCTCCGAATCCACGGACTCCTTCTTTCTTAGATTCTGCAATTAGCTACAAGCACCCCCGCTTGATTATCTTTAAGTTTCAATGGTAGCAACCAAGTTGATCATTAAGATGTTGATAAGATCTTCAACTTGAAAACCCTAAGCTTTGTGTAAAGAAAAACTCCTCAAAGATCTCACAAGAGATTTACACAAAACAGCAATGTATGAGCAACAATACAATTGAAGCCACCTTCAAAAACATGGCTAGGGTTTTGTTTATATACCTAGGATAAAAACATAAAACCCTAAACGTCTAATGAAGCAGGGCTGAGTTGGAAATTCTGCCGAAAAATCAACCTGTGCAATTTTCGATCGATCGAGCCAGGCCAAAAGTCCCAAATACTTCTGCAGCCACTCGATTCCAACTTTACAATAATGAACCAACTTTGAGCAAGCCTAAACAAGACTAAATACATTTTTTTGATCATAGTTTGCCAACTTTACAAATTAGAGTTCTAAATACATAAAATCTTAAGACCTTAGAACCTAACACATACATTGTTGGGTAAATTTTGAACCTAAGAGAATTTGGGATTTTTTTTTTTTATTTAAGCATTTTTTTTGGAAATTGATCAATGGGTTTTTGTTGTGGGACAATATGAAACTAATCTTTGTAAATTAATTTGATCAATTTGATGATTTGGAAAAAAATTAAAACTCTAGGACTTGAAACTACCCGATTTGGGGTTTTTGTTCAATTCAGCTAAATTGATGAAATTGACTTGTTAGATTGATTGATTTAATCTATCTTGTGTAATGATCAATTTGGTCAATTTGTTGAATTTTTGAAAGTGGGTTTTCAAAATTTGGGGTATTTGGTATAAACTCTATGCTTAAGCCAATTTTATGTTTTCTAAGTCAAATTGAACTTATTCTCATTGCATTAAAGCATGCATCATATGTTGATATTGTTCATGCATCATATAGAATTGTTATTTTCTATATTTTTGTGCTAACTTGTAGTTTGCCCTTAGTTTTTCTTTTTTTCTTTCTCTGTCTCTTCTATCTATCCTTTTTGATCCTTAGAATCATGCCTAGGAAGACTAGAGCTAATAGGAGTGTCTCCTCATCCTCTGCTCCTTCCTTTGAGAGTGGTAGATTTTTGAGTGAGAAACATCAGGAGACCTATGAGAAATTGAACCTTTTTAGAAACATTTGGGCTGAGAGGAAGGTTGTTCTATATGAGCTTGACCTTGAGATTAGGAGAAACTTTAAGGATCAGGGCTAGTTACCATTGATGGATATTTCTCATCCACCTCCAGCTACCCTAATTAGAGAGTTCTACTCGAACCTCTCTATTGACACCTATGATTTCAACACTCAAGTTAAGAATTGGATACGGGCTGTAGAGTACACCGTTACTACTTCAGTAGTGGTGAATGCTCTTGGGGTACCTATGGTCTAGCATCCTGTCTATCCTTATGATGAGTCTCCTCCTCTTGATGATATCATGTCATACATCATTGGTACTTCTCTCCAATAGGGTTTTAATCCTCAGATCACTTTAGCTGAGTTGACTGAGATTCATTATCTTTTCTTTAGGATTGCTTGTCATTCTTTGTGGCATATCTCTCATCTGTACACCATCCCTATCAAGCGATATGTGTTTTTGTATGCCTTTGTTTCTGATGCTCCTATGAGTTTTCCTTATCTTTTTCTTCGTTCTTTGAATGAAGTACATAGGAGTAGTTCTACTTTTTATGCTCTTTTCTTTCCGGTTTTCATTCATTGGATTCTATAGGTGCCACCTTTCTAAGGCAGAGGGCTACTTAGATGAGAGCAAGCTCTAAACGTCATAGAGTTGAGCCTTCTAGTGTCGCACCTCCTATTCCTTCTTCTATAGGTGCTACTTCTGCTGAGGCGTCTATAGATCTGATTGCTGCTATTGCTGCTGTTCCTTCACCTTCTACTTTGAATGATTCAGACATTCGTCGTATGTAAGAGACTGTCATGACCGTTTAGGCGGCTCATGGACAGGTTTTGGTGGACATGCTTGATGAGTTTCATGCTTTGCAAGAGGATTTGGAGCATCTTAGATGGTCGCCTCCGCCTCCTCCTTTTGATGATGAGTTGTGAGTGCCCATTGGCAATTCATCACAAAAAGGGGGAGTATATTTGTAGAGGAGATTTTATTGTTAGGGTATGATTTTTGTGTTTTGGAGCTGTGGAGCTATAGATTGTATCTAGGTGCTTCATTATGTATTTATATTTTTGGCTCATGTTATATTTTGTTTGGGTTGTTCATGATAGGGGGAGATACATTGATTGTATATATTTCTTGTTTCACATTGCTTATTGATTTATATTTATGAGGTTATTCAAGATATATGTCTTTATTTTGTGTTATGTGAAATCAAAAAGTTATTTTGTTTTACTTGTATTTTCCACCCATGAGTTTATGCGTTTGTTGAGTGTTTCAAGAAATATACTTGTTGATTCAGTCGTGTTGCTGTCTACATTTGCAACTGATAAATAGTAGTTAGGTTAAATTTGTTATGTTGGACTTTGTCTTTGTAATGGGCTGTTTTTATGTAAACTTTGAGCATTTTGTTATGTTTATGTTTTGTCACGAATTGTCAAAGGGGAGTCTGTTAGGTTCTAAGGAATTAGGAACTAATGTATTAGAACTTCATTTTGTAATGTTGGCAAACCATGATAAAAACATTTTAGTCTTGCTTAGACTTGCTCAAAGTGTAGTTATATGTAAAGTTGGAATTGACTATTTTGCAGGACTTATTGTGTAAATCTACCTGGCTCGATCAATCGAAAATTAGGCTCGATTGATCGAAAGTTGTGCAGATTGTTTTTCTGCAAAATTTTCCAACTCAGCCCAAGCCTATTTGATGTGTAGGGTTTTATGTTTTGCCCTAGGTATAAAAGGGTATACCTTACCCACGTCTTGAGGTTGCTCTTTATGCTGTGTGTGTGAATCTTTTATGAGATCTAGAGGTGTTTTATTTCACACATACTTAGGGTTATCAAGGATCAAGACTATGTCAAGAATTTGGTGATCAATTCAGTTGCAGATTCAAGAATTTAAAGATACACAAGCGGGAGTGCTTGTACTTGCTGGAAATCCAAGAAAGAAGTAGTTCGTGGACTCGAAGCTGTCACGTGGCCATGGTAGTAAGTTTCCTACTCGAGGTAGCAATAGGATATTAGTGGTCTAAGTCACTATTATGTAAACTTCAATTCTTTCATAGTGGATTCAGTTTACCTAGAGGATAGCTAGTTTAAATCTTCCCTAGGTTTTTTTACTAGTTTGGTTTTCCTAGATCATCATATCTTTGTGTTCTTTATTTTCCACACTTTCCATTGATATGATATATTTGTATTAACCTAGATCTGATAATTTGACCAAGTAATCTCTTGGCTAATTAACTTGGTTAATCTGGTTGTGTTTTAAGAGATCTAAATTGTACGCACTTTGTTAATTGTACCCTTGCTAATGTAGGGGATTAGTCACAATTAATAACAAAACCCACCTACAAAGGAAATAAGTCAATGACTAATTAGTTTGAGTGAATCTAGCATATACAACATTATCAAAGCATGTTCGGGAATTATAGATTACAGGAAACGATTAAACTTCATTACTTTACCACAAAATACTGCTCTTTCTAGCCTACATTGTCAACTGATGCTATAGCCGAACGTCTTTCCTCTATCAACCTAATATGTCACGCAACTCAAGTGACCAAGCCTTACCTTGCACACACACAGAACACCTACTGCACATAAGCATGCCCATAACAAAACCAATGCAAGCATTCCACGGCACACCACTGCACATGCTGACCATAACGCATAATAAGCACAAGCTACCTACTGACCTACCCAACTTATGGAAGCATGCACTACTAAGGGAGATCGCACAATCTATTGTGTAAAACCTTGCTCAACCCATGGCAGACCTCCGCCATGAATTCATGTAATAGTATATAGTACAGGTTAGGTATATGTAGTGTAGTGGAAGCTAGAAAAAGAAAAGTACGTAAGGGATTTAAGTCCATTTGCTTGACGGCTACATCCATAGAAGAAGCTTTTAGCAGCTACATCTTTACTAGAAGTGACTGATGATGTGGCATAAATATGCACGTGAGAGGAGCTTTAGCAAGCACATGTGGTGTGTAAGTGACCTTAATGGTGTGCGTTGAATTATCGATTCATGGCAGGAGACCTAAGACAAGCTTGAGAGCACGTGTCCTTGTTTTAGGTCGTGAATTTAAGATTAGGAAGGTCACAACTTACGAAAGTACTTCCAATCTATATTATGGTCGTAGCAGTGGCTCTAGGAGTTTGAGTGAAAATCAAGACCATAAAAACAGAAAAATGTTGATTGTGAAGCTTGACTTGGTTGTCTTGCATTGATTGCGGTTTTTGTTGATGGTGTTAATTAGCAACTAGGGTTTTAGGATTTTGAGTTTTCTGTGTTTGGCTGATTGAGACAAAGGATTCTCATTGAAATTGAAGGTCATATAAAAGTGACTTTGATACCATGTTAGTTTATAATTAAGAAATTTAGATAGTAAAAAATTGATATAGGAAAATAAAAGCTAGAAAGTGAGAATACATGAGATTACGTAGTTTAGCACTCTGGTGGCTTATGTCCATGGATGAAACTTTTAGCCGGTACATCTCTATTATATGAATGGTAAGTTACAAAAAACCTTAAGAAATGTATATATAGAGAGTCTAGGTCAGTTCTAGCTAGGCCTAAAATATACTTGACCTTTCGGGTCATTACACACAACAAAAATAATGTGATGGTCGGAGAGAAATGTATATTTTTCAACACATGATATCGACAAATTTTTCAATGGAGCAGCAAAATAAATTTTCAACATAACCATCAATATTTTCATCTTATAATCGTGAACAAAGTCTATTTGTTTGTTTAGACCCCTTAAAACAGATTGTATAACCTAATATATTAGCCAAGTGATTACTCAGGTTAATTATTCAAATCTAGGTTAAACAATAATAAATCATATCACACAAAACAGCATAAAGTAAATAACACCACGATATTATAACCCAGGAAAATTAATGAAATGAACCGTTTCAAGGTAAAAACATATGGAGGATTTGACCTAGCAATTCTCAAGGTAAAGCAAATCCACTATAAGAGAATCGAAGTTTTTACAATCAAATTTAACCCTAAATCTATTGTTACCTCAAGTAGTAACTTACTAACATGACCACGTGCAAGCTTCGAATCCATAGACTCTTTCTCTTCTTGGACTTATTGCAACACAAGCGCCCACGTTTATGACTTTGAGATCCCACTCAAACGTCTCAAATCACCTTCCGGTAGACGCTTGTATAGTTAGAAGGTACAACACCTCTCAGATCTCATAAAGATTAACACACAAGTCTTCCAAAGGTCTCCAAAATGTAGCTAGAGTTTTCCTTTTATATGTGAACAAGTTGAATTGAAACTCTAAACATTTTTGTTGGCTCGGGCCTTGTTTTAAACTTTTGTAGAATCCAATTTCTACAATTCTCAATCAGTTGAATCAAATTTTCGATCGATTGAGCTTGACAGATTCTGAGTCTTCTTTTCTGCAGTTAGCTTGAACTTGAACCTTGAAGCATACATCTTTGAGCAATGCCTAACACATAGACTATACATGTTTTGTTCTCAATTTATCAACACATACAAAATAGAATTCTAAACATTTAATCCTAAATCTTTAAAGCCTAAGTCAAAATTGTATTACAATTAGTTTTGGATGGAAAAAAATAAAAAAAAATAAAATTAGAACCTTCATTCATTATTTTCCTCTTTCTCTATTGATTTTTCCTCATCACATGCTGACAGAATAGAATAGTCAAAGCGATCGTTTGTTATGGGGGACCCTCCTACCTTATCTTTTTCGTTTCGTTTGGCAGTTGCTACCCTATTTTTTCTCCATCTCCATTTATGGTATCTTTACCTGATGCATAAATCAAGACTACAATAAGTAGATGTTTAGCGCGCGCGCACACATACCAAAAAAAAAATAAAAAAGACTACAATAAGTAAATGAAAATATTGGTAAAGTGGAGCTACAGATACTAGCAAATTGCAGGCAAAAATGGCCGACTTAAAAATTCCTATATCCCTGTTGCTCTTATTAAGCTTGCTTAACCTCTTTAGCAGAAGTGAAGCAGCACCAACTTTCACCTATCATTACTGCTCCAATTCAAGCTTTTTTACAAAGAACAGTACCTACCAAGCCAATCTCAACCTCCTCCTCTCTGATCTATCTTCCAACTCCACACGCCTGGATGGGTTCTACAAAACCAGTGTGGGTCAAAACCCTCTAGACGTGGCCAGTTTTAGGAATTTATTTTTAAGGTGGTTACTAAAAAATTAAATTATCAAAATATTTTTCTCAGTACCATTTTTTAAAGAAAAATAAAATTATAAATTATTTTTATTGAATAGGTTGAACGAGCTACAAATTTTATCTTTTTATTTTATAATAGGCTTTTTGTTGAATAAATTTTTCACTTCTTGTCGTTTGGTCTTGTCATGTTTTTGTTTGGTTTATGTTTGTTGTTATTTGAGTTAATAGTTATTGTCATTATTTAAGCTTTAAAAAAAATAGGAATTAAGAATTATGTTTGAGGATAGAATTAATTTTAGAGTAATGTTACATCCACAACATTTTTACAATAAATCTTATGCAAAAAGCTGTTATTTGTGGGTAAAAAAAAAAATATTACTATTTGGCCCAAATAAAAATCAGTAATAATTTACTACATTAGATTTGTTGTAAAATTATTGTAAAAATGTTATGAATATAGTAGCACTACTTTTATTTTTGTCGAAGCTAAATTTTTGTAATTCCCAAGTCAGGGTGTTCATAATTTTTATTAGTATAGTCACAATAAGTTAGTTTAGCATATAATATATTTTTGATAAGTGTATATATACATTGTTTTGCAAGTTAGGGTGGTCCTGTGACCACCTAGATTACATGTAGACCCGCCACTACCCACTGGTCTTCTTTTCTACCGTGGTGATCTCACCCCAGTTGCTTGGAAAGACTACATCTCTACTGCAACAAAAGACATACGAAACCACTGTCCTTTGGACAAAGTGATCCTAATCTGGTACGATGAGTGCACGATTTGTTACACCAACCAATCAGACCTCAACGACTTAGTTCCCTCTGTGAATTTTAACACTACAGCTCAAAATGTCATCGAGCCAGACCAGTTCAATCGGTTTATTAGCAAGCACCATGAAATCATTGGCACAAGAAGTTTGCAAGCGGCTATAAAATTTACGAGCTTGGCGATGCTCTACTGATTGGTGCGGTGCACACCGGAGCTTTCTGTCAATTTATGCTTGACAGTTTTGGAAAGTGCCGTCGGTTCTCTTCCCATGTACTGCACTGGAAAAGAAGGTGGAACAGTTGTGCTTCCGAGCTCTAATATTAGATACGAACTTTACCCATTTTTTAATTACACGGCATCATCTATTCCACTTTCTCCTCTGCCTCGAGGTACGCTATATATAATTTTTTTTTTTTTACCTCAATAGCATCATTAATTTTCTCTAAGATTTTTAACGTTTCTGGTGCAATTCCAGGAGAAATTATACGGTGATCTATTCTACTAAAACAGTGGATAAGTGATTTTATCCACCATGAGAATCATATAATTTTTCCAATTCAAGAAAGTTATAGACAGACATGACAAACAATTGGGTCGAGTTCGTGTCGGGTCAATTGGGTTGCTAGTCAAACAGGTCGGGTTAAAAAACAAGTCATTTTAAATTGGTTGAAAATGGGTTAGGCCAAACGGGTTTAAGCCGACCCGTATTTTCACATGAAAAAAAAAAAAAACAAAAAAAAAAAAAAAAACAAATAAATGCCAAATTTTTAGAAAGAATGAATCAAATCAGTTAAGGAAATAAATTGCACATAATACCTTTTATTTTTTATTTTTTATTTTATCGTTCACCAACTACTATTAGACTATTTTTGTTATTATTATACACATGAAGGGAAAAAAACAAACAAACCAAAAAATATAAAACTTTCCATATCCTTCCAATTCTGTAGTTTTGTGCATGACAAAAATTCTTTACACTCATAATAACAAAATCTTACATGTTAATAACTCATAGGCAGAATGCTTATAATTACAAACACTACAATAAAATGTATTTATAGCGACGAAAATTAGTGAGGAAATATTTTTCGACATTAAAACTATAGCTTTAGCAATGAAATATGAATTTCATTACTAATAATGAAAAAAAATTATAACATTTAGCGACGAAAAATATTTTTCATCGCTATTGTGATCTAAAAAATGCGCACCAGCAGAAGACGCTTTGGTGCGAACTTAATTTATCTATAGCGATGAAATATTTCGTCGCTAAAAGTTGAAATTTTTAGTGACGAAATATTTCGTCGCTAAAAGTTGAAATTTTTAGTGACGAAATATTTCGCCACTGTAGGTATTGCTGTGGATAGTATTAGTGACGAAAATCCTTTCGTCACTATAGGGAAGAAGTAGCGATAAAAAAATATTCGTTGCTAAAAATAATTGATAGGCCGAAAACGTATTGACCCCTTGTGATTAAATTAATTGATTAATTAGTTAAGTTATTAATTAATCAATTTAATATGCAAAGCACATGGTAGCACAAACAAATCACTAATAACTAAAGTATGCGGAAAATAAATTGACATGGTGATTTGTTTATGAATGGGAAAAAGCTTGTAAGGTTGAAATTTATCAACCATCTTGTTGGCTTTATTCCATGCCAATTTTCTTATAATTTAACACTTAGTAACCCTGTATTTAGGTGAGATTCATGTAAGGGTAGTGTGTAAAGAAAGTGTGAAGAATTGCTCAACTTTGTGCAAAGAAGCAGGGACTCGCGGCTAGGACTCGTGACTGACTCGCAGCTTGCAAGCCGCCAACTGCTGCACACGTGAGAAGCATGTAGGGAGGTGAAAGGTCACGCCAGCTGTCGCACTACAGGACAAAAGTCCCAAGCTAGCCAGGCCGTTATCTCACGACTTGAACTCGCGACTTAGACCAATCACGAGGCCAAGCCGCCAATTATACCTATTTAGGAAAAACTGACTCTTCGTATTCCAAACACACACCACTATATATAGACCCTTATACCCACAAAATGTAGAAAACTTCCAGGGAGAATTTTGTGAGAAAAACCCTAGAGAAAAACAAGATTGCCTCATCCCCAATCTTTACTAAGAGACTCTTCAAATTCCTCTATTCTCTTCCTCTCCATTGATACATCCGTAAGAGGTTCTTGACCAAATCCTTTTCTTACCACACCCACGTCTGTGAGAAGGTCTTTTGGTGCTAAGGGAAGCAGTTTGGAAGGGACCAATGGTTATTGGTTGATGCTATAGGTTATAGTGGAATCCAGTAAGCTAGAGAAGAAAAAGGTTCAGCGCAACCTCGTTTGAGCAAAAAACTTGGAGGGCTTAAGTGCCTCGATAGATTAGGCTTGGAGGGTCTATTGCTATTCATGTATCCTAACTACATTTTCTAGTAGATTATTGACCGCTTAGAAGGTGGCGGAGAGGTTTTACGCCGAGAGCTTTGGTTTCTTCTTCGATAACACATCACGTATTGTCCTTGTGTTTGCATCTCTCTTCTCCTTATTTTTGCTTTTTATTTTCTGTTGTGGATGTGATTATAATTGGTTTAGATTGTTTATCAATTCTGTGTTTGGCTTATTTTCATGTTCCGTACATTAATTGTTTGATAATAAGCTTGAATTGGTAATTTATAATTTGGGGTCTAAACGTTCAAAAATGTTTTACACACATATTGAATTTTCAATTGGTATCAGAGCAGGTACACTTGTTGTGGTTTAAATACCTATGTGTGATCCTTGATCCCTTGTGTTATTTACAATGGATGTTGCCTCTTTGTATGATTTGGTTGATGATGAATGTAACATGCCACGTGTTTGTGAAAATGCCTTTATAAGTGATAATCCTCATAATTGTGATGCTATGTTACATGAATCTTTGGATGTTATTTATATTCCTAATGATAAAATCTTAAAGAAAAATGCTAAGAAGTTTCAAAAGAATTTGAGCATGTTATTTTGTGAAAATGATGATTTGATTACTAAACTCAATGAATCCAACAAATTGGTTGAGAAATATAAAAAACTTGCTGAAATTTCTCTTGAAAAGCTGAAAGAGTTTAAATGTTTAAATATGGACTTGGATGCTAAACTTGTTTTGTCTAACAAACTTGTTGATGATCTTAAATATGAAAATGAATCTCTTAAGATGCATGCCAAGTGTTTGATTGCTGACCCTATTGTTAAAAAGTGTGAAAATATTTGTTGCAATCATGTTGTGGTACCCAATTCTATGCCTATTATGTGTTCTACCTCAAATGACAAATCAGTGTACATTCCTCCAAATAAAAGAAATCAAAAGGTAGAGAGAAAGACTGTTAAGTCAAAGCCTCTATTTAGGTCTCAACCTAAGGCTTTGGATGGATATAAGTTTGTTCCAACTTGCCATCATTGTGGTGTGATTGGTCATTTAAGACCTCAATGTTATAAGTTGAAGAAAGAACAAAACCATGTTGGTAGATCCCTTCCTAAAAAGCCTAGTGGACCTAAACACATTATTTGTCACCATTGTGGTGCCTTTGGTCATCTAAGGCCTCAATGCTCTAAATTTCATACTTTTAAAAAAATCAAAAGAAAAGAGAAACTTGAGCTTCTTGGAAGTTGTGCTAAAAAGGGAAAACTGGATTTGAGTGATAATAGCATACTGTTAAAGAAAGTGTTTGATGCTCTTAACTCCTTGTAAGGTTGAAATTTATTAACCATCTTATTGGCTTTATTCTGTACCAATTTTCTTGTAATTTGGCACTTAGTAACCCTGTATTTAGGTGGGATTCATGTAAGGATAGTGTATGAAGAGAGTATGAAGAAATGTTCAAATTTGTACAAAGAAGCAGAGTTTCGCGACTAGGACTCACAGTTGACTCACGACTGGCAAGTCGCCAACTACAGACACATGAGAAGGACACAGGAGAGCTGAAGGGTCGTGCCAGCTGTCGGACTACAGGAAAAAATTCCCGGGCTAGCCAGGCCATTACTTCGCGACTTGGACCAGTTACGAGGCTAAGCCGCCAACTAGCCCTATTTGGAAAAAACTAACTCTTCATATTCCAAACACACACCACTATAAATAGACCTCCATTCCCACGAAATGTAGAAAGTTTCCAGAGAGAATTTTGTGAGAGAAACCCTAGAATAAAACAAGATTCCCTTATCCCCAATGTTCATCTAAGAGACTATACAAATTCCTCTACTCTCTTCCTTTCCATTGATACATCCTTGAGAGGTCATTGACCAGATCCTTTTCTCACCACTCCCATGTCTGTGAGAAGGTTCATTTGATGCTAAAGGAAGCAGTTTGGAAGGAATCAATGTTCATTGGTTGATGCTATGGGCTATAGTGGAATCCGATAAGCTAGAAAAAAAAAAGGTTCAGGGCAACCTCGTTGGAGCAGGAAGCTTGGAGGGCTTAGGTACCTAGGTAGATTAGGCTTAGAGGGTCTATTGTTGTTCATGTATCCCAACTACATTTTCTAGTGGATTATTGACCACTTGGAGGGCGGCGGAGAGGTTTTACACCGAAGACTTCGGTTATCTCTTCGATAACACATTGCGTATTATCCTTGTATTTGCATCTTTCTTCCCTTTATCTTTGCCTTTTATTTTCTGTTATGGATGTAATTATAATTGGCTAAGATTTTTTATCAATTCTGTATTTGGCTTATACTCATGTTCCGCACATTAATTGTTTGATAATAAGTTTGAATTGGTATTTTTGTAATTGGGGGTCTAAACGTTCAAGGGTGTTTTAGACACGTTTTGAACTTTCAATTGGTATCAGAGTAGGTACACTTATTATGGTTTTAATACCTAAGTGTGATTCTTGACCCATTGTTGAGATGGATAGGTCTCAATCTCTTAATGTACCACCATTCTTTTATGGTAATAATTATGCATTTTGGAAAGTTCGCATGATGGCGTTTTTGTGTTTTATTGATGATACTGTGTGGGATGCTATTGAGATGGGTTGGACAAGGCCAGAGGCTGCCAAATCCACTTGGGATAAGGTAGCTCTTGCGGCGGCTAATGCTAACAGTAAAGCATTGAATGCTATTTTCTGTGGTGCCTCTCTAAAAGAATTTCACAGGATTTCACAGGATTTCACATATCACCGTTGCTAAGGAAGCATGGGAGATTCTAGAGACAACTTATGAAGGAACCAAGAAGGTGAAAGACACCAAACTTTAGATGTTGACCACTCACTTTGAGGAGCTAAAGATGAGTGAGGATGAGTCCTTTGATTCATTTTGTAGTAAGTGAACGAGGTGGTTGTCGGCAAATTTAATTTGGGGGAAAGGATGGAGGATTCTAAAGTTGTAAGGAAGATTCTTCAGTCACTACCAGAAAGTTTTCATGCCAAAGTAATGGCCATTGAAGAGAGCAAGGATCTTGACGACATTAAAGTTCAAGAGCTGGTCGATTCACTACAGACGTATGAATTGTCACTACCCACGTAGAAGAAGAGCAAATCTCTTGCTCTCAAAACAATTGATGAGAAAGTGGTATCTCATGACTCTCTGGAAGAGGATGCAGTAGATAAAGATATGGCATACCTTGTAAAGAACTTTCGAAAATTTTTCAAGCTTAAGAATGGCAAAAAATTTGGTGATAAAGGAAGATTTCAGAGTTCCGGGAAGGAGAAGAAAGAATTCCAAAGGAGAGATAGTAAAGATTCTCAATCTTCTCAAGGAATTACTTGTTTCGAGTGTAATGGACATGGACACTTCAAAAAGGAATGTCCCAACTATTTGAGGTCAAAAGAAAAGGTCTATGCTACTACTTTGAGTGATACTGATTCACCAAACTCTGACTCTAAAGATAGATGTGACGGAGAAGGAAATTACTCTGCATTCATGACCATTGCACATGTGGAATCCTCGGATGATTTGGGTTCACTTGTAAAGGAGCTTGGCGAGCATTCTGATTTGGAGTCTATTGGGGTTGTTGAAGAATCAGAAGCTGAAGAGGAGGTAGATTCATCTGATTTTTAAGAGAATTACGCCTCACTTCTTGAGAAATCGGGTGAGTATATAAGGGTAGCAAAGGTGGCTGTGAAGAAGATGAAGAGAGCTAAGGAAGATTACAAAAGTTTTCTGGTACAATACAAGAAGGCAAAGTGTGAGATTGAAGCACTTAATGGTGAGCTATCAGAAGCTTATACAGAAGTAAGATTTCTTGAGCAAGAGGTAATGCAAGCTTATGCCAAGATAGATAGGGTCTCCTCTAAGAAGCTAGATGATGTTATTTCATCTCAAAAACATGCCTCAGACAAGTCTGGGTTAGGATATACTAGAGGGAGTAGCTCATCATCCAAGGTTATCAAAGAAGTGAAGTTTGTACAATCCAAAGAGACGACTGTGGATAAGCCTATTCCTGAGAAATTTAAGGCTGAGAGGCAGAAGAATGTGGCTGGTCAACGAGTGTTAAATAAGTCCCGTAATCAATCAGAATCCAGATATGAAGCTAGAGGAAGATCACTCCCAAGATCACAACAGGGTCCTAGAACAAACTATCTTTGTCACTATTGTGGAGTGCAAAGACATACTCGATCCAACTATCACAAGCTAAGAGCATTGAAGAATGCAAGCACTCCTTGATCAAGTGGAAGGAAAAATGTCGAGAGGTCTTGGGGTAGTGAGGAACCAAAAAGTCAAAACCATGATCCAGGAATGATAAACGTTATAAAGATGATCGGTGCCTTCACAAATTGCTTGGAAAGCTTCACAAGAAGGTTTGAAAGTCCTAATTCTCGTACCCAATCCATTAAGATATCACCCCAAACGCACGTGATGTGTGGGTGACGAAGGGTACTCATGCATAAGCATTACAACATGTCCATGCATTAATACTTCCCATATTTGTGATTACGCTTGGTTGTATGTTTTATGATTGTGTGCGTGTTGAATTTTTGTGTGTTTGATTGTTTTTCCTCAAAATGTTTTTTACATTGTTATTTATGTTTTTTTTTATCAATCTTTTACTGCTTTTGTGTCAAAAATCCAAAAACATATAAAAAGTAGAAAATCCAAAAAGTTTAATCGGCTTTGTTGAGTTTTGTTTCAAAGCATGTTTTGCCTTGTACCTTTGTACTAATGGTTTTGTGCATTTAACGAGCTTAGTTTGTCTCTTATGCACTCATATTATTGTGGAAGAAATTCTGATATCTATGTGATTGTTGTAAATAGATCTTCAACCTTGTCATGAATGATTAGTGAATGGTTTTGTTGATCTTGAGACATGCATAGACTTGTTCTTCCCACTTTTATTTTATTGCTTTACTCAAAGAGCTCACTAAGTGTAAATTTCTAAATGAAAAGAGATTTTGAGCTGCAAAAGTTTGTCGTACATACTAGTATTTGATTAGGAAAAAGGAAAAGTGACCAAAATAAATTGTATGATGCCTAAAAGCCAAAGGCTAGCCATCAAAATGAAATATTCAAAATTTCATGCATTGATCTTACAATGAGATATGTTTACTTAAAAAGATCAAATGAGATGTTGAAAATGGAGCTAAGTGAAAAGCTTCAAAGAAAAGTACTCAAGTTTATGTGGGAGGTCATATATGCATATTTCTCTAATTGAGATAGGTCACATCATCTAGTGCTAGTTGTGTATGTCTTGTTTGAATTGATCATTGAAGTTTCACATTAGGCTAAGGACTATCTTATTTTTGATACCCACACACAACACACAAGTCTATATTCAATGAATGCCATATTTATTTGTGTGATCGTATTTGCTTAAATGGGTTTTCACAAGCTCAATTTTTGCTGATCAAACACAAAAATATTTTTGAGTGTTTTAGTTTGTTTTTGGAAAGCATTTTGTTTTACAAAAATGTCAAAAATTTCAAAAACAATGTTGCCTTGTTTTGGCGATTCAGTCACGGGTAGGTCCAGTCGCGAAGCTTACTCTAAGATTTTTTGCGAGTCATTGGCGAGTCAAGGTCTCAGTCGCAAAAAATACTTAGAAAATTTTTCAAAAATTGAGTTTTTATGATTTCATGACTCTGTGTGGCGACTTGTTCACGGGTGGAAGGTCCAATTGCGAGGGATACTAAGAGATTTTCATAGCTTATCTCACAACTATCTCGTGGGTAGACCTTCCAGTCGCGAAAGGTCTACCTGGCGTTTTGAAAATCTTGGTTTTACAGTGTTTCGCAACTTAACCTGGCGACTAACTGGCGACTTCATCCAGTCGTGAAAAACGCGTGTTTTGCATTTTAAAAACAGTTTTTAAAATTATTCTTCAGTTTTCCCTCAAATTTCAGTGAATGTTCATTGTCTTCCCCATTTCTCTCTCACAAACACTCTGTGCTTCTCTGAAAAAGCTTTCATTCTTGCATCATGTCTTCATCAAACACCAAGAAAAAGGTATGGGTTTTCTTGTCTTCACTTCATACTTTATGATTTCAATGTTGATTTCTTGAATCTGAGTGTTGTGATGTTGGTTTGTATTTTGAGGGGTTCGAACATGGGTTTGCTTAAAATGGTGAGTTTGATTGTTTGGGGTTGTTTTATTTTGTTGCAGAGGTGTTTTAGTGTTATGTGTTTTCATCAGTTTGTAAATCTTTGGTCTGAGCATAGATTTTTGATAGATTTTTGTTCTTTGGGCATATGGATTTGGGGTTTCTATATTTCTCTTTGAATGTGGTGTTAGGATTATCAGGATGTTTGAGTTTTTGGTGTTTGTGGCTGACATTGTCTTCATTTTAAATCACCATATCTTGTGTGTGCTGCTGTTTTTAGTTTCTTTCTTGCACACTTCATACTCATTATGTCATGGTTCATTGACATATGCTCATATCTATCTGAATGTGTTTTACAATGTCATTTTTTTTGCCTGCTCTTGTCTGCACTTATACTGATTAAACCTATTTGATTTGATATATCCATCCTTTGGTTATCAACTATGCTTTATTTATGTGCTGTCTTGACATTGTGTTAATCTCTTTGTAACTAACTTGTTACTCATATGTGTGCATTTCCACATATTGTGTTTGTTCTTGTTGTGGCCACTTTTGCGTGTTTACAGATGGCTGCATCTACTACAAAGAAGAAGACTGTTGCTAAGAAATCTGATAAAAGGCTAAAAATAGATCCTAACCTATTTAGGTCAGTTCAACATTTTGAGAGATATAGGGATTTTTTCTTGAATGGAACCATCATTCAGGAAATATTTGTTGACCTAAGAGATTTGAAAGATACCTTTATTCCAAGTTGCTTTGAGGGTAGAGGTTGGGAAAAATTGTTGAGTGGCCTACCTCCTGTCTGTGAGCCTCTCATTAGAGAATTCTATGCCAAAGCTGTGATAAGCGAGGAGAAGTTGAGTTGTTGGGTGAGAAGAAAGGAATTCACCATAGATGCACATGACATTGATGAAGTGTTAGGTCTTAAAGGTTTAGAGGAATATGAGTTCACAAATTACAAAGATATGATGCTATCTTTGGACGTCATCCAGTCTCAACTTAGAAGAAAAGAAATGTCTTAACACTACTGATTTTTTTGCTGAATTGAGGTGTCTGACCACTATCATGATGTTTAACTTGTATCCTATAAAAAAGATGACTACTCTTACAAATGCCAGAGCTATCTTCCTCATGGAGCTCAAGGAGAAAATTTTCATTGATATAAGTTCTCACATATATGATACGATTGTGGATGAGACTAGAACCATCTCGAGGCCCAAGCTGATATTTCCAAGTCTTTTTATGAGGATTTTCAGAGCAAAGAATGTTGTAATCCCTCAAGACATAAGTCTCATGACTCCTTTATCTGCCATAAACAAATTCACCCTCACAAGGATACAAGTTCGTCTTCCAAGAGATGAAGAGGAGGGTAACCAAGGAGAAGGTGACCCTATGGAAACTGAGACAGAGGCTGCAGAATAGACTACTGCCACACCCAAAAGCAAAAGCAAAAGGAGCAGAGCTTCAACTTCATTAGTTGCACCTCCTCTCGATGCATTTTAGATCATTCTGGAAAGACTTGATGGAATTAGAGAGGTTCAAAATCAGCATACTAAAAGGATGATAGTAATGCAGTATCAGCTTGATGTACTTTCAGCTAAGATTGACAGCATCTCCACCAACCAGGAGCAATAACCCTTTGGCCATTCTGATAAAAAAGAGGGAGAATTGTTGGGGCAGTTCTTGAGGGGGAGTGCTTGTTTGGAGGGGGAGATTTCTTTATCACTTGATGTTTTGTGTATAGCTTTGATATTTTTTTAGTTTTCTGTTGTTATTACTAATTTGAAACACTGTGGTGTTAGTTGTTTGATTGGCTAAAACTCATAACTATTGGTTAGTTTGAATCTTTTCTAATAGTTATTCAGTATATATTATGATGTTATTCAACATATCTTATTGTATGTTTTGGTTTGTACCTGGTACCTTTGTAGGTTTTTAAGGTTTTTGCTTATGATTTGTACCCACATTGCTTTTGTAACCTTTAAGGGTTTGTTTCTATGCATCTTGTAGGCTTTTATTTTTTGTACCATGCAATGCAGCCTTTATGCTGTGTAGCCTTGCTTTATGGTTTTAAGTACTTGATGTTAAATGTCATGCATTTTACTTCAGTACATCACTCTTGTGCCTGTGTAGGATTTTTCTTAGATGCACATACTTCATGTACTGTGCATTGGTTGAGTGTTGGTCATTCAAGTGATTTGCGTTGTGTTTGTCAACTTGAATGTCCAGCACGGAAGGATAGGTGACCGTGATATCACACAGTGACTCCTATCCCTGATTATGAATGACATCGGGAAGGTTGGTATCGGCGAAGTTTGTAGAATAACTTGGTGTTCGAAATGAATACCTTATCGAGAAAAGTTCTCTGAGAAGGCCTTACATGCATCCTCATCACGGAACCAAATATGTGATGGAGTAGGATCAAAAGATGAAGATGATGCCCTGGAACAAAGAGGATTCCGAGACAGAGCCGACTTACGTTTAGGTGCCATAGACACAACTAACGTAAACAGAAAGAGACGAAGAGAGAGAGATAATCAGAAAAGCTCCAAAACAATTCAAATGTAGCAAGTATATTGAAAGGAGAGTACGTATGTATGGAAAATGCATGAACATGTGACATGCAAAGTAAATTGCATTATAGGCTTATCCCAATCCAATCCTAGCAGCACACAATCAATATGCACACATCTAAATGCATGATAATATTGTTATAATGCTAACGTGATGCAATGCATGAGATTTTAAACTCATTTAAGTGTAATCCCATCCCAAAATTTCAACAATAACTCATCAATTTTGAAAAACCCTAAAATTTCTCAAAAACTCCAAATCCTAGGTTTTAAAACATGAAATGCATGTACATGAATGAGAAGAAACATACCAAGTGTAGAAAAAGCCTTGAAAAAGCTTGAAAATCACTTGGGAAGAAGATTTGGAGTGAGAAATAGTGATTTGGGAGGTGAGAAGCTAGATCTGTCGAGAGAGAGATCGAGAAAAGTGAGAATGAAATCGCACTGAACCTTAATATAGAAGGTCAGTAAATCTCAACGTATAGAGGTATCGAGAGGTGTCGAGCCATGTGTATAGGGAGATGTTGAGATTTTGAACGTCGACAGATGCAGTAGTCGAGAATCTATCGAGGGACAAATCAACAGAAGGCTAAAGGAGGCCCGATCGATCCACCAGTTGTCGAGAAGCTATCGAGGGTCCAAAAGAAATATCGATCGATCCATCTAGCTGTCGAACAGCTGTTGAGATTGTGATAAGAAAAAGTTAAGAAGCTTGATAGATAGCCAGGTGTCGAGGAGCTATCAAGAAGCTATCGAGATTACTTTTAAAAATATTTTTTCAAGAAGGGAAAAACATAGAAATGAATGCAATCAAGCATGCAACTCAACCAATGATCCAATCAACATTTTAAGTTCTTAAAATCATCTTTCAACAACAATTTTAAGCACATGGATCTCAAAAACACACACACACACACACACTAAACAAGTCTAACTAATTTTATATTTCAAAAACAAGCCAAGACAGTTTAGTGAGCATACATTAACACATGTAAATCTTGTGATGGCCAAATCACATTGTCTCTGCACATGTATCAGGAGTATTAAAGAATATTGCGTGTCATGTGTGAAAAACATCGCAAGATTGCATAAGTGTAGACATGTTATGACGATTTAAGATATGAGAAAATCACTTTAACTCACACATAATCATAACTATTTGTTGGGGACTATCACCTTTGAGGTATATTCTATGTTAGGTTCTAAATGTTTTAACAATTGGCAAATCATAAACACAAACTTGTCTAAATATAGATCTTAGAGTCTATAGGTTTTATTAGACAATGCTCAAGGTGATTCAAGTCAAGATTCAAGAACATACAAGCTGCAGGAAGAAGACTTCATATTTTGCCTGGTTCGATCGATCAAAAACCGTATCTGCAGAATTTTAAGTCGGCCCAAATAGCAGCTTAAGCCCATTAAGGATTAAGGTTTCAGATCTACTTCTCCCACTATATAAAGGAAACCCTAAGCCACATTTTTGAGAGCTTTTAGAGAGAGAGAAGAGAGTGCCTCTTTTGTATCTAGGGTTTTGTACCCAAACCTCTCTAAGTCTTTGTTGCTCATATTTGCGGTTTGTGTGAATCTCTTGTGAGATCATTGAGGAGCTTTCCTTCATATTTTAGTTTAGTTGGTGATTTGTTTGTGCTATCACACCATTGCATGCAATTGAACCTAATTAATTAACTTGGGTAATTAATTAATTTGCAAGGGGTTAATATATTTTTGCCCTATCAAATGGTATCGGAGTAGACACACTCTGATTAGGTTTTAATCATTACTGTGAGATCCATTGACTCCTGTTGTCGTGGCATTAATCAGTAAGAAAAGATCTTATGTTTCAAATACATCTTGCTTTTCTAACCTTTGTCTACTTAAGTGTTTTAGAAAATGCAAGTCTAAAAGTTATTTGAAAGCTCTTTTATTAAATATTGAAGAGGATCTTAATGTAACCCAAAAAAGACTAGACTGTCTCAAATTGCACATGTGTAGTGGTGTTCATCTAAGAAAGGTGAAAATCAAAGGTCTTACAAGAAGATGGTAGTTGAAGGAGAAAACCATTCCAAGTGATCTCTCGAATAAGCATGAAGTATGCTTTATGTTAAAATCGGCATTCAAAGTAATAGGTGCTTATCTATGGTATCTTGACAGTGGATGCTTAAGGCATATGACTGGAGACCGATCTGTCTTTAAGGTTTTTATGTCTAAGAAGGGTGGTAATGTTACTTTTGGTGATGGTAGCAAATCACAAATAAAAGGAAAAGGGACTATCTCCTTACTTGGACTGCCTGACGTTACTAATGTATTGTATGTAGAAGGTCTGAGAGTAAATTTGTTGAGCATAAGTCAAATCTGTGATCAAGACTTCATGGTATTATTCTTTAAAGGGAAGTGCATAGTACTAAATGAATCTGAAAAGCATCTCATAAGTGGGGTTCGCACCTAGGACAACTGCTATGGTTTGGTACCTGATGCAGATATTGTGTGCAATAGTATTCGGATGCCTAATGAAGAATTGTGGCACCAAAGGATGGGACATGCTAGTTTCAAGCATTTGTCAATTTTGTCCAAGCATGAATCAATTCTAGGAATGTCGAAGCTCAGCAAAGTAAGCAATGTTATGTGTGGTCCATGTCAACTTGGGAAACAGACCAAAGACAAACATCCTAGTACTCAGACTTCAGCCACATCTAGACCTCCAAAACTTCTACACATTGATCTCATTGGTCCGACTAGGACAGAATCTCTTGGAGGAAAGAGAAACATCATGGTTGTTGTAAATGACTTCACTAGATTCACTTGGGTAGTTCTTCTCAAATCCAAGTCTAATGCTCTTGAGCACATTGAAGAACTATGTACGAGATTGCAAAATGAGAAAGGTATGATGATTGATTGAATTCGCAGTGACCATAGTCAAGAATTTGAAACCTTTTACATCGAGACATTTTGCACTAAGGCTGGTATATCTCAAGAATTTTTCACTCCCATTACTCCCCAACAAAATGGTGTGGTAGAAAGGAAAAACAGAGTTATTCAAGAGATGGCCAGAGCTATGCTGCATAACAAGGATGTTACCGGAAATCTATGGGGCAAAGTAGTCAACATAGCATGTCATATAGTTAATAGGGTATACTTCAAACTTGGCACAGAGAAGACTCCTTATGAGATGTGGAAAGGAAGAAAGCCAAATGTGAAGTATTTCAGGATATTTGGAAGTACATGCTTCATTCTCAAAGATAGAGAGAATGTGGGAAAGTTTGACTCCCAAACTGATGAAGGGATATTTTTGGAATACTCCTCTACAAGCAAAACCTATAAGGTTTTCAACAAAAGAACTCTAAATGTTATGGAAACAGTCAATGTTGTTATTGATGAAGCATCTTCATCGAATCTATCCAGAAGTGTTGAAAAGATACTGAAGATGACTTTTACCTCGAACCCACAAGTCAATCATGAAAAGCTGGCTGAGAAACCTTCATTCCCTAGTACACCAAGTACTCCAAGTGTTGTAGAAGTCTCAGAGCAGAAGCCCCTGTGGTGAACACCTTATCTTTGGAGACAGAATCTGCTGAAGGAAAAGGACCATCTTCTAGAATCAAATTAAACCATCCTCTAGAAGTCATTATTGGAAACACGAATGAATTGACACTAAGAAAGCAAACAATTGATAAGTGTGTTGCTAACTTTGTATCTTATTCTAGCTACTTGTCGCAGGTTGAGCCCACAAAGCTAAAGAAGGCCCTCCAAGATGAGAGCTGGGCAAAGGCCATGCATGATGAATTGCTCCAATTTCAAAGAAATGATGTATGGACCTTGGTACCTAGACCAGAAGGAGAGATCATCATACGCCCAAAATGGATATTTTGCAACAAGACAGATGAGGAAGGAAATGTGATCTGCAACAAAGCATGATTGGTGGCGCAAGGATATTCCCAAGTGGAAGGAGTGGATTTTGATAAGTGTTTTGCTCTAGTAACTCAAATGGAATCCATTCGAGTTCTTCTAGCCCTAGCTTGTCACCTGAAATTCAAGCTATACCAAATGGATGTGAAGACTGCTTTTCTGAATGGATTCTTGAAAGAAGATGTCTATGTTGCTCATCCTAAAGGTTTCATTGATCCACACTATCTAGATCATGTGTTGAACCTTAAGATGGCTTTATATGGACTGAAGCAAGCACCTAAAGCTTGGTATGATCGGCTTACACAATACTTTATCTCACATGGATTCATAAGGGGACAAGCCGATCAAATGCTCTTCATCAAAAGGGAGGATGGAGAATTGTAATAGCACAAGTCTACGTTGATGATATCATCTTTGGTTTCACAAAGGATGATCTTGCTCACACCTTCTCAAAGCTGATAAAAGCTGAATTTGAGATGAGCATGATTGGAGAATTGACTCACATTCTTGGGCTACAGATTCGACAGCAAGAATCAAGTATATTCATCTCTCAATCTAAAATGCCAAAAATCTTGTGAAAAAGTTTGGTTTGGAATTTGCTAGTTTTGTTAGAACTCCTATAAGCCCAAATGTTAAACTCACTATAACTCTGTTAGGAAAAAGTATTGATCCTTCTCTCTATAGAAGCATGATAGGTAGTCTTTTGTACCTTACTGCTAGTAGACCTGACATAAGGTACGGTGTAGAAGTGTGTGCTAGATATCGGGCTAATCCCAAAGAGTCTTATATGATTGTTTTAAAAAGAATCATAAGATATGTTAAGTCCACCGCTAATTTCGGGATGTGGTACAGCAAGGACACCAATGATGTCCTAGCTAGATATTCTGATGTCAACTAGATTGGGAATGCAGATTATAGAAAAAGCATATCAAGGAGTTGTTTCTTTGTAGGCAATAATCTCATCTCCTGGATAAGTAAAAGCAGAATTTCATCTCTTTATCTACTGTTGAGGCTGAATATATTGCTGTTGGTAGCTGCTACAACCAACTTCTATGGACGCAAAAACTTCTCTCTAATTATGGTATTCGTTAAGAACATCTCACCATTTATTGTGACAATTCCAGTGCCATCAATATCTCTAAAAATCTCGTTCAACATTCTTGAACTAAACACATAGAGATTAGACATCATTTCATTCATGAACTTGTTGACGATGGCACTCTCACCCTTGAATTCATTCATACTGATGATCAAAAGACGGAATTATTCACTAAGCCCCTGTGTTAGGACATATGTGGTTCACATGTTAAGAACATATGTCATGATTTTATGTAATTGGCTAATCCCTTGACAAAACGCACTTTACTTGTATTTGGGTAGATCTAGGATGTGTTGAAAAACTTCAAGAAACCATGTTTCAAGATCAAATATTGAAGCCTTTAAGTCTATCTAAGAAAACAAGCTGAAAGTGCAAAATTACTAAAACTCGATAGCTAGCATGTGTCAAGGTTTAAGGAAGTTGTTCTGCCCGTGGCTCGACAGCTATCTCGACAAATGCTCAATAGCTTCTATCTGTAGAGGTTTACAAAAATCAAAATTTCTGATCTGATTTTTTGGGATCCATGTTTATGTGTTTGAGCTTTCTTTTCTCCTAACCCTAGACATATAAAAGGATTATTTTAAGGGCCATCAAAGTGTACACAAGTTGCACAAGCATTGAGTAAAGTTTGTTCAAGAAATTTGTGACCAAAGACAAAGTTTTTTCCTAGTTCATCTCTTCTAAAGAAGTTGCTATGTGTGTACACCTTTGAGTTTTGTGACCAAGCATCTTCTTGATTTTCATCGTGAATGAACTGAAGAACTTTGTAGCCAACAACTCTTTCTAGTTGGTGATTGAAGTCACGTACTGAGATTCACGCATTAGTTAGTCACATACTTAGGAGCCGTGCATCAAAAGGGGAAATTGTCACTACAAAAGAAGTCCAATTAGGTATTGAGGTAAGGGTTTAACTGTAGGTTGGTATAAGGTACTGTGATTCCTTTACTTGTAATTGCTTATTGCGATAATTGTGGAATTTTAAGAGTGGTGACCTGAAAATCACCCGATGGGGTTTTTGCCATTAAGTTTTCCCCATTCATAAACAAATCATCGTGTTATTTATTTTTCACTGCATAATTAGTTTATTGGTGATTTTTTTGTGCTATAAAGCATTTGCATGTTAATTAAATTAATTAATTCACTTGGCTAAATTAATTGGTTAATTTATCACAAAGGGTCAATTCGATTTTGGCCTATCACCCAAGATAGCAAACGATTTGAATTACTACACCAAAACATTGGTTTAATCTGCTTGGAGTGATCTCTTTCTCTCACTCTCCTCCTCAGGCATATGTATCTAGTTTTATGCTTTGTGTGTTTTCTTTCATGTTTTTGTTTTGGTTGTTTTCAGTTTTGCTTTATTTGTTTTCCATAAAAATAAAAAAATCAAAATTGAAAAATTAAAAAAAATATAAAAATAGTGTGTTGTGTATATTGGTACTTATGTACCTTGGATGGCCTTTGAAACAAAGTTTCTTAGCTTTGTATCTCTTGTAGTTTAGATGAGTATCTCAATGCACAACTAAGCAAATGAGCTTTATGGCTCGTGTTTGTGATGAGTACGATTAAGATGATCTCGTATATTTCATGATCATATCAATCTTTTTGACGAGAAGTACTAAAAAATCCTAAGAGAAAGGCATAAATAACCATCTCACCACTAAAACCTACCAATCATAAATAACATCTATGTGCTTAGGCACAACAAAATTGGGATGTTTTACCTTACATAAATGGGTATTTCTTCTCTCTCTAATATGCCTATGCATGCTATGCTTAAAAGAAAAAATTGCAAAAAATAAAATAAAATAAAATAAAAGCAAAAAGATTCAAATGCTTTAAATATGATTGTAAGTGTATTTCTAGGAGATGTGGGAGTTATAGGATGTACCTCGAAGGTGATAGTCCACATCAACCAGTTATGAATGTGTGTGAGTGTATCTGTTTTTCTCATATCTCAATTCTTTATAATATAAAACACTTATGCAGTCTTGCTATGTTTCACACACAACACACAAACTCTTTACTACTCTTGATACATGTGCAGGTACAATGTGATTCGACCATCACAAGAAATACATGTATTGATAAATGCTCACTAAACTATCTTAACTTGTTTTTGAAATATAAAATTGGTTAGACTTATTTAGTGTGTGTGTGTGTGCGCACGCGTGCGCTGGATGTATGAATGCCTTGTATATATGCTGAGAGATGTTTTGAGAGCTTAACATGTTGATTGGATTTTTGGTTGAGTTGCTTGCTTGTTACTTTCATCTCCTTGTGTTTTTCCTCCTTGAAAAACTCCTTTTCTTCAAGCTTGACAGCTTCTCGACAAATCCTCGACAGATTCATTTTTATCAAGCTTCTTTCTTTAGCCTCGATAGAAACCTCGATAGATCTTCAATCCATCAAGGAATTTTCCTATGCTTCTGCCTTCTTGATAGAATCTCGATAGATCTTCGATCCATTGAGATTTCTAGGTTGCTTCTTAATAGAAGTTCAACAATTTCTCGATCTACCAAGAATTCTGGGTTTCATCTCAACAGAAGTTCGACAACTTCCTTAATCCATTGAGCCAAATTTCTTTGCCTTTTGTTTGCTCGACAAATTCTCGATCCATCGAGACCTTTCTTTTGCCGTCGACAGATCCTTGATAGCACCTCAACAGATTCACTTTTGTCAAGATTTAAAGCTCAATAGATCCTCAATAAACTTCGATCCATCGAGCTGCGATTTTTATTTAAAGGCGAGGCACTATTCAGATTTCATTTTTCACTCTCTTTGTCGATAGAAATCTCTATCTCTCTTGACCTAAACTCTTCACAACCAAGTGATTTTCGGCCTAGATCTTGCTCTAAACACTTGGTAAGTGTTCTAATCCTCTTTCTTTTCATGCATTTCATGCATTTAGACCTAGGTTTTGGGGTTTTTCAAAATTTTTGGGGGGTTTGAGTTTCTCTTGAATTTTTTGGGTTGGGTGTTATGATGTTGTTGCTATATGATCATGCATTGCATTCCATTAGCATTATAACAATGTTTCACGAATTTCTTAGATGTTTGCTTGATTATTGATGTGAGTGCTTTAAGGTTTGGATTGGGTTTTACCCATGATGCTCTTAAATTTTCATGTCACATGCTTATGCACTTTTCATGCATATGTACTTCTCATTTTCTCTTTTTATGGTCTGAGATTGTGTTTATGTTCTGTCTTCTCTCTCCCTTTCTCATAGAACTTCTCTATGGCACCCAAACAGAGAAAATCCATTCAAGCTCGAAACCTTCTTCAAGGTTCCAGGTCATCCTCTTCGTCTCTTCCTTCTATTCCATCTCATATCCGATTCCGTGATGAGAAGGCCAAGACGAACTTCTATGAGAACTTCTAGGACCGTGGTGTTCATTTAGAACACTAGGTCATTCTATTGGATTTCTCTGACACTACGCTACCCAATGTCATTCGAACTTAAGGATGGGAATCTCCATTTGAGAAACCCATGCATTGTCCCGTCATGTTTATACAGGAGTTCTACTCCAACATACATGGCATCGATACCCTTGTGCCTCAGTTCACTGCGTGATTCCGAGGTACATGTATAGTAGTTACCCCAGATCTTATTGCCAAGGTACTACGAGTCCCTGGGGTAGCACATCCTGACTACCTTGATTGTGATCATCTCTAAACCGTGTCTAGAGACGAACTCATCTCCCATTTTTATGGGACCCCTTCCATATAGGGTGGTAAGTTAAACACTCCATGCTTGAGTTTTGCAAAAGGCCTGAGATTCCTTAACATGGTGATGGCATTCACTCTCACACCATTGTGTCACTATAACTTTATCACTGAGCTACATGCTTGTTTTCTTCTTTCTTTGATGGAGGATCTTACCATTGATTTTCCCTTTCATTTCATCACATCTATTATTAATGTCTATCAGGATATCGCTACTCATGATAAGCTTATCTTTCTTTTGGCTATCACACGGACCCTTCAACACTTCTCTATTCCCATTCCTCTTTCTCCTTTCTTCAGTGTCATGGGCGCCATCAGCGTTGGTTCTGTTTGGCAGAGTGAGGCTCAACTTCAGTTGAAGCGGCCATGCGTTGAGACGACTGATCCTGCAGCTTTTGCAACTCCACCAACTTCGGCTTCGTCTTCTTCAGCCCCTTTTACCTCTGCAGCTGGTGTTGTGACCTTCAAGGCCATCATGGAGTAGCTCCAAAGGATGCAGACTGACTTTGGTCTTTGTCTAGACTATCTCACTGATGAAATGTGTTAGATGAACACCCAAGTGGGTTGCATTGCTCGCTGGCAGGCTCGCATGGCTGGTTTTACTCCCTCTCCTTCTCTAGAGTGTCCTGCAGCTTCTCCTTCTGTGGGCGATGATGATGATGATGAGGATGGTTGTAGCTCTTCTAGTGATGACGACCTCTCAGTGACTTGCCATTTGTCATTCATGACAAAAAGGAGAAGTAATTTTGGTTTTGAGAGTAGTCTTGTACTTAGGGGAAGAGTTAATACATGACATTTTTTATAGGGGGAGTGTTCATAGTTTTTGAGGGATGTAGTGAGGATGCTTATGTATTTTCTTTTTACATTAGCTTCATGTACACCGGTCTTGTGACCTTTTTACACATACATTGTTCTTTATTGATTATATATATGTGAGATGTATTTTTTTTTTTTCACTTACCTCTACATGTGTTGTTCTTCTCTATCTTTATACGCATGTTTCTTTATGTACGCAATCTTTATTTCCCTTTCACACATGATGCCTTGATAAGTGTTTCAAAAAAACAGGTTGTGAAAGTCTATCTTGTCATGAACTCTCTTCCTGCAAAGTTTTTCAAGAGTTTGTAGTAGGGATAGATTTATTTTGTAATACAACAAGTGGTTATGAGTTTAGTTATTTAAGACTTCTCTCATGATTATTTATTTTGTTGTTGTTTTGTCACGGATTTCCAAAGGGAGAGATTTTTAAGGACATATTTTATATAATTGGCTAATCCTTTGACAAAATGCATTTTACTTATAATTTGGTAAATCTATGATGGATTTAGTATTTCAAGAAATAAGAGTTTGTTGGATTAGTGCCCTAGAATCCTATTGTATGATGTTATGTATGACATTATGTATGACATGATGTATGGCTTAATATTGTAATTAATAAAGTTGTTTTATTATTATCTAAAATAATGATAACATGAATATTCAGACATTATCATATAGTCCATGAGATGCATAGTATGTGATTTATGTGATTGAGTCACAGAAGATATAAGTCACAAGTTCTTTGTAAATTCAGAATTTTAGTTTGTAGTCGGTGATGAAATTAGGCATTTTATCTGCGAAGACAATAATATATCAACTAAGATGATTTGTCTTGATCATGGAAGTGGAGACTTCTAGTTGATATGTTGATATATTTTAAAAGTTAAGACATACTGAACTGGACCGCTGTGAGATTTATTATTCTCCTAACGACTATCAATTGAATAATAAATCTCACGACTTATATTTACATGAACTCTTAATCCTGAGAGAATAATGGACCTGATCATGAAGTGTAGGTTACTTTGATATTTTAGGAGTGAGATCTGAAGTAACAATCAAAACCTCAGTATGCTGGGCAACCACATTTAGGGTTAATGGAACATATGTTCTTAAAATGGAATTTGTTCGCGTAAAATAATCTGCAAGTGCACAGAATCGTAACAAGTAGTAAAGTGTTTTTAGAAAACGAGTGTCGAACCCACAAGGATTAACTATGTTATTGAGTACCGAAATTCACTAAATTAATTACTATTTGGAAAATCGAAAATAGATGGAACGTTCTACTATTTGAATTAAATTAAACTATTTAATAAAAATAAATCTATGGATAAAAAATTAACAAAGCGTAAAATCTAAAAGTGTAAAAATATGATAAGAATGGATCTAGAGCAGTTGATTTCACCTAACAAATCCCACACAATTTATTCTTCCTAATTATTAAATTCTAATAATCTCCCGTTGATGATTAAAAATTCCTTAAGTATTCAATATCTTCTCTCGAATAATATTAAAAATATCTTCAACTAACAATTCCATATCTCTATGTGAATTTAATTAATTGGAGACTCATTACGTACTTTTAATTTTTTTGAAAAATCACACTAGTCGCAGTAAAGCATCTCTACTTTCGCTCAACTAATGGTGTTTAACTCTAAAACTAAAATAACAAATCACCTCTCGGTCTCATTGTAATTCAATTGATCAAACCATAATTCGTAAAAAATAGTAAGCATTAAGAATAAGAATTAAACACTCAATCATGGAAATATTAAAAATAAAATAATTCAGAATATAAATTGTGTGTTCATTGCTAGACTACATCAACGCTCTAGAAAATAAAATTTAGTTCATAATAAAACTAAAAAGAAAACAAATAAAACTTATGTCTTTCATCTGATGGTTGATCAACATGAAGCTCTCGCCTTTGCCCTCAGATCCTCCTCTTCAGAAAGACTCCTAAAAGAAAAATCTTCAATGCGGCAGCCCCCTTTTCCTCTCAGGTTTTTTTCTTCTTTTTTTTACCCTAAAGAGCCTTTTTAAAAATAGGTCAAGGAATCCTCTTCCCGTTTGGAGAAAATCCCAAATTTTTATGCTTCACTTAACCGACAATTTTGGCCCATTTAACATCAGAATTCGGACTTTTGGTAAACTACAAAGTTGTAGCCCTTTAAGTTAACTTTCCAGCCCAACTTGAATCATCTCGATTGGATATCTGAGCCCAAAGTTATGCTGAAAATACTAACTGATGTGCAGGCTGGAATCCTAATCCGAATTGGACTTGGATTTTGTACAAAATTCCTTTGATTCCTTGCTCTTCTCATTCCTTCAAAGCACAAATGAATAGATAAATATAAATTAAAAAAATCAAATTAAATCAAAAGAAATAAAGGAAAACTAACAATTTTAATAAATAAGAGGATAATAAAAATCATGTAAAAATTACACTTATCAGAATTCATAGTCTCTTAATGGAGATGTAAAATATTTCCTTGAGATAAGTTTAATGGGTTCAGTTATTCAGAGAGTTAGGCCTAACTACTTTGGTAAGAAATTACTAAAGTATATATTTATGAAATCCAATTTCATAAATATATGGTGAATAACTTGAAAGGATTAAACCGGGTACTCAAGGATTAAGATGTAGTAATCTTCAAAGTGACAGTCTATATTCATGACTTTAAATTACTATGAATATTTTATGAAGGGGTTGCATGTATAATAAAGTCTTGGGATATAATTTATTAATAAGGCCTAGAGTGCAATTATATTTATATAGTGGTATTAAATATAATTAATAGTAACTTTGGACTTGTCAAGAGTTGACAGAAAAGCCCAAGGCCCATTGGAGCCAATGTCTTATTGGTCCCTTTTGGTGCCACTCCAAACCACATATTAAAACCCAATTGGAAAGGCCCAAAAAGCTAGCCCAATTGGACAATCAGTTATTAGAAGAGAAACATATATAATTTTATAACACACAACAAGTTTGTGAAATGGTGTGTATGTGTGAGTGAAGCCACTCAATTACTCTCTCTTGGAAACTGATTGAGAGATCACACATCTTGGGCGTTAGTAGAATTGGAGTGAAGATTAAAAGTATTCCTGAGAATTTCCGATCTTTGGTTTTGAAATTCACTGTACCAAGGTACACTCTCTTGTTCTATATTCTAAAACTTACATAAAGCATGTTATCAATTCTGAATGAAGTAGATCCGTTATTTTTCGCTACGTATATAATTATTTCCAACAATTGGTATCAAAGCGGTCTTCATTTTCAAATCTGTATAATATGTTTAGTGAGTTTTAGAATTAGAGAAAACTATTTTTATAGTTGTGAAAATTCTGCAGTCATTTTGCTGCATATTATAGTTTTTGAAACTATTGTTTGATTAAAACTGTTTTTGATGTTATGATGTTGTTTAAGTTTGATTTTGACCATGTAAAATTGAATTTTAACACTTTAACATTAATGAAATTCAAGTTTTAATCTTAATCTCATCATTTTTGATCATTAAGAATGTTTTGTTCATTAGAAATGTCAAAAACAGTTAAACAGAAAAACGACTATTTCTGGGTTTTTTCGCGACTGAAGAGTCACGAGTTAAGTCGCCAAAGTCTCTGGATGAGTCTCGCGATTGGGCAAGTCGCTAGTGAGTCACCAAAACTTGCGACTGGATCTGGCGACTGGGTGAGTCGCGAAAACCAGTTGCCAAAAATTCTGACACTTGTTTATTACATGTATAAAATGCAAGGCTATGTGTAATTAGCTTATATATGCATTAAACAATTAAAAACCTTTCTTTTAAAACATCTAGTGGGAGAGAGATACAAGGGTTAGATCTCACGGTCTCCATTATCAGTTCATAGTAGTGAGAGGTAAGCACCTCGTCTTGGCGTATATGCCTCGCGATCCCAAAGGAGGGTGTTTACTTCATAGAACTACAAGATTGAACTTACCCGTTTAAAGTAGTATGGACAAGCACCTTGTCTTGGCGTATATGCCTCGCGATCCCAAAGGAGGGTGTTTTGTTCCATGGTATTACAAGTTTAAACATCATAAAGGGAGATGAAATGTGGCTACACATGATTCTAGATAATGGTGTACACTAGACTAAGTGTAATGTTAACCTTCCAAAGGAGCTATGTCATTATTACTTATAAGCTAAAGGTAATACAGCATATTATTAGTGTTTGATAAGAGTTATCACGATAGCACTAATAATGAGAATAGTTCTCAATCAATTAATGTTTTTATAATAAACTTGCTACAAAGGAATTATAGACATGGATTAGGTTGTCGTTGCATATATTATTTTATGGTTTTATTAAGGTTCTATATTATATGTTTATATGCTAAATAGATAATGTCCAGTTTACTTATTATATTCATGTTTATTATTTTCAGATTTGTTTATGGCATCATTTAGCCCACTTGTTACTATTTTTAATCAAAACAAACTGATTGGATCTAACTATATTGACTGGAAAAGAAATTTGGATATAGTTCTCACTGCTGAAGAGCACAAATATGTGCTTACTAAACCATGCCCTAGTTTTACTTCATTAGATGCTCCTCTTAAGGAAAAACAACAATATGATTGTTGGCAAAAATCTAATGAGATGGCTAAGTGCTACATCCAAGCATCTATCTCAAATGTTCTACAGCATCAAATGCAGAATGTAGAACTAGTTTTGAACATTATGCTAAGTCTGAATGGGATGTTTAGTGAGCAAGGCGTTCTGCAAGGTAAGAAACCATGAGGCAAATTTATAATATTAAAATGGCTGAAGGTAGTTCAGTGAGAAAGCATCATCTTACAATGATTTCCAATCTGAATACATTGAAGATTTTAGGTGCTGATATTGATGGAGAATCCCAAGTGGATATAATACTCTAGTCACTACCGGAATCATTCAAGGAATTCAAACTCAATTATAATATGAACAAAAATATTTACTCTTTTTCTGAATTAATGAATGAGTTGGTAGCGGTAGAAGGCATCCTTGGTACTTCTAGTGTTGAAGCCAATGTGGGTGAAGCTTCTACTTCTCAACCTAAGTCGAAAGGCAAGGGTAAGAAGAAGAAGAGGAAGGAATTCACCAAGTAAGATGGTAAACAAATTGCCTTAAGGGTTGCTGACAAAGGAAAGAACCTCAAAGGAAAATGTTTCCATTGTGGTGAGAAACGGCATTGGAAGAGGAATTGTCCAAAATTCATGGCTGCCAAAAATAAGGGTATGAATAGTTCATTCCTCCTTGATATATGTTTGGTACAAAATCCCACAAATTCCTAGTGTGTGGATTCAGGTTGTACTAATCATATCTGTAATTCTTTTCAAGGGTTCCAGGAGACTAGAAAACTTAATGAAGGAGAATTGTTTCTTGCTTTGGCTAATGGGAGCAGGATTCTAGTTGTAACTGTTGGTGTTTATAATTTATGTTTTGAGTCAAGAGTTTTAATATTGGAAGATTGTCTATATGTACCTAATGTTCGTAGGAATTTAATTTTTGCAACTTATTTAGGTAAACATGAATATTGTGTTATCCTTAAAGACAATGTTGTAATAAAGAAGTGTAAAGTATTTATCTGTTCTGGCAATATTGTGGATGGTCTTTATATTTTAACTCCTGATAAGCATGAATTATATAATTTTGAATTAGATAAAAACTCTCATGTAAAATCATTAAAGAGAAAGTTTCCTTTTACTAATGATGCATATCTTTGGCACTTGTATTTGGCTCATATTAATCCAAACAGAATTCAAAGACTGATCAAAGATGGACTCCTAGAGCCATTAGACTTTGATGAATTTTCAGTTTGTGAATCTTGTTTGGAGGACAAAATGACTAAACGACATTTTAATGCAAAAGGTAGAAGAGCCCAAGAGTTGCTTGAATTAGTTCATACAGATGTTTGTGGTCCTATGTCAACCCAAGCAAAAGGAGGTTATGAGTACTTCATCACTTTTACTGATGATTACTCAAGATATGGTTATGTGTACCTAATGAGACGAAAGTCTGAAGCCTTTGAAAAGTTCAAAGAGTTTAGGGCTGAAGTTGAGAATCAATTAAGTAAACGCATAAAAGCCATTCGATCTGATCGTGGTGGCAAATACCTTCTTGGGGATTTTAAGGATTACTTTACTCAAAACGGAATCATATCCCAATTAACTACACCTGGAACTCCCCAACATAATGGTGTAGCAGAAAGAAGGAATAGGACTCTTTTAGAAATGGTTAGGTCCATGATGAGTTACTCAACTTTACCAGTTTCTTTTTGGGGATATGCACTAAAAACTGCACTGTATATTTTAAATTTAGTTCCATCAAAATCTGTTCCCAACACACCTAAGGAATTGTGGAGTGGGCTTAAACCTAGTATGAAATATCTCAACATTTAGGGATATCCAGCATATGTGTTGAAAATGAAGTCTAATAAGTTGGACTCTAAAACCGAAGTATGCATGCTTTTAAGGTATTCAAAAGAAGTAAAGGGTTATTTATTCTATAATCATAAAGATAACAAAGTGTTTGTTAGCACACATGCCAAATTTTTGGAAGATAATTATATGAATAATTTTGATCCTAGAAATAAAGTTGTTTTAGCTGAAATGAATGAACCTGTAGATGAACAACCAATAGATGAAACTAGGGATGATGTGATTGTATTGGATGCACCACAAGATACTACTCATGAGATGTCTAGTACACTGGTGCCTTGTCGTAGTGGGAGGAATATTAGGCCACCTAAAAGGTTTATAGGTCTGGGAGAAACTTATGAAGCTATCTCAGAAGAGTTCGAAACCGATCCTTACACTTACAAAGAAGCAATGAATGATATAGATGCGCATCATTAGGTTAAAGCTATGAAATTTGAATTAGATTCCATGTATTCCAATCAAGTTTGGGATCTTGTAAAGGCGCCTAACGGTATTAAATCTGTTGGTTGCAAATGGGCTTACAAGAGGAAAAGAGGGATAGGTGGAAAGGTTGAAACCTTTAAAGCAAGGCTAATGGTGAAAGGGTACACACAAAAAGAAGGTATTGATTATAAAGAAACCTTTTCACCAGTAACAATGCTTAAATCTATCAGAATTCTCTTATCCATTATTGCTCATTATGATTATGAGATTTGGCAAATGGATGTCAAGACTACTTTTCTAAATGACAATCTTGAAGAGGAAATCTATATGATGCAACCGGAAGGTTTCATAGATAAGAACTAAGAGCATATGGTATGCAAGTTGAAAAGGTCTATTTATGGACTTAAGCAAGCATCTAGGTTATGGAACATCAGATTTGATCAAGCAATCAAATCATTTGGTTTTGAACAAAATCATGATGAACCATATGTGTACAACAGACATCAAGATAAAGTAGTAATGTTCCTAGTACTTTTATGTAGATGATATTATACTCATTGGAAATAATGTAGGGGTAATGTCATCAGTAAAGGTTTGGTTGTCAAGCCAATTTGATATGAAGGACTTGGGTGAGATTAATTTTATTCTAGGGATCAAGCTTTGGCGAGATCGCAAGAATAAGATGTTAGACTTATCACAAGCTGGATATATAGATAAGGTTCTAGAACGGTTTAGCATGCAAAACTCCAAGAAAAGATTACTTCCTTTTAGACATGGTGTTACTCTGTCTGATGACCAAAGACCTAAGCCTTAAGAGGAAGTAGATATAATGAGACAAGTTCCTTATGCTTCTACAGTAGGAAGTCTCATGTATACCATACTTTGTACTAGGCTAGATATTTGTTATTCAGTAAGCATGATCAGCCGATATCAATCAAATCCAGGACCAAAATATTGGGAAGCTGTAAAGCATATTCTCAAGTATCTACGGAGAACGAGAAATTATATGCTTGTTTACCGTTGTGAGGATTTGATTCCCATTGGCTATACAGATTCAAATTTTCAATCGAATCTAGATTTCAGAAAGTCCATATCAGGTTGTGTTTTTACCTTGGGAGGTGAAGCCATAACATGGAGGAGTGTCAAGCAATCTTGTATTGCGGACTCCACCATGGCCAGACTCCACCATGGAAGCAGAATATGTTACTGCTTGTGAAATAGTAAAGGAAGTTGTATGGCTCAAGAAATTCCTTTTTGACCTTGGTGTAATGAGAATGGAACAAGTTCCCATCACATTGTTTTGCGACAATAGTGGTGCAGTTGCATAATCAAAACATCCAAAGAATCACAAGAAAGGAAAGCACATTGAGAAAAAGTACCACATCATTAGAGATATTATTGCTCATGGAGATGTGGTGGTAGCAAAGATTGAAAGTGCAAACAATCTAGCAGATCCCTTTACCAAAACCTTGCCTCAAAGGACCTTCGAGTTACATTTGGAGGGAATGGGAGTTAGATTAGTGCACAATAGTCTTAAGGCCAAGTGGGAGATTGTTGGGATTAGTGCCCTAGAATTCTATTATATAATGTTATGTATGATATTATGTATGACATTATGTACGACATAATGTATGGCTTAATATTGTAATTAATAAAGTTGTTTTATTATTATCTAAAATAATGATAACATAAATATTTGGACATTATCATATAGTCCATAAGATGCATAGTATGTGATTTATGTGATTTAGTCACAGAAAATATAAATCACAAGTTCTTTGTAAACTCAGAATTTTAATTCGTAGTCGGTGATAAAATTGGGCATTTCATCTACGAAGACTATAACATATCAACTAAAATGATTTGTCTTGATCATGGAAGTGGAGACTTCTAGTTGATATGTTAATATGTTTTAAGAGTTAAGATATATTGAACTGGACTGCTGTGAGATTTATTATTTTCCTAATGACTGCTAATTGAGTAATAAATCTCACGACTTATATTTACATGAACTCTTAATCCTGAGAGAATAATGGACCTGATCATGAAGTGTAGGTTGTTTTGATATATCAGGAGTGAGATTTAAAGTAACAGTCAAAATCTCAGTATGTTAAGCAACCGCATTTAGTGTTGATGGAATATATATTCTTAAAATGGAATTTATAGTCTCTTAATGGAGATGTAAAATATTCCCTTGAGATAAGTTTAATGGGTTCAGTTATTCAGATAGTTAGGCCTAACTACTTTGATAAGAAATTACTTAAGTATATATTTATGAAATTGGATTTCATAAATATATGGTGAATAATTTAAAAGGATTACACTGGGTACTCAAGGATTAAGATGTAGTAATTTTCAAAGTGACAGTCTACATTCATGACTTTAAATTACTATGAATATTTTATAAAGAGGTTGCATGTATAATAAAGTCTTAGGATATAATTTATTAATAAGGCCTAGAGTGCAATTATATTTATATAGTAGTATTAAATGTAATTAATGGTAACTTTGGACTTGTCAAGAGTTGACAGAAAAGCCCAAGGCCCATTGGAGCTAGTGTTTTATTGGTCCCTTTTGGTCCTACTCCAAGCCACATACTAAAACCCAATTGGAAAGACCCAAAAGGCTAGCCCAATTAGACAATCAGTTATTAGGAGAGAAACATACAGAATTTTATAACACATAACAAGTTTGTGAAATGGAATGTATGTGTGCGTGAAGCCACTCAATTACTCTCCCTTGGAAACTGATTGAGAGACCACACATCTTGGAGTGAAGATTGGACTTTCGATCTTTGATTTTGAAATTCATTGCACCAAGGTACACTCTCTTGTTCTATATTCTGAAACTTACATAAAGCATGTTATCAATTTTGAATGAAGTAGATCTGTTATTTTTCCACTGCGTATATAATTATTTCTAACAGAGTTCAAGTCAAGTGTTAAAGTCAAGAAGATCTGACTAAGAAACAAGTAAAGAAAGAGATGTTCACTAAAACTTGACAGAATCCTTTCTATCGAGATTTAATATTGAAACTCGACATAAGCTCGACACAAGCTGTTTCTGTCGAGACTTATGGAATCAAAATTTCCAGATCTAATTTTCAGCCCAAGCTGATATGTATGTGTTGGGTTTCTTTTCTCACTACCCTAGACATATATAAGGCTTATTTTAAAGGTCGTCACACATGCATTGAGTGACCTAGTGCCATATTCTCTCTGAAAGAAGCTACTGAGTTTTTACACCAAAGGGTTTTGTAACCAAGGAGCTTCCTGATCTTCATTGTGCATGAAGTGAATAACTTTGTAGTCAACAACCTTCTTCAAGTTGCTAGAGTTAGTCATGTACTGGGATTTGTGCATTAAATGGAAAGAGTGCCAATACAAGATTAAGTCCAATTGGGTATTGGAGTGAAGATTCAACTATAAGTTGGTAATTTGGGATAGGCCAAGGGTAGTTGGTAAGATATCTTTTACTTGTAATCGCTTGATTATTGATTAGTAGATTTTTAGAAGTAGTAACTTTAAAATCACCCGGTAGGGTTTTTGCCTTTGTGGTTTTCCCCATTCATAAACAAATCACCATGTCAAATTTTATTTTCGCTGCATTTAGTTTAGTTGGTGATTTTTTTGTACTATCACGCCATTGCATGTAATTGAACCTAATTAATTAACTTTGGTAATTAATTAATTTGCAAGGGGTCAGTACATTTTCGCTCTATCATAACCTATATTGAACATTTACTCATGTAATTATTTATTCGGTTATCATAGATTTTATTAGGCCTGGAAGTTTAAAACTCATTGTTTCAATTTATTCATGTAATTTTTTTCTCTCTTTCCTATTATTCTATATTATCTTTGTTGTAGATATGTAGAGTCTTATAGAATGGGATGGGGCTTCGCAGGGTCCCAAGGGGTGGGAATGGGACAAGAAAATTTTTCTCCCTGTGCGAGGGGGCCAAAGACCCCATCCTTCGGCCCCGCCCTATCCTATTGCCATTCCTAGAAAGAACCGGTTGGGATGGTATTGTACCATTTAAGAGCTAATTTTTGAACTTTTTCACTTAGCTATTAGATTGGAAAAACTAAAAAGTTAAAAAAAATTAATAATAATCATGTAATCTAATTTTTAAGGGAGAAAGTTAATTTTTTAATTTCAATCCTTGTACCAAATCTTAGTCCAAAAAGAACTATATAGATTTTTATGCCGAGCAATATCATAATAAGGGGAAAAGACTCGTGCATACGGCAAGGAACACAAACAAAAGCGTTATTAATTATAGGCCACACTCTGTTTTTCTTGAACCAGATTGTAGATTGCATTTTTATTTTTGTTAATGTATGGAAGCGGCGTACCAACTTTTAGTGAAACAATTTTATGTACTCATAAAGCACCTTAAAAATCTAATGAACTAATAGGGAAGTGGATCAAACCTACAATTTAGGTGTTTACGTTACACTCAAGACTAATGAACAACCCACCGCCCGAGCTCCGGACTTTCCCCATTTTGGAAATCCTGTTACACCGTTTGTGTAAGACAAACACAGCCCATTGAAAATTGGCAAAAAACTCCATGCTTCGGTCACAGTCCTACTCCAGTCTACACCCATCGATGACTTCTCCGCTCAAGCAGCACAACAATTCTGACCAGAATCTTACATTTTCACTTTATCATTTGTTCTTTTCCTTCTAGAAAGCATATAAAAATTAATTAAAGTTTCTTGACTCGACATGCATACCAGTATCCCGATTCCCGAGACAAACTTTTGCATCTAATCTGCACCACTACTGTCTCTTTCAAGTAGTATATCATGATTGATGATGCGTATATTTTTTTATCATTCCACTCATCCTTTTTTTCCCTACTCCACTCCGTTTGGTTTAGAATTATATTTTTGTCTCAACCTTCTTAGGTTTATTATTTAATTTTAATAATTTAATAGTTACAACCATATGAATATTAAGGAATTGAAGCTGGATATTAAGGAATTGAAGTTGAACCAAGATTTTTCTCTTAAAAAAGGAAAAAAATAAATAAAAGAAAAAAGAAGAAAAAGAAGATACAGCCATTAAGTTATAAGGTATTTGGTGTCACCTTCTTATATTATTAACACGTATGATATTTTATCTAATATTGCTACTGTTTTTTTTTTTTAATTGTGCTAAATTACTATTGCTACTGTTATTATTGATAGTGTTTTACATATATATGTATAATTTTTACATTTCTCCTGTGTAATATTAATTTTATATTCTATTGATTTTAATTTTTAAATCAAAATCAATCTTACCAATAAGAGATATTGAGTATGGATAGAATAAAATACATTTCCAAAAAACATTTTCTATATGGTCTAAAATTTGTGATTTATTTAACTTATTCTTAAAAATAAAAATTAATGCTTAAGTTTTAAATAAAGTTAAGGTCGTGGCACACTTTTGGTGCTATAATTACTCTACAAATATAAATATTTGTAAAATGTAGGAGGTAAAAATTGAGTTCAAATTTTTATGTGAGAGTTTCATCTATATATATACTTAAAGTAAAATTCCTATCTTGTAAAAATAAAGATAAAAATAAATAAATTAAAAAAAAAAGGGTTAAGAACAATAAAAGATGCTTCAATTACAAAGCTTAATTTTGGCCGTATTAAAATATTTAAATATCTTATCAATAAACCAAACAAACTGACTTTAAACTTCAACAAGTGGACACTAAATAAATCTTATCAATACTCACCAGTCATCACGTCAATATAAACACAAAATTTGGTAAGAGTAACAAAGAACCAAAGAGGAAGAGACTTGATTTATCAAAATGGCTTCCTTGACCGTGAATTCCTCCATTACCCTTATGTTCTTTTCCATACTAAGCTTCCTCAACCCCACGACGGCCGCACCCGGTGCAAACTACCTCTACCACTTCTGTGCAAAGACCACTTTCGGCGCCAATAGCCTCTACAAATCAAGTCTCGTCTCTCTCCTCTCTTCACTCTCTTCCAACGCCACACACGACCTCGAATTCTACAACACCACAACTCGCCAAAACACCTCCAACCCTCTCTACGGCCTCTTCCTCTGCCGTGGCGACGTCTCGCCGGAAATCTGCCAAGGATGTGTGGCTGCAGCAACCAAAGATGTTGCCAACAAATGTTCCAGAGAAAAGGTCGCTGTGATTTGGTACGACGAGTGCATGATACGTTACTCAAACGAGTCTATTTTCTCTACTGTGGACGTAAAGCCTAGAGTGGCCTTGTTGAACACTCAGAATATTTCTAACCAGGACCAGCTTAATAGGCTAGTGAACTCCACGATGACTGAGTTGGCAGCTCAGGCCTCGGATTTTCCAATCGGTGTTAAGAAGTTTGGGATCAAAGAAGTGACTATGTCTGCGTTTCAAACACTGTACAACCTTGTACAGTGTACAGCGGACTTGTCCAGCACCGATTGCAATAGGTGTCTTCAAGCAGCGATAAGTCGTCTTCCAATATGTTGTGGTGGAAAGCAAGGGGGAAGAGTAATGTTTCCTAGTTGTAATGTTAGGTACGAACTGTACCTTTTTTACCAGACAGTAAATGCGACACCTACCCCACTTACACCAGCTCTTCCACCTCCAATTCCAGGTTCCTTATACTTTTCTCGTAAATTAATGAGTCTTAGAGCTTTTATTTTTAATTAAGTAATGCTAAACATAAACAAAATTTCATAATATTTTTCAAAATAATTGAGTTTGCAAGTTTCTCTTGGTTCTTATTTGAATACATAACATTAGTTTCAAATGTAAACTTTTTTTTTTTTTTTTAATTTCTATTTGTTTATAAACTTTCTCTTCTTAATTTTTGCATTATTATAAAATCATAACTTTGACGTGATAAATTATGCATAATTGTTTATATATATATATATATATATATATATATTTTTTTTTTTTTTTATCACTAACAGTATATCAAGATTATGGAAAAAGTTGTGGCACATAAATTATGGTCATTCATTTTCTTTTAGCCGAAATGTCTACTTACCTAATAAATTTTACAACCTTTTCTTTTATAATTGTGAAATTGACCGTTTGTAATTATGTATAACAAAAGTAGTGTTTGGTTGGTTTTATATAAAAATAATATTATTCTAACCATAATTTGTTCATTAAATAACAAACTGTCAGGAAAAAAAAAAAACAATTATGAAATTCATTATTGTGTATTTAAATCTAGTTATTGCTTATATCCTATATGTATATTTTATGCTCCGTATGATTTTGGAGTAAATGATATCTCTTCTCAGGATTGGGAAAGTTAGCTAGGGACAAAGTCAAGCTAGTGGGTTACAACTATGAGTGATGTAGGAAAACTTTAGGGTGGGAGCCCTATTCGTAGTGATATAGATATTATATACAAAATAGACCAGAAACTAAGCAATTTTTTTATGGAGGAATTGAACAAATTTAGTTTATTTTATTATTATTTTACTTTTCTTTTTTAAAGATCCAGATTCCTTAATGTATAATTTGTTCCATTCTAACCCCAAGTGCATAATTTATTTGGCTAATAACAATAATTTGCCAATTGTCCCCGTTTTCTGTTACTGATGGCTAGGTTGAATAGTAGGTTTTGGATTGGCCATCAAGTGTACTTGATCTAGTAGAACTATTGGAGAATTCCTTGTTTTACTGAATTATTGGAATATCCCTTAAGAAAGATAAAGACTAATTTCATGTATAAATGGATATGACAAAGTTGTAAGAGAATTTTTTTTTTTATTCTTTCCCAATAAAGATGGGGAAAAAACTTTGTTAGTATTTAAATTGTTCAGTTCCTAATTAATCAATTCATAACTTAAAAATAAGAAGGAATTGATTAACTTCCTCTTGACTATTTTAGTATTTGTACAGCATGTCAATGAGACATGATATTATTTATGCAGGAAAAAGAAAAATCTCAACGGTAACAATAATCGCCATTGTTGTTCCAATTGCTGCCTCTGTGGTGCTACTCATTCTGTCCTACTGTTTCCTAAGGATGAGAGCAAGAAAGAAGTTCGATGCTGTAAATGAAGAGAATCTTAAGAAATCCGATGATGTCCTAATTTATCATGGTATATATGCAAGTGTTCTTATCTCACTCTCATTTAAATTCGAAAGTCCACGTGATGAAATCCATTATTAAGGTGGTGTCTTCAGATGCACGTTAGGGTTTTCTTTTTTCCCTTTTAATTTTTTTAGCAAAGTTTGTTTTACAATGGTTGTTGCACTTTTTGAAGAAATAGTAACTTTAAGTCATAATTTTAGTGCAAAATGAAAGTGTATATATGGTTGTGTGCAACAACTAGTATACACTAGCATTTACCGTTAAATTTTAATACATGTGTGAGGGAGTGTTAAAATATGAAATAAATTATAGTATTTTTCTCTATTTAGTTTGTTAAACTTTTAGGATCTTTGGAAACTTATTAGAAAAACAACAAACAATAAATTGATAATATAAAAAATGTCACCTCTTGAGTGAGGGTTCCAATATTATTAAGGCCTCTCATTCACTGAATTTTCAAAATAAAAGAGTTATTATAGTCATGTTTAAGTAGGGTTGTCAAGAGTCATCATCCTTACATGATCTTTTATTTGTTCATTAAAAAAAATTACGTATCATCATATCTTCACACATTGCTCCCTATAAAGCAATCTCTTATGTTTTAATTTTTTCTTGGATGAATAGATAAAAGTGAAATAACACCTATCGATACCTTGCAATTTGATTTTCGAACAATTGAAGCTGCCACAAACAAATTCTCGGAAAACAACAAGCTTGGTAAAGGTGGATTTGGTGAAGTTTACAAGGTACAAAATCAACAGTCATTTCTTGATTTTCTTCTAATTTTCCATTTTTTAATTGTAGAAATCAAAACAAGTATATATAGCAAATTTACAGCGTACAAACTATGAATAGGTACTTAATTCTTTTCAAGTTAAGATTTTATGAAGTACATATATATATTATCAGGGTGCACTTTCTAATGGACAAAAAATAGCTGTAAAGAGGTTATGGAAAAGCTGTGGACAAGGAGTGGAACAATTTAAGAATGAGGTTGAACTAGTAGCCAAGCTTCAACACAAAAATTTAGCAAGGTTATTGGGATTCTGCTTCCAAGGAGAAGAAAAGATACTCATCTTTGAATTTGTGCCCAATAAAAGTCTCGACTATTTTATACATGGTTTGTCCATCTAAACATACATCCAATGTTCTTATGTGAATAGAATTGCGTAATAGGTCACTCTTAATTGATTTGAATTTGTTATTATCTTTTTATGATTAAACATTTTCTTTTGCTGAACTTGTAGAACCCAAAAAACAAGGACAACTAGATTGGCCAAAGCGATACAAGATAATAGGAGGGATTGCTCGAGGAATTCAATATCTTCACAAAGATTCTCAACTTAAAATTATACATCGTGATTTGAAAGCAAGTAGCATATTGTTAGATGCAGAAATGAATCCAAAAATTTCAGATTTTGGCATGGCTAAGATTCTTGAAGTTGAGCAAACTCAAGAGAATGCAAGCAGAATTGTGGGAACTTAGTAAGTTCAAAGTCTTTTCTTCTCCATTGCATCATTAATGAATTCATTTTAGCATCACCAACGAATGAATTAGTGAAATTTAATAAAATAAAATGTCGTCTCGATACTTTGATCTAAACAGCATAAGCCATAAAGTTTCTTATTGCCTTTTAGTGACACCGTTATGCTTGTGGTGCCGATTTGTAGTGGTTACATGTCTCCAGAATATGCCATGCACGGAGAATTCTCTGAGAAATCTGATGTGTATAGTTTCGGTGTCTTAGTCCTAGAGATTATTAGTGGCAAGAAGAATAGTAGCTTTGAATCAGAAGGTGCAGAGGACCTCTTGAGTTATGTGAGTATGAACCAAATAGTGAAATTTATTTTTCATATATGTAGTACCAAATATTGTAATTTGCTTCCCTTTCTTAATGCCAATATCATGTCCTACAAGTCATGTTACGAGACATTCTAACGCTACTTAATCATAAAATGTGAAGGCTTGGATACATTGGAGGGATGGGCGGCCCCTTGAATTGCTGGACTCGACTTTGCGAGATTCAAATTCGGTAGAGGAAGTACTTAGATGCATCCAAATTAGTTTACTATGTGTTCAAAAGGATCCAACTGACAGACCCACTATGGCATCAATAATTCTCATGCTTAATGGCCACTCCGTCACCCTACCATCACCTCAGCAGCCAGCATTTTTCCTTCACAGTAATGCAGACCCGAACATGCCTGTGGAGACTGATCTATCTACTGTCAAGGAAGCATCCGTTACTGAACTCGATCCTCGATAGTCTACAAAAGCAAGGTGCAAATGGAGGAGGGAAGAATGTTCGTAGTTAGGACATTAGATTGTATAATAAGTACAGGATACAAAGTTTTTCACAACAATTTTCACAGTGACATGTGGTGAAAAAGTTGGTGAAAAAGAATTGTGCGCTTAACATTACTATATAGATGGTATGAATTTTAGCATAATAAAGTAGGCGCAATTGCAATTGAAATTACATAAATCCGATTTTTCATCAACAAATCCCTTTGTTCCCTCTCTCTCTCTCTCTCTCTTTAATCCACAATTAATGATTTAATACCCTTTCTCCCCTTCTCCCCACACCCCCCCCCCCCCCTTCTCTCTCTAAGCAGGTAATACATAACTAGGTCTTTAACCCAAAATTAGTACCATCTCTCTCTCTCTCTCTCTCTCTCTCAATTGTGGCTAGTTGATAGAAATGTGCAAATGAAAAGGATGGATATTAAGTATTTCTAAAGTATGGTGATATGGTGCTCCCTCTATATTCACGATGAACCTCACTATGAATTTGATTACAGCCTATCATGAATGTAAGAGGAAGGAACACTACATCACCATACTTCTCGACTACTTAATAATTACTAGGGAGGAAAAATGTCAAATCCCCAAATGAACGCACGAACACTATTATATTTAGTTATCTCTTAAGCAACGAACAAATCATGTTGCATTCTTTAGTCTTACATAACATTGTTTCATCATGCTACATTCCTGGTTCCTTAGTCTAATGTCGGCAATATTGTTTGGCTGATTTTCAATCTAAAACTACAAATTATTTTCTCTCAACATGACCCCCACCAAGGAGATTTATGGTATATCCTGAAAGCTCGAAAATTTGTTGAAAATACAAGAGTTGTTTGGACCCCCAATTAAAAGTTACGGCTTGATTGATTTTACACTAACTTAATACTAAGTACGGAATAGTGTAAAGCAAGCGAATAAACAAACAAGCTACGCTAATCTATAATTAAATTAACACAGTAGTAAAATGGAAAGTAAAAGAGCAGGGAAGAAAGATGCAAACACAAGATAATACGCCGATGTGTTATCGAAGAGGAAACTAAAGAACTCAGCGAAAAACCTTTCTGCCGCCCTCCAAGTGGTAATCGATCAACTAGACAATCAGTTAGGATACATGGGTTAGCAAGAGACCCTCCAAGCCTAATCTACTCGATGTACCTAAGCCCTCCAAGCTCCTACTCCAACAAGGCTTCTCGGAACCATGTCTTATCTAGCTCTCCGAATCCCGCAACAAGCTCCATGTTGCATCTGCTATCCTTAGCTTTTTCGAATGCTTCCCAACAACACCAAAACTTCACTTGACACTCTGAAAGGGTGTGATAAGTGTTTGACCTATCAACCTCTCAATGGTATGGAAATAGAAAGGTAGGAGTTGAGGAAATTCCACAAGCAAATGTGTAGAGAATTGTGGGTATAACAATCTCTAACTCTTAAGATATTTGGATAGGGTTTTCTCTTAGAAGAACTCTTTAACATTTGTGGGTAATGTGAGTATAAATAGTGTAGGCACAGAAAGTGTATATCAAAATGGACAGGCTGGCAGAACAGAATGTCTCGCAGGTGTCTCGTGAGAAGGCTTTACCCACGAGATACTCGTGAGACACAGGTGTCTCCATCCTGGCCTGACTCTTCGTATTCCAGCATGTGCAAGGTACATGAGTCACTTTGCGGGATGCCTAGTCGCGAGATACCCACAAGAACACTTTCAGTCTTTAATTGCTTGAGTTTTCACACACTCTCTCTCTATCACACAACCCTTACAATCAAATCCCACAATAAATACAGGGTACAAAATATTGAACAATAATTACAATCAAATTTGTCACGGAATAAAAGCCAACAAAAACACATAGATGTAAATAACAACTTTACATATCTCCATTTGTCTATTCCGTGACAAAACCCCTAAAACAGACTCTAAACTTAAACGTGAGTTTGGGAACAGTGGCAAAACTCACTCACACCTAATCTAAAAGCTGTGAAGAACTTGCACATATATACCTGTTACCTGAAACAGTTGCACACAAACAAAACTTTCATTAAGCTTATGACAAGTTGAACACAAGGTACGTACATGAGCAAGTAAAGTGCGATCAAGTTTGTAAACATTATAAAACATGTAAGCATTTCTTGATCAAACAAAAACAGTCTTTAAAGAATGATTACAATGAACATTTAGCAAGAAAATGCTCATCCGGACACGCAATGCAATTACGAACAATCCAAAGGATCAATTGCATGTCCAACACTCAACCAATGCAAAATACATGAAGTATTTGCATCTAGGATACAAAATCCTACTAGGGCACAAAAGTGAGGTACTTAAGACATATTAGCAATATCTTAAAAGTACCAAAAAAAAAAAAATGCTACAAAGCATAGAGATAATCACAAATACTGAAAATAAACTGAAATTAAAAACAGAGTATTTAAGGCTTTAAACAAAAGCAGTAACAATGAGAAATGTAAACAAAAACCAATAGTTATAAAGACTAAAAACAGTTTAAACCAAAACAACTAAGTTTGTGTGTTAGCTTTTCAAACTCCCCCTTTCACTATGCACACTTCCTTTCTTGTGATGCTTTCCCCCTTTCTATGTGCTATCGACCAATCTATACAGTCTGTACACGGAGTATGCTCTCCCCCTTTTTGGCACGAATAGCTAAAGGCTCTCCTCTAACTTGCGTTGAATCTCCTCTAGCTGTGTCTCAATGGCAATGAGGCGCATTTGAACCTGGTTGTTGGTGGAGTGGATGAGATTTGTAAGTCCTAACATATGCTCATGCAAACCTTCAACCAAGGTGGTGAATCGGTCGGTTTGAGAGCTAGATTAACCTGGCTGTGTACTAACAGTCGAAGGTGTAGGAATGTGAGATGAGGTAGTCTCAGTAGTATGAACAGTTGATTCATGACCGGAGTGAGAAATAGGTGGTATGGACAGATTTTGCTTTTTCTTTTCAGCAGAAGAATGACTTTTACTCTTTTCAAGAGATGATATAGAAATTGGACGACGACGAACTATAATCTTCCCATCTCTTAGTGGACGAGCTCCTTCATTCAACATAATTTTCATGAGACTACAGAACGGAAGACATAATTTTGCTGCTATTCGTGCAGCTATTTTTACTATAGTCTGGAAGATATGAGTACAAATGTCAATTGGAGTTCCATTGATGAGGTCGCATAAAAATTGTGCCCATCCAAGATTAATAAACCCCATATTGGACAATGGGTATAGATTGAAGAACATGATGAAGGTAAGGGTTTTCAGTTTTGGTTTGAACTTCGCTGTTCCAATGGAGGTGCCTTTTGCAAAAACTTCATGTTCTTCTCCAAGAATACGAAGAATGTCTAACACAGCCAGTTGTCTGTCATCATAGGGAAACCTGTCTACATTTGCAGGTCAGGTGATACGAAGAAGCTTTGCAATATAATCCGGATTGATGGTGAATTCTTTTCCCCAAACCCAACATTGTAGTTCTACTCTAGTGAATCTTGCATTCGAATAAAACTCTTTAATCAATTCATCAACTGGATCTTTGAAGTTTCCAAATAACTCAGTCCAATCCCTGTCTGCAAAAATCCTGGGGATAAAGGTGGATCCTAGAGTGTCAAACTGAACAATACGCTCCACCATAGGAGGGGCGTCCTGAAAAATGCTAGAGAATGGCTGAGAGTCCAGGGGAGTCTTAAACCTCTCATTGTTTGAGACTTTAAATGAGTGCCATGTCGTTTTTGACACTGGTGATGAGGAAGGGTCAATAATTGGATCTTTACCACGAGATGAACGGCGAAGCATCTGCACAGATAAGCACACACCAAGGAAACAAATGCAAAACACAAAAACAGAATCATAGAACTTAATTAGATTCAAGTTAGTTCAAAGAAAAGGTAAAATAACCTAAAGCAGAGCATAAATAACACAAAACAACGTGATAAAACAGTTAAACCAAGTACACATAGACATAATGCATGAAATTAAGTAGGTGTGCACGTGTGTGCATATGTGTGCATGTGCTAATGCATGAGTGTGCATGTGCTGATGCATGAGTGTGTAGTATGAGATGCATGAGGTGTGCCTAGAGGTGTGCATGGCATGGCATTGAGGCACAAAATGGACAAAGTGTGTAAAATACACAACCATTTATCAAAACAAAGAAAACATGATCATTCAAGACCAAAAACAAACATTGGAACTCAGGTGAGTCCAATTCAACACAAAAATATCATTCGGACATTCCGTCAAACACCTAACATGCAACAATGCACAACAATTATGGATAATGCATGAACATGGTAAAAACTTGCCTCAACACTTGCTAAAATGCCTCATAGGGCCAACACAGATGCACAAACAACAAATGGGACACGGCCTAATCAAAGATTTTTTTAAAAGAAATTTGCAAAATGAAGAAACCCAACCCAAAAAATCCCCAAATTTTGAAACCCTAACTCAAATAACTACATAATCTTAGAAAAAACATGAAGAAAATGTTTTAGACATACCTTGAAGTTGAAAATGCAGAAATCAGGCTTGAGAATGATGGGGTTTGAGTAAAATGTGATTTTGGGTTGAAAAGGGTTCAAGAGAGGCTTAGTGAGGGAAATGAGAGTGTTTTGAAAAACTGTCACATTTGCAATATAAAACTGAAAACACGCTTTTTTCGTGGGTTAGACAGTGGCAAGACAGGCGTGAGACAGTCGCGAGAATGACCACTGAAGCATAAAAACTTTTGCGAGAAGCTTTAAGTCACGTATCAGTTGTGAGAGTTTCTGTTTGAATTCTAAGAAATTCCAATTTTTGCCTAAAACACATTTTGCGAGAAGTGTTTAGTCATGAAATACTCGCAAGATAGTATCGAGATTCTCTGTGTGAAATGACCAAAAATTTATTTCCCTTAAATCCTTTTCGTGGGAAGCTCTAAGTTGCGAGCTTCTCGCGAAACACCCTTTGAACCAATTTTTGAAAAAAAACACAAAAATGCATTTTGAATGAAAACTAAAGACATGAAAGTATAAAATCACTTTCAAAAACATATAAAACACTCAAAAATACTTTTGGGTTTAATCAGCAAGTACTTGAGCATACACACCACATTTGAATATGTACAATCACACAAATGAGATAATTAAATCAAAGTCTTGTGTATTGTGGGTGAGTATCAAGTGTAAAATAGTCTTTAGACCAGAGTGAAGGTTCAATGATCAATTCAATCAAGTCATACACAACTGGTACTAAATCAAGTGGTCTATCTCAATTATAGAAATGAACATATATGACCTCCCACAAAATGATTACAAATCTTAGAAGCTTTTCATTTGACTTTTGTATAAATCATAACATTAGATCCATTTTGGATAATACATCTCTTTTTAAGATTGGTGCTTGATATTTTTTAATATATCTACATTTAGGATTAGCCTTTGGCTTTTTGAGCACCATACATTTCAAAAACAAAAGTTACTTTCCCTTTTTTCTAGTCAAATACTAGTATGTGTGACAGGCTTTTGCAGCTCAATATCTCTTTTCATTTGGAGATTTACATTTGGTGAGCTCTTTTGCAAAAACAAAAAATAAAGTGGGAAGAGATTTAGGCGCAAGTCTATGCAAGTATCAAGACCATCAAGACTATTGACCAATCATTCATGACAAACTTGAAGATCTATTTACAACGATCACACATAGTTCTCAAGATTTCTTCCACACAAATAAATGTGCATACAAAACAAGCTAAACTCATAAATGCACTACGCCATTAGTATGAAGGTACTAGGCCAAACTCTCATGTGATATACACAATACAAGCGATTAAACATTTTGAAGATTTTTCAATTTTTATGGGTTTTTGAATTTTTTGAATACACTCAAAAACAGAACAAAAAAAAAAAAAAAAAAAAAAATCAAAGCAAAAGCTTGTAAAAGAAATATGCTAAAACCAAAAGCAAATGATACAAAGCAAACCAAGCATGTAAAGATGCATGAGCAAATGTCCCTAAACGTCGAAAGTATTAATGCATGGACATGTTGAAATGCTTATGCATCAGTATCCCTTTTCACCTACATGGCACATGCGTTTGGGGTGATATCCCTAAAGGATTGGGTACGAGAGTTAGGACTTTCAAATCGTCTAATGAAGCTCTCTAAGCAAGTGGTAAAGGCACTGATCATTTTCATCACGTCCATCATACTGGAATCACCATTTCGACCTCTTAATTGCTTACTAGCCCAATTCCTTTTGTCATTTTTAGGGCTTTTTGACCTCTGAACACTTGCATTCTTCAATGCTTTCAACTTATGGCAATTTGGTCTGGTGTGTCCTTGAAGTCCACAGAAATGACAAAAATGTTGAATTCTCGAACCTCTTTGCAACTTTGGAGGTAATTTCCCTTAAAACTTAGGCTTGACCACAAATTGATTATGAGGCTTATTTAATACCCGTTGGTCAGCTACATTTTTCTTCTTTTCACCCTCTACTTTCTTAGGTGTAGAGGCAGCCACTACTGGTTTTTTGGCTTGTACAAACTTCACATCCTTGGTGATTTTGATAGTTGAACTACTTTCTCCAGTATATCCTAGTTCGATTTTGTTAGAGAAAGGTTTTTGATGAGAGAGCACTTCATCAAGCATTTTGGAGGAGACTCGCTCTACTTATGGCTTGAACCACCTCAAGCTTAAGGAATTTTATCTTTGAGTAGGCTTCCGTCAGCTCTTCATTCAGCGTCTCTATTTCACATTTGGCCTCCTTATATCGCACTAGGAGACTTCTATAGTCCTCCTTTTCCTTCTTCATATTTTTAACAGCTGCCTTGGCCACCCTTATATATTCTCCTAACTTCTCAAGTAGGGAATTGTAATTTTCTTGAAGACCGGTTGAATCTTCATCTCCTTCAACATCTGATTCTTCTACAATTCCCATGGATTCCTCATCATTATGCTCCCTAAGTTCTTGCACTAGCAAACTCAAGTCCTCCGATGACTCAACATAAGCAGTAGTTATAAAGGCGGAGTAATTCCCTTCTCTATCACAGCTCTCTTTTGAATCAGAATTGGATGAATCCAAATCACTAAGAGTTGTGGCATATGCCCTACCCTTCCCTCTTAGATAGTCGGGACACTCCTTTTTAAGATGTCCATGGCCATTGCATTCATAAAACAAAATGCCTTGAGGAGATTGGGTATCCTTCCCTTCTTTCTTCTTAAACTGTTTCTTATCACCTTTGGAGGATGAAAACTTCCCTCTGCTGAACGGTCTCCCACTGTTCTTCATCTTCAGAAATTTTTGGAAGTTCTTAGCAAGAAATGCTACCTCCTTCTCCACTCCATCTTCTTCAGAGGAATCATCCATTCTTTCGGTAATGGTTTTAAGAGTAAGAGATTTGCTTGACTTATGAGAAGGGAGTCTCAACTCATACGTTTAGAGAGATCCAATGAGCTTTTGGATTTTAATCTAATCCAAATCTTTGCTTTTCTCTATGGTTGTGACTTTTTCTCAAAAACTCTCCGGTAAGGACCTTAAAATTTTTCTTACTACCTTAGCATCTTTAATCTTCTCAGCAAGATTAAGCTTAGCAATTACAATTTCGTTGAGCTTCCCATAGAAGGAATCAAAGGGCTCATCATCTCCCATCCTAAGCTCTTCAAATTTGGTGGTAAACATCTGAAACTTTGTATCCTTCACTTTCTTTGTTCCTTCATAAGTGGTCTCCAATATCTCCTAAGCTTCCTTGGCTACTGTCAAGTAAAAAATCCTGTGAAACTCATCTGGAGAAACACCACAAAAGATTGCGTTCAAAGCTTTATTGTTAGCATTAGCTGCTGCAAAAGCTACTTTATCCCAAGTGGATTTAGCGGCCTCCGGCCTAATCCAACTTATTTCTACCGCATCCCAAACAGTATCATCAATAGAATACAAGAATGCCCTCATTCGGACTTTCCAAAAAGCATAATTACTACCATCAAAATATGGTGGAACATTTAAAGATTGAGACCGGTCCATCTCAAACGTGGTCAAGGATCACACTTTTGTAGTTACACCACAGCGAGTGTACCCGCTCTGATATCAATTGAAAGCTCAAAAATGTGTTAAAAATACAAGAGTTGTTTGGACCCCCAATTAAAAGTTACGGCTCGATTGATTTTACACTAACTTAATACTAAGTACGGAATAATGTAAAGTGAGCGAATAAACAAACAAGCTACTCTAATCCATAATTAAAGCAACACAACAGTAAAATGGAAAGTAAAAGAGTAGGGAAGAAAGATGCAAACACAAGATAACACGCCAATGTGTTATCGAAGAGGAAACTAAAAAACTCGGCGAAAAACCTCTCTGCCGCCCTCCAAGTGGTAATCGATCCACTAGACAATCAATTAGGATACATAGTTAGCAAGAGACCCTCCAAGCCTAATCCACCCGATGTACCTAAACTCTCCAAGCTCCTACTCCAACAATGCTTCTCGGAACTGTATCTTGTCTAGCTCTCCGGATCCCACAACAAGCTCCATGTTGCATCTGCCATCCTTGGCTTCTTCCAATACTTCCCAGCAGCACCAAAACTTCACTTGACACTCTGAAAGGTTGTGGTAAGTGTTTGGGCTATCAAGCTCTCAACGTTATGAAAATGGAGAGGTAGGAGTTGAGGAAATTCCACAAGCAAATGTGTAGAGGATTGTGGGTATAACAATCTCTAACTCTCAATGTGTTTGGCTAGGGTTTTCTCTCAGAAGCACTCTTTAACATTTGTGGGTAATGTGGGTATAAATAGTGTAGGCATAGAAAGTGTGTATTAGAATGGACAGGCTGGCAGAACAGAATGTCTTGCGAGTGTCTTGTGGGAAGGCCTTACCCGCGAGATACTCGCGAGACATAGCTGTCTCCATCCTAGCCTAACTCTTCGCATTCCAGTATGTGCAAGGCACATGAGTTATTTCGCGGGATGCTTAGTCGCGAGATACCTGTGAGAACACTTCAGTCTTCAATTACTTGAGTCTTCATACTCTCTCTCTTTCTATCACACAACCCTTACAATCAAATCCAACAATAAATACAAGGTACAAAAGATTGAACAATAATTATAATCAAATTTGTCACGGAAGAAAAGCCAACAAAAACACATAGATGTAAATAACAACTTTACATATCCTATGCATGTAATTACTCACACACACTGTGTGAGACTTGTAGCTAATTGGAATCTACATATTAAAAGTGTAAAGTTATATGCATGAATTGGAAGCATTATATATTTTTTTCCACTTCAGTCTTCTTTTCTCTCTCTCTTAAGATGTATTTTACCTAATTTCTATGTATTTTACATATGTAACGTACCTCTTCCAATGCATAAGATGTGTATTCATTTCTCTCTTCCAATATAACGAATGTTCTTAAGATATTTGTTAATGAACTATTTTATATAACGTTTTAATACTACATTTATGAGAAGTATAAAAAAGTTGTCAAAAAAATTAATTATTCTTTTTTCCCTGCAAAAAGTTTCAAAAAAATAGTTTTTAAATCAATGCCCTTAGTATATCTGTTAACTTTTTCCTATAATAATTATACTTATATCCAACATACCTAATGTACCTCTCCCAATACTTAAATCCCATGAAAATATTATTGAGCTATATGGAGCCAATTTTTGTATTTGATCTTGTTAGGATATATGTAGATCATGTTGGGAACATATGTCAATATTTTATGTAGTTGGCTAATCCTTTGACAAAACGTATTTTACTTGTATTGGGGTAGATTTAGGATGTATTTAATACTTCAAGGAATAAGAGTTCAAGTCTAATATTGAAGCCATGCAAATTTTTCCATGAAACAAGTGAAGAAGTGCTAATTTTTTAAAGTTCGATAGCTGCTCGACACCTTTCAACAGCTAGGCTATCTATCGAGATCTTCAGCTTCTTTTTATCACAATCTCGATACCTCTCAATAGCTAGGTCGATCGATCAAGCAACTTTTTATTCTCTCGATAGCTTCTCGATAGCTCGCAATAGATAGGCTCGACACCTTCTGGACACCTCTCAATCGATCGAGAATTACGAAATTCAGATCCAGATCTAATTTTTGGCCCATGCTGACATGTATGTGTAGGGTTTCTTTTCTCACAATCTTAGACATATATAAGACTTATTTTATAGGCCGTCACATAAAAGAATACAAGGAGAACATATGCAAAAGATGACCGATGCCTTATTCTCTCTGAAAGAAGCTACTGCGTCTTTGCGCCTTAGGGTTTTGTAACCAAGTGCTTCTTAATCTTTATTGTTGATAAAGTGAAGAACTTTGAAGCCAATAATCTTTCTCAAGTTGATGTGTTAGTCACATACTGGGAGCCGTGCATCTTTTAGTTAGTCAGGTACTGGGATTTGTGCATCAAAAAGGGTGACGTTCATATATTGAAGAGTTCAGAGGTTCTGAAGCGGTAGAAGGCTTCTGCTGTAAGTTTATCTACGGGGATTGTAGAGTTTAGGGACAAAGGTTTTGTACTAGATTTGAAACTTCTCTTTACTATAATGGATTGCTTTTCAGGAAGGTTTCCCCTAGGTTTTTTTACTGTGAAACTAGTTTGTTTCATTGGTTTTCCTAGGTTATCATATTTTGTCTTATTTATTTTTCCACTGCATGATTTTGACATGATATTGATATTTGTTTATTTTAACAATTTTTATTCATAATAAATCTAATTAACAACTTGGGTTTAAAACTTGTTAAATCTATCAATCGGGGTCTAAATTTCCCAACAGATCTGGCTAATGACTTGTCTTAACTTGAAAGCGTTATAGTTTTAAATGAAATATTTTCCAAGGCTTAGTCTATATTGTTGGGGAAAATTCTATATAACTGTAAATAAATTTTAGCAAGCATAGCGGAAGCACAACCACACAAGAACACAAAGATTTACATGGAAACTCTTTCCCCTTGAAGGAAAAAACTACGGAACAAATTTCAAATAATTTCACTATATTAAATAGAGATTACAATGCTTAGAGGTACAACTTGAGTAAAGAAAAACTCTCTTTTTCTTTTCATTCATTACTCTCTTCCTCATTGTGTGTTTTCTTTTACCCTCTCACTCACACAGTTCTTCAAGATTGTACTAGTCCTCACACTTTGGGATTACACTCTTTCGCTCTTCTCCAAACAGCCGAATGGCCTTACTTTATATTTCTTCTTCCTTTTCTTCTTTTCTTCCTTCAACATGTCTCACAAGTTTAACATCAAATCTTCATTTATGTGGCTTGACTTTTGTACACCGCTTCATAAATGTTGCTGGACTTTTGTACGTAATTATAAAGAAAAAGTTGAACCCAATTCTTCTCTTTTGGATAATCTACTCCAACAAACCCATTTCACTTTGCTGACTTCTTAGCACTTGTCTAACAAACTCATTTAATGAGCTAAGACAAAGTGTGGGCTAGAACATGGTGCAGCGCACCCAACAATCTTCCCCTCCAACTCACTATGGAGGAGATCTTCAATCTAACTCTTTAGTTAGAATTCATTCTAACCAAGCCAATACTAGACTCAACCTTCTTCATTATCTTCACTAACACTAAGAAAATTTCATCAAAATTAATACCTTTCATTTTCAAATAATTTATTTCACCTTGGATATCCCTAATCCAATTTCTTGGCTCCCCCTCATCAGAAGCCCAAATATTCTCAAAGCTAACTACACGATGTTCTTCAATACACCTCATTTCAAGAGGTTCAACAATCTTTAGTAGAGGATATTGCTCCCCCTGCTCAAGACCTTCACGATCTTTCACTTCATCATTCTTCCTGGCATCATTATATTTTTAATCAAATATCACTTCCTCATTTAAATCACTATCAGGTAGAGAGAATTTTACTCTCTTGGCTACAACACCATTAATATCAACTCTCAACTATGGAGTTTTCTCAAAAAACTTTGACTGCATTGAACTTCTTCTTACAAGCCCTCGCATGAGTCCTATACATACCGCAACAAGCACGTCCTCTTGCAACAACCAATAATCCTTTAGAAAGTTTCCATCTTCCATTGCTAAGATGGTTACTATAACCCGCTCGATCCATAACTAGTGTAGAAAACACATTCATCCTTAAATCTGGAACATGTCGCACATTCTTTAACATCAACGTGCAACCAACATTGTTCTTGATTCACACATCACAAATTCCCACAATTTTTGAATAACTGGAGTTACCCATTTTCACAACACCAAAGTGCCCTACTTTGTATGTGATGAACAACCCTTTTGTAGGGATAACATGGTGGGAGGCGACTGAATCAACAACCCACTCAATATTATTCTTAGCAACATGCTCACACTTTTGCTCTTCAAGAGAGATCATCAAAACATCCTCATGAAACACAACTGCTGTAGTATTCTTCTCATCATCATTCTTTTCATCTTTCTCTTCAATTTGTTCTTTATTCCAATACCAACAGTTTCTTCTTATGTGACCCTTTTTCTCACAATGGAAACATTCATTCATCTCTTTAAACTGAGATCTACCTTTTAACTGTGACCTGTCATTGGATTTGGCCTGATCATCAAGCCTTCTACTTCTATTTTTGCCTCTGTTCTCCATAACAAGAGCTTGATCTTGTGCATTGCTTGTACTAGCATCTCTTCTGTGAACCTCCTCGCTTAGAATCAAATCTCAAATATCATCATATTTGAGTTTACTCTTTCCTGTAGAATTGCTCACTGCCATTCTCATGACCTCCCAACTATTTGGCAAAGAAGCCAAAACAAGTAATGCATGGATCTCATCATCAAAATCAATCTCCACAGAAGACAATTGATTTGTGATGGTGTTAAACTCATTCAGGTACTGAGCCATAGGAGTACTTTCCACCATCTTTAGATTAAAGAACTTCTTCATCAGATGCACCTTATTGTTAGCCGAAGGCTTTTCATACATGCTAGACAAAGCCTTCATCAAATCCACTATGGTCTTTTCCTTCACAACGTTGAGTGCAACTAATCTTGTCAGAGTTAATCGTATATCTCCTAGCACTTGTCTATCAAGAATACTCCATTCTTCTTCTTCCATACTACCTGGTTTCTTTCCCAAAAAAGGAAGATGTAATTTCTTCTCATACAAATAATCTTTGATCTGCATCTTCTAGTAGCCAAAGTCTGTGCCGTCAAACTTCTCAATTCCTGATGTCTTTCCTTCTTCTCTGGCCATTGCTCCCAATCAAACCTACACTCTAGTACCACTTGTTGGGAAAAATTCTATATAATTGTGAATAAATTTCAGTAAGTATAGTGAAAGCACAACCAGACAAGAACATAAAGATTTACGTGGAAATCCTTTCTCCTTGAAGGGAAAAACTACGAGACAAACTCCGAATAATTTCACTATATTAAATAGAGATTACAACGCTTAAAGATACAACTTGAGTAAAGAAAAACTCTCTTTTTCTTTTCACTCATTGCTCTCTTCCTCACTATGTATTTTCTCTTACCCTCTCTATTTTTCTCTTCTCTTTTACTTGCTCTCACTCACGCAATTTTTCAAGACTACACCAGTCCTCACACTCTGGGACTTCACTCTTTCACTCTTCTTCAAATGGCCGAATGGCCTTACTTTATATTTCTTCTTCCTTTTCTTCTTTTCTTCCTTCAATGTGTCTCACAAGTTTAACATCACATCTTCATTTATGTGGCTTAACTTTTGTACACCCCTTCATAAATGTTGCTAGACTTTTGTATGTAATTATTAGGGCTGTCCACGGGTCGGGTCGGATTGGGTTTGGATTTGACCCGCACCCGAATTGACTAAATCGGTTGAATGGAAAATGGACCCACAGCCAACCGAATGTTCGAGTCGAACCCGATGACACGGGTCATCAGTTAGGCCGGTCGGATCCATCGGGTGATTTCGGGTCTCAAGCTCAACAACAGAGATCAAAACCCAAACAACAAACAAATCCAAATACAAACCAAAAACCCCAGAACTATGAGACAAAAAAGAGATATCAAAACCCAAAGAACAAAGATATCAAAATCCAAACCAAAAACCCCAGATCTATAAGATTAAAACGAAAAAGTGAGAGAAGAACACACTGGCGTCACCACCACTACCACATCCAGCACAAGATCATTACAAATTTATTTTATAAAAAAAATTATTAAAAAAAAAAAAAAAAAAAAAACTTTACCAATGCACCATCAAATAGCTTAGATCGGAGATTCAATTAGATAAAAGCACGGCGAGTGTAACGACAAGCTTGAGTCAGTGACGACAACGATTGCAAGGAGGCTAGGGTTTGGGTTAGGTGTGACAATAGGGCCCAACTTGGTGGTGGCTAGGTTTGGGACTTTTGAAAGAGATCAGAGAAAGTGAGATGTCAGAGAAAGTGCAGCTAGGTTTAGGGATCATTGAGAGAGATCAGAGAGAGTGAGTCTATGAGATATCAGAGAACGTGAGAAAGATAATTTTTTCTGAAATTGAATGTAGAATGTAGAAGGAAAAACTGTGTTTTTTCATTTGAAGAAATCTGGGCGGTTGAGTTGGTTTATATAGGTTAGATGTCAAAAGACCCGCATCCGACCCGTATTATCATTCGGATTCACCCATGGGTATTCGAGTCAAACATGTGGGTCAGGCTGACAGGTTGATGGACAGCCTTAGTAATTATAGAGAAAAAGATGAACCCGATTATTCTTTTGGACAAGATACTCCATCAAACCCATTTCACTTTGCTTACTTCTCAGCACTTGTCCAACAAGCTCATTTAATTAGCTAAGATAAAGTGTGGACTGGACCATGGTGCAGCGCACCCAACATATATATATACACACATATTGTTACTTCATGTTAGGGATTTTTTTTTTTTTTTTTTTTTTTTTTTTTTTTTTTGTGGCTAGGTAAATATGCGAGGGCTCAAACCCCCGAGGTCAAGGTATACAGGGACATCGGGTGCCACTAGGCTACAAGGCCCAGTTGCACTTCATATTAGGGTTTGATGTATTGTAGTTGCCACTTCTAAATTTTTTTTCCCTAAAATAATGAAATTGCTGCACCTGCGTGCATGTTGTAGGCACATTGCTAAGTCAAATAAAAGTTTTGTCGTGTGTGATGGTTTCTTTTGGGCAGTTTTTCTTGTACTTTTCGTCTCTTAAATTCCTAACAAATATGTGGATAGCATTCATATGAGAGAGATAACCGTAGGACTGCCAGTTGACTCAAGCTTAGGATGATTCGGTCCTAATTGGTGCCTAGGCTGGGACATGAAAATTATGAACCCAACTACTAGATGACTGAATGAAACCACGTGCTTTTCCAGACCCCACAAAACCATGACTGAATTAAATTATGAACCCAACCACTAGCTGATTATGACCCGAAGAAAATTAAACTCCTTAAATTACAGGAAATGGGTTAGCTGTAGACTTGTACTTAGTTCAGAGTTTTAGATTGGTTATTCGCCCCATCAAACATCAGTCGTCAATGCCAGAGAAAATTGGGAAGGAGGAGTTCTAGAATTGTCTTAGTCAAAACCAAAATATCTGGAAGATATTTTGGATTTGAAAATAAGGCTGTGTTTGTTTCGTGTAAAACGTTTTTCGGAAAATACATATTTTTTGGAAATGCTATTTTCCGGAAAAGGAAAATATTTTTAAGTGTTTGGTTGAATTATGAAAATTATTGTGAAAAATATTTTCATGTGTTTGGATGTATTCTAAAAATGCTATTTTCTGGAAAATTTTTCACATTTTCTCAACATCCAAACAAATTTTATTACAAAAAATTTCAACATCGCACCCAATTCAACAACAAATTCCGGCAACAAAAACACAACACAACAACAACAACAACAATAAATTCCGACAACAACAATCTGTTCATCCAAAAAAAAAAAAAACAACAACAACACAACGCAAATTCCGGCAACAACAACGCAAATTCCGGCAACAACGCAAACCGAGTCGTCGACGAGATCGAGGAAGAGAGAGCGATGGGTTGCCGGCTCTGGTTCTAGGTTTGGGTTGAGCGATGGGTCGTCTGGGTCTAGGTCGGGTGTGGGTTCGACGTGACGGCGACGGCGTGTGGGTCGGGTGTGGGTTCGAAGGCGACGACGACGGCTTGTGGGTTCGGAGTGATCTGGAGCTCGGAGTCGATTGTTGCTTGGAGGCGGAGCGATCGGAGCGATCTGGAGCTCGATCGATGCGTGGAGGCAGAGCGATCTGGAGCTCGATCGATGCGTGGAGGCAGAGCGATCTGGAGCTCAATCGTTGCTTGGAGTTGATCTGGAGCTCGGAATGATCTGGAGCTTGATCGGAGTTCGCCAGCGATCTGGAGCATTCGAGTTCTCTCTTCTTTCTTGCTGCGTTCTCTCTTCTTTCTCTCGCTCCCTTTCTCTGTTGCGTTTTTTGAAAATCGTTTGAAGGTAAAATAAAAACGTAAAACGATTTTCGGGTCAAAGCCACATTTTACACAGTCAACGGAAAATAATTTCTGAAAAATGCTATTTTCAAAACCAACCAAACACCCGTAAATACTGAAAAGCATTTCCGGAAATGCTTTTCACCCGATTCAAATGCAGCCTAAATCCAACAAGACTTGCAATTGCTAGGGTCCATCCCATCCCATCTCAGGCTCCATTCATCAATGACCTTTTGTTTATGTCCTCATATTTCGTCTTCACCTCATCTTCCCCAAATCACCTTTTTCGTTTATATATATATATAAGCACGTGTGTATTTGGTACATTTGTTTGGGACATTAATCATTCATTTTGAATTTTTTTTTTATAAAGAATTAAAAAAAGCTATTAAAACAATAAATTATTTTTTTATTTTTTTCATAAAAGATTTTTTATAATAGTTTACTAATATACGCCTAAATGACATATATTAGTAAAACCTTATTTATATAATCCATAATGAGAGCAGGAGTGGAACTAGGATTCTTACTTTGGGACAAGACTAAACTATTACATTAGTTTACAATTCAAGAAAAACTTAAAGTACCACACACACAAGTCTTGCATTTTTAATTCCAAACTAAATCAAACCTCATATATATTGCATACAAAAATTATATTTCTACAAAATTAAGCAAAAGTTCTCTAAATCACTCCATGAAAATGTCATATATAGCTGGGAAACAATTATTTTCTTAGGGGGCAAGTCTATATAAAAAAATTAGTGATTCTTATATTTGCTTACTACTATTTTTTTTGGGGGGGGGGGGGGGGGGGGGGGGTGGGTTAAACATGATTCTAACCCTAAATGAGAGAAGGGATAATGAGAGATGATGAGGTGAGGTTGGAATCATAAATTCTGTCGCCACAGGAAATCACTATTTGGTTTCCCTAAGAAGAGAGAAATGTTTGCAACATATTTGAAAAATAAAAAAGGTTGAAGTTGCTTGACTGACTTAATTGCGTCTACAAACCCAACAGCCCTCCTGCTAACACTAGATCTTGCGTGTAAAAAACTTGCTTTTATTGCTTGCTCTATTCTTTTTTTTTTTTTTTTTTTTTTTTTTTTTTATGGTCAATACGTAATTTCATTTAAATTTAAATGGGGCACAGGCCCAGCATAGATACATCCAAACTAACTTGACAGGCTATCATTGGGGGAGTATCTTCCACCCATACAATACTATCAGATACCGCCCTAGCATACTGTGCTAGCAAATGGGTAGCAGAATTGTTACAGCGATTAACATGGTTAACTTCCCATGCTGTAAACTCCTGTAAGACACTTTTTGTACCTTCAACAACTTTCTGGATGGAGCTTGGAGGCGAATTTTGGCTTGACAGAGCATTTGTGATATTCGTTGCATCTCCTTCGATAATGATTTTTCCTAGGCCCAAGTCTCAAGCCAAGGCAACGCCCTTTTTAGCTGCTCTAGCTTCCACTTCTAAGGCCCCCAGCGGAAAGGGCAGTTTTTGACTCATCGCACCCATGATAAGGCCCGTTTCGTTCCGGATTACCACACCAATTCCACAACACCCAATTTCTTTAAACACTGCACCGTCCACATTAATCTTATACCAACCTGCTTTGGGGGGGTGCCAAGAGTTTCTGACAGAAGGGGGTCGCGCTAGTGTGGATAGGGAAGTCCGTACAGCTTGTCTGAATTCGTCCACATACAAGGCCATGTCTCTTGCAATACACTTAGTTGGTTTGCATTTGCCTTCGTGTTTTACCGCATTTCTGTTATTCCATAGACCCCACGCCGTGGTGGCAATCTGCTCCCAGTCCAAAACATTTGGACCTTCCCTTAACCTCCACATGATATCAACAAAATCCTCTTGACTACAATGCCCATTTGGCAAGACAACACCAGCTGCCTTCCACACATCAGAAGCGAAACTACAACTCCACAGAGTATGGCCAGTACTTTCACTCTCCTCACACAGAACACATGCATCTGAAGAAGTCACTTTTCGCATTGCCAAAGTATGGTGTGTAGGAAGAATTCATTTACACACCCTCCACATAAAGTGTTTGATTTTGTTTGGACACTTCAGCTCCCAAATGGACTTCCATAAGTTCCGCATTTTTGAGTTATCAGAGCATTCACCTCCCTCTCTGTTCTGTTTGGACTCGTCTAGGATTTTAAGTGCAACTCCATAGGCGCTTCTAACCGAGAAAGCTCCGTTCTTTGTCCATGCCCAGGATTGAGAATTCTTAGAGACTAATTGGCATGCCGAGAATCACCTCTGCTTCATGATGGAGAAAAGTGCCCCTTACCTTTTCAATATCCCAGCCCCCTTTATTCAAGTCTAAAAGGTCTTCAACCTTTTCCATCCCAGAATCTTGACTCTTAGGACTAACCACTTTAAAGGAGCCCGGGGTAGGCAGCCATCTATCAGACCAGATGTTCACCTTGCGACCATTTCCAATGTTCCATCAGAGACCTCTCTCAATAGTGCTTCTTGCTGCCGCAATGCTCCTCCAGATAAAAGATGGGTTCTTACCCAGAGGAGCGTCCAAGAAGGAGGAATTTGCGAAATACCTGGCTTTGAATACATGGTGAAGCAGGGAGTTTCGTTTCATTAATATCCGCCAGCCTTGTTTTGCTAACAAAGCAATGTTAAAGGCTCGAAGGTCTCTAAATCCCATTCCGCCCTCTGACTTTCTAGAGCACATCTTCTCCCAGGCCACCCATGCCATTTTCCGCTCTCTTTCCTTCTGACCCCACCAGAAATTTCTTACCAAAGAGTTTAAATCATTACACAGCGATGCGGGAAGCAAGAAACAGCTCATCGAATAGGTGGGTGTTGCTTGTGCCACTGCTTTGATGAGGATTTCCCTACCCGTATTGGAAAGGAGTTTTCCTTTCCACCCTGCAATTCTCCTCCCCACTTGGTCTTTAATCCGACTAAACGCTTTTTTCTTCCCCCTTCCAACCATCGTGGGCAGCCCAAGATATTTCTCATGCTGGTGAATGATTTGAGCACCAAATAATTCCTTTATGCCCTCTTGAATCTCCCTCCCAGTATTTTTGCTGAAGAAAAGGGAAGTCTTTTCTTTGTTCAGCTTTTGCCCCGAAGCTTCCTCGTGATCTTTTAGGACCTTGATTACCCGGTTTCCCTCATCCATGGATGCTCTAAAGAAGATAATACTGTCATCAGCGAAGAGCAAGTGTGAAATTTGGGGAGCCCCTCTACACACCGACACTCCCTTCAGCCTTCCTAAATTCACCTCTCGCCTCAGCATTGCGAAAAGACCCTCAGCACATAAGAGGAAAAGGTACGAAGAGATGGGGTCACCTTGTCTCAACCCCCTTGTAGGAACGATTTTTCCTTTTGGTTCGCCATTCACTAGAACCGAGTATGTTACTAATCTGACACACATCATAAAAAGTGCGATCCACTTCTCTTGGAAGCCCATTTTTCTCATTATTGCCTCAAGATACGCCCACTCCACTCTGTCGTACGCCTTACTCAGATCAAGCTTTATAGCCATCCTGCCCTCCTTTCCGGTCCTTTTTCTTTTTATGCTATGCATGGTCTCAAAAGCAACCATTACATTGTCCGTGATCTGTCTTCCGGGGACAAATGCACTCTGCTCTTCACTGATCACATCCGGCAGAATTTTTTTCAACCTGTTTGCAAGCACTTTGGAAATGATCTTATATATAACATTACATAAACTTATTGGTCTAAAATCTGTAATTTTCTGGGGGCAATTGGTTTTTGGGGTCAAGCATCTATAAGTCTCATTCAATCCTACAGGCATGTTTCCAGAATTCAAAATATTCAGAACACAGCTAATTACCTTAGGACCAACTACATCCCAATATTTTTGGTAGAATATAGGAGGCATACCGTCCGGGCCAGGGGCTTTCGTGGGGTGCATCTGCTTAAGAGCCACCCTGACTTCTTCAGCTCTAAACTCTCCCAGAAGTTTATTGTTCATAGCTGGAGAAATTTTTGGAGTCACTGCATCCATAGTTGTTTCCACGATGTAAGGCTGCCCAGTGCTATAAATTTCTGAGAAATAATCCAAAATAATTTTCTCAATCCCTTCCTGGTTATCACACCATGCCCCATCTAGATCACAAAGCCCTTCAATTCTGTTCTTCCTCTGTCTCTGTGTGGCCGTTGCATGGAAAAAACTGGTGTTGCGATCTCCGCTCTTCATCCAAATGGCTCTAGACCGTTGGTTCCACATCATCTCTTCCCTGGTCAGATCCTCATTAATTTCCTTCCTCAAATTCTGTATCTCTTCCGCAGTTTCATGGAGGAGATTCAAAGCCTCAAGATGTTGCAAACGACTCTGTTTTTGTTTCAACGCCTTCGTCACATTCCCAAAGGTTGCCCGGTTCCACTCTTGTAAGTGGATTTGGCAACTTCTGATTCTATCTTGTAGTTGGAACATTGGACACTCCCTGAGTGGATCCCAGGCCGTTTCTATAACCTCCCTACACCAATCGTCACGAGTCCACATTGATTCAAAGAAAAACCTCTTCTTTGTGGGCTTCGTGCCAGATTGATATTCAAAATTCAATTTGGTTGAGTTTGAGTTAGATTCAGGGAAAACACTGTTGGACCTCAAATAAGTCACTATTTTTATGAACCTTATCTGGATTTTGATGGGGCAGGTCAATCCAAAATGGCTTGTATTTTACTATTAAAAATAAAACTTTTAAAAATTTTCTGACCTCTTTTTTCATCTTTCTTAATGAAAGAACAAAATCCAAAAATCAGTCAAAGATAAAATTTGAATGATACATAAATCCTTAAGTTTATTATTTGATAATTATTATAAATAAAAAAAAGTGTTTAGTATGATAATTTATTTTAATAATCTACTAGTCTATCAATTCTGCAAACGACGAAAAGATACCAACTATTTGTCCACTAAGACTAGTAGCCTCAGAGGTAAGGTATTGACTTTGGAACACTTTATGGAGATTGGAGGGTGAGAGAACATCTTTCATACTATTATTTTTCCCATTAAAACATTGTCTAGAAGATAGGGTCTCTCTCCTATTGATTGTCAAAATCGCATTCATACTCACCAAAACAATGATCATAAATAAAATACTATTGAATATCTTGCATAGGTGCAGAGACCAAGAGATTGATTGATTCATCAAAATGATCACTTCCTTCAATCCCTTCTCTCTTTCCATCGTTTCCCTTTCCATACTTAGCTTCCTCAACCTGACGACTCCCGCAACTGGCGCAAAATACGTATTCCACTTCTGTGCAAACTCCACTTTCAGCGCCAATAGCCTCTACCAAACTGGTATAAACTCCCTCCTCTCTTCACTCTCCTCCAACGCCACACGCAACTTAGAATTCTACAACACCACCACAAACCGAAACACCTCCAACCCTGTCTACGGCCTCTACCTCTGCCGTGGTGATGTAACTTCTGAAGTCTGCCGAGGATGCGTGGCCGACGCAACCAAAGATCTCACCACAAGGTGCTCCAGAGAAAAGATTGCTGTGATTTGGTACGATGGATGCATGATACGTTACTCAAATGAGTCTATTTTCTCTACTGTGATCGTAAGGCCTAGAGTGGCCTTGTTGAACACGCAAAATATTACCAACCAGGACGAGTTGAATAAGCTTGTGAACACCTCGATGACCAGCTTGGCAAGAAACGCCTCTGATGTTCCAATCGGTGTCAAGAAGTTTAGGACCCACGAAGTGAATATCTCGGCTTTTCAAACGCTGTACAACCTTGTACAGTGCACACCGGACCTGTCCAGCACTGATTGCAACCTGTGTCTTCAAACAGCAATAATCCAGCTTCCAATATGCTGTGGTGGAAAACAAGGAGCAAGAGTACTGCTTCCTAGTTGTAGTGTTTGGTACGAATTGTACAGATTTTACAGTACACCAGAGGCGCCATCGCCATCGCCATCGCCTGGGCTTCAATCTCCACCACCTCCAGCCTCTGTAAGTGGACAAGAAGGTAAAGTCGAGCACCCAATATCCCATTTGTCTTTTTGATGAACAATATCCCATTTATCTTCTTTTTCATTCTTAACTATATATATATATATATATATTTTTTTTTTTTTGATTTCTTAACTATATATTAAGTGATGGTATATTGGTATGTGTCAACATTCACGGCATGCTTGTTTAAGAGCTTTATGAAATTAGTACTATATTCTATAATAATATGTATTCTCTATCGGTTTGATCTTGGTGTGAATTAAAAAATTTAGGCTATTCAGCCAAAAAATAAAAATAAAAAAAGGTAAAATGTGATAGACATATGGCCAACTGAGTTGCAATGATGACTGTTAGGCTAATAACAAAAACAACAGAACCTTTAACATAAGCAAGTGGCAATTAATAGTCATTTAATTGCTCATTAATTTCTATATGTCGACATTAAATTAAAAGGTCATCATAGGTTCTGGACCGGACAATATACGTGTTCCATATGGTAGATCAATTGTACGAAGACTGAAACACAACTAGGAAACTATTCCTGATTTCAAGAATTGAAATGTTCTGTATTAATACATACAAACTTTTATTTACCAAAATAATATAAAAATTGACGTTTTTGGATGCTGAGAAGTGTTAGGTCAATGACCTGGTTTTTATTTTATTTTATTTTTTCCTTCAAACTACATTACATTTATGTGTTTGTGTGATTATTTGTGGTTATTGGTATTTGGACCAAATAACATCTCCTCTGTTCCGTCGTGCATAACTTGATTTTACCTTTCAGAAGGTACAGTGTGTGTGCCCCTAGGACTTGCGGAAAAAAGAAGAAGAAATAAATATACTGGCAATAAACTATGGCTTATCTCAAATGTTTAAGCAGATGGAAAATGGTGAAATTATTTAACGGTTCGAACTCATGACAGTACCTCTAATACTATGATAAACTACCATATGCCTTAAAAATTTAAGTTGATAGGAAATAGTAAATTTAGTCTCTTAGCATGTCACTAGCCCATTTGGTAACACGCAATGGATTTTGGCAATAACAAGGTAATCATATGATGGTATTTGTGCAGGAAAAAGCAAACTGTCAACAGCAACGGTAGTCGCCATAGTTGCTCCAATTTTTATTGCCGTGGTTCTATTCATTGTGGGCTGCTGTTTCCTAACAAGGAGAGGAAAGAAGAACAACAATGTTGCAGAAGAAGCAGATGGTAAAGAATAAGTAATTTGGATATATACAAGAGCCTTGTATGTCCTCTTGTCTGAACACAATGCTCTTTGTAGTGTAATATCTTACTTTAATTGTTTGATTTGTAGCTGCAAATGATATCACAACTGCAGAGTCCTTAAAATTTGATTTTGTTACAATCGAAAGTGCCACAAACAAATTCTCAGAGGATAACAAGCTTGGTGAAGGTGGATTTGGTCAGGTTTACAAGGTATAAAATTAGAATAGCCAATTTATTATATTTTATTTCCGGACAACACTAGTTAGGGATAATAACAAATTAAACACATAGAAATATGAATAATTTTAAGATCGAAAGCTCTTGATGTTGGAATATATAAATTATACAAAGTAAAATTGTTTTAAATATTGGTTAATATATATTTTTAGGGAACACTTCCTAATAGACAAGAGATAGCTGTGAAGAGGCTATCAAAAAGCTCTGGGCAGGGTGCAGAACAATTTAAGAATGAGGTTGTAGTGGTAGCCCAACTCCAACACAGAAATTTAGCAAGGCTATTGGGATTTTGCTTGGAAAGAGAAGAAAAGATACTCGTTTATGAATTTGTGCCCAACAAGAGTCTTGACTATATTCTATACGGTATTCCCACTTAACATTTTTCTAGTAGTGATATGTCATTATGATAACTAAATAGTCATTTCTAATCAAGATTCATTCTTATAATCTTTTGTTGCTAACATGAAGTAATTGTTGAACTTTTAGACCCTAAGAAAAAAGGACTACTTGATTGGTCAAGACGTTACAAGATAATTGACGGGATTGCTCGAGGAATTCAATATCTTCACCAAGATTCTCGACTTCGAATTATACATCGTGATCTCAAAGCTAGCAATATATTATTAGATGCAGATATGAACCCAAAAATTTCAGATTTTGGCATGGCAAGGATATTTGGAGTTGATCAAACTCAAGGAAACACAAGTAGAATTGTGGGAACATAGTAAGTTCTGAATTTTTTCTGCTTTACTTACCAAAACTGATGAATGAATTCAAGTTCATCCCATATTATATATCACTGAAATCAAACACATAGGTAGCAAATATATGCTTTTAGCAATGTGATTAGAAATGCTAGTTATATGACATATTTTTTAAAACCAGTCAAGAGTCAGCTTTGGCCTATGAACTCAACTTAAATAATTAGAATTATGAGAATTTGGTTAGAGACTCCTTACTAACATTGTTATGCTCTTGGTGATGGCTTGTAGTGGCTATATGTCTCCAGAGTACGCAATGCATGGAGAATTCTCTGTGAAGTCGGATGTGTATAGCTTTGGTGTCTTGGTTCTAGAGATTGTCAGTGGTAAGAAGAACAGTGATTTCTATGAATCAGAAGGTGCTGAGGACCTCTTAAGTTATGTAAGTTTGAAATAGATATTGTTTTTTTTCCTGGTTTAATGTCTATATCTTCTACTCCAAGTGCATAGAAGAGAACTTTGTGACATTCTGAACACTAGATGTTAAATTGATGCAGGCTTGGATACATTGGAGGGATGGTAGGCCCTTGGAATTGTTGGATCCAATTTTGGGAGATTCCTTTTCGAGAGACGAGGTCATGAGATGCATCCATATGGGTTTATTATGTGTTCAGGAAGATCCAGCCGAAAGACCCACCATGGAGACAATAGTTCTCACACTTAACGGCGGTTCTGTTACGTTGCCATCACCTCAACAGCCAGCATTTTTTCTTAAAACAGACGCATACATGCCACGAAGGGGCCTGGAGTCTGATCAATCTACAAAAAAGTCAATGCCATTGTCTGTTAATGAAGCATCCATTACTGAACTACATCCTCGATAATTATAGTTCCTGCTTTATTAGTCTTTGTTTTACGAAGTGAGAAAACTATAAATTACAATTGCATGTTACAATTGCTTTTGAAATCGAAACTCAAATATGTTAAAAGAGTTCCCAGTCGTGCAATTTGAAGATTAGTCCTAGCCCTTTCTATGTTTTGTGTATATTATTATATTTAAGCTCTGAACATGAATAAATGAGGTTGGCGGTGGGCCTCCATGATTTAAGATTCCTTTTTTGGGTTCTCATCTATCTATAGTAATAAATTAAAGTAGAAGTTCAAACTAACAAAATTCATTGTATCTCAATTAAAAAAAAAAAAAATTACTTCAAAAACTATGTAAATAGTTCAATAGACTACCTTTGTTTTCCACTTTATTAAAACTAGTCACAGACACAAGTGATACGCGAGAATATATATTATTCTTTAAAAATTATTAAAAATTGGACTATTTTTAAAAGTATTATCCATTTCCATTCTATTATTTTGGGGGTTTTGTTTTTTTAATAACTAAATCATGAAATCAATGAAGAATCAAAAACCAAAAACAATGTCTATACATATCTATACTATATATAATAATGGAAGTATTGAAAAAAAAAAAACTCGTTTTTCCCTTAAAATTCCTTAGAAATATCTCTGACCACTTAAGAAACTTTCATTGTTGAACTCTCATGTATCTAGGTCAATGATCCTAAATCTTGCAAGAACCAAATTCCACATTTAGCATTATCAAATTTAGATGAAAATTAAACCACCAATCATGTTTTGAGATTTTCTATTTCCTCGTGACCAAACTTTTGAGGTAAATTTTTTATTGTCTATTGGATTGCAAGATCAAATTACTATGTATTACACATAATAAGAAAAAGTGTGCTAAACATAATATTTGTCGAAACTAAACAGAAATTGAGAAAGATCCCACAACAAAAAAGAACCATTGAGTTAAAAAATATGAAAGCAATAATTGGAGTGTAATTACAGCATATACTCTATTTTTGTTTCAAAACTAATAGAGGTAAATACATTAAAATTTGGTTTATATATATATATATATATATACATAGAGTTAAACAAATTTCAAATGTAAGAAAACTAAAATGTCAAAGATAAACAAATTGAATGGGTAAAAAATAAAAATTGTACAACATGAATATAAAGTAATAAGTAGCTGTAGAGATTTCTAATTGATGAAAACCCTTCTAATAACCGACAAACCAATCCTAGCCACTCATAGCCCCAAAGTGATCACATTGTTGGCAACCCACAAAAAAGCATATCATCCACAAACTTTAGAAATCCAATGGAAAAACCGAAGTTGGGGGAAAAGAAAAAATAAGAAGGGAAAGAACACACCTCAAAGGGACTTTTCAAATCTAATGCCACTTTAGCAACTTTTGTGGAAGTGGAGGTAGAGAAAGCAACTGGAAATTTATAGTGTTAAAAAATAACATACTTAATCATAGGAGTGGCAATTGAAAGGTTTGAACATTAAAAGAGCAAAACAGTTTTGAAGGGGAAAATGAAGAATTGAGAATTGGAAAAAGGCAAAATTAATGGTGAGTTGGATTTAATGAATTAAAGAATGTATAAGGTTATTCATAGTGAGTTGGATTTAATGAATTATAAAATGTGTAAAGTTGCATTATTTATTTATATATTAATATTGTTTAAAAAATGAAAAAAAAAAAAAAAAAAAAAGGTGACATGGTCAATGATGTTGCTCAACTGGAACTTAGTAACAATAAATGCTACACTTCAGCTTTTAGATACATATAGATAGGACAATCAAGAATAAGTAATTTGCACACTCTATTAATTGTACCCTTGCTAATGCAGGGGATTAGTCAAAATTAATAACAAAACCCACCTACAAAGGAAAGGAAATAAGTCAATAACTAATTAGTTTGAGTGAATCTAGCATATACAACATAATCAAAGCATGCACAGGAATAACAGATTACAGGAAACAATTAAACTTCATTACTTTACCACAAAGTGCTACTCTTTCTAGCCTACATTGTCAACTGAAGCTATAGCCGAACGTCTTTCCTATACCAACCTAGTATGTCACGGAACTTGTAAAATTCAGGACTCTCTCTCTCTAAATAGAAACTGCATATTATTGATTATGAATACATGAATGAGTTGGTGAATTTTGTGCATGTTAACTAAAAAACGAATTGATAAATGTGCCAATTTGAGTGACTTTGATGCCTCATATGGGTAAATAGACCCCAAAATCAGAATCTATATACATGAAAAAAACATAAGCATAAAATAAGATATGCCTGATTTGAAAAGGTCAACTTGATCAAAAGTGGCTTTGATACCACCTTATATTATAAGAAAATATAGATAATAGAAAATTGATATAGGAAGCTAGAATTGAAAAAGAGAGAATTCAGAGAATTACGTAGTTCAGTTTAGTGTGTTTATGTCCATAGAGGGAGCATTTAGTGGGTAGCTCTTTATTGTAATGAACGGTGAGTTATAAAGAACCTTAAGCAAGATATATGTATAGAGATTAGGTTAATTCTAGTTAGGCCTACAATACACGTGGCCTTTCCTGTCATTACACATAACAAAATAATGTGATTGTTGGAAAGAAATGAATACTATTTCCAACATATGGACTAATTTTTCAATCGAGCAGAAAACTAATTTTTTAAACATAGCCATCAATAACTTCGTTTTATGACCGCGAACAAAGTCAGAATTTCATGTGATAAGTTTTGGACGAAGAAAAAAAAAATCCATTATCTTCTTCTTTCTGGATTGTTTTTTCCTTATCATGTGCTGAATAGTCAAAACCGTTGTGCGTTAAGGGGGACCCTCCAACCTCATCTTTTTCGTTTCGTTTGGTAATTGCCACCTCATCTTTTCTCCATCTCATTTTATAATATCTTATTCTTTTGTCTTTTTGCCAAACTGAATATCTTATTCTTACCTAATGCATAAACCAAGACTCCAATAAGTAGATGAAAATATTGGTAAAGTGGATCTACAGATACTAGCAAATTGCAGGCAAAAATGGCCGACTTCAAAATTCCTATATCCCTGTTGCTATTATTAAGCTTGCTTAACCTGTTCAGCAGAAGTGAAGGAGCACCAACTTACGCCGCTCATTCCTGCTCCAATTCAAGCTTTTTCACTCCCAATAGTACCTACCAAGCCAATCTCAACCTCCTCCTCTCTGATCTATCTTCCAACTCCACACGCCTAGATGGGTTCTACAAAACCATTGTGGGTCAAAACCCTCCTGACGTGGCCAGGGGTCTTCTTTTCTGCCGTGGTGATCTCACCCCAGCGGCTTGTAAAGACTGCATCTCTACTGCAACAAAAGACATACGAAACCGCTGTCCTTTCGACAAAATCATCCTAATCTGGTACGATGTGTGCACGTTGCATTACACCAATGAATCAGACCTGGACAACTTAGTTCCCTTTGAGAACTTTAACACTACAGCCCAGAATGTCACCGAGCCAGACCGGTTCAACGGGTTATTAGCAAGCACCATGAAATCACTGGCGCAACAAGCTGCCAATTCCCAATCGGACAAGAAGTTTGCAACGGCGGCTGTAAAGTTTACGAGTTCGGTGACACTCTACTGTTTGGTGCAGTGCACACCGGAGCTGTCTGTCAGTTTATGCTTGACAGTTTTGGAAAGTGCCATCGGTTCTCTTCCCATGTGCTGCACTGGAAAACAAGGTGGAACAGTTGTGCTTCCGAGCTCTAATATTAGATATGAACTTTATCCATTTTTTAATTACACGGCATCATCTACTCCACTTCCTCCTCTGCCTCGAGGTACGCTATATATATATATATATATATATTTTTTTTTTTTTACCTCAATATCATCATTAATTTTCTCTAAGATTTTTAACGTTTCTGGCTTCAATTCAAGGAGAAATTATACTGTGGACCACGCCAATTGTTAACCATTTTACTTAAATATAGTCCATCATAAATTCCATTAATTTGTCCAATTCATGAGAGTTATAGATGCATAGTTAATATTTGGTATACTAGTGTTAGTACAGGGAACTCAAAATTGTTATTATGCATGAATATTTCTTGTCCTTTTTGTTGAAGGTATTTATGGTCAGTAAAAATTGCCTTTTCCTTTTCTTTTTTTTCTTTTTTTTTTTTTTTTTTTTGAGAAAGAATATTGCCTTTTCCTTAAATCCCCTTTTTGTCTCCCATCTTAGATCAAATTATCACTTTCTTAATATTTTTTAAGTTCAAATCTCTCTCTCTAAATATCGAATAATAATAGTAATAATAATATTAAAAAAAAAAAAAAAAAAAAACCTAGTATACCAACTTCTTGCTTTCTATCTCACCTTTTTATTAAATAAGCAACTAGAAAAACTAGTATACCAACTTTGTCGTAGGCTCGTAGTAATAAAGTGGAAGACATCACAAAAGCAATGGCAATTGCTTTGAGTTCTCTTTACTAACAGGGGGATAAATATTGATACCTCTGGTGTTTATTTTGTTAATTTATTTTATTATTCTATTTATTTTTGCTATTATTTACGAGTTTTACTGTTTTAGTACTATTTATAGTTTTTACTGTACTATTTTAACTAACTTTTATTTTTATTTACGGTACTTTTAATAAAAAGTTTTCAATTTTAGCAGTAGCGGTACTGAGATTATTTTGTAGGGGGGTTTAATATATAAAACATAAATTATACAAAATTTTAAACAAAAGATAAATTAAATATATTGACATCACCAAAAAAAAAAAAAAAAATCTTTAATACATAAACATTTACAATTGCCTTCTATGATGTTTCGTATTTTGAAATAGTTACATGATATCTTCATTATCAATTCTTCTAGTTACATCTATTTCAATGTACATAGTCAAGTAATCATTCATCCACTTATTTTCTATTTGATTGGTTTATTTAATATTTTGAACTTTTTCTAAAGTTTAAGATTTAGCAAATCTACTTTTGTTGTTGGGCTAATTAAAATTATTTTTTTTCAGATTTTAGATCAAATTGATTTGTTATTGAGATTTTTCTTTGTGTTTAAAAAGGTCAAGATATTGTTAAAATGATTATATTTAAGTTTATTTTAGTTGGGCTTACGGTTAGGGTGTTCAAATTTTTATTTTAAGTGTCAAAATAGGAAAAAAAAAAATAAAAAAAAATATTACAATAATAATTTTTGGTTCAATTCAAGGGGTTCATTTGAACCCCTTGGGCTCTAAGTGGAGCCGCTCCTGAGTTTCAGCAAAATAAGTAGATCCCAAACATGCCATAATATCTAAGAAGCACATGCACCCAAAATTTCTCTGATGTATTCGTGTTTGACGTGTGTCTTTGTTACACTCACGGGGAATAGTTGTTAAGATATGCTTTTTTAATGATTTTGATAGTTTTTATTTATTTTAAAATGTGACTATAAAAAAATATTATATATACCTAAAGATTCATATTGATTAATTAATTAGTTGTTGCATCTCCACCGTATATGGCCTAATTTTTCAAGATTTGTAGTGTAGGAAAAGAATAGATGATCAAGAGACTCCTCTTCCTGCCCTGTCTCGTGTCATATCATCTTTAGTGTATAGTATGGTAAATACATCGGAAATGGGTTTTAGTTCTCGATTACTCATAAACTTTTTACCAATTAAGTTTTCAGTACATACCCATGTACATATGGCTTCCTGGGGTTCGCTCTCTTTATTGATCTGATTGGCCAATTGCTGACCACTTATGTAACATAACCTTACAGAAAAAAGGCCTTGTAGTACTCTCTTAGCTACGTGGACCTTTAATTCCCATAATGGACCATCAAAGTTTTTGCCAAGTCAATGATGTGGTTAATTGTTTTTACAGGAAAAAGTAAGTCATCTACAACAATTATTGCCATTGCTGTCCCAATTTCTGTTGCTTTTGTGCTTTTTGCCATTGGAGTTTGCTTCCTGCGTAGAACAAGCGAGAAATACAATAAATTTCTGGAACCGGATGGTAAAAAATAGTTGTCTGATCATCATATATATGTCATTATACTTAAAACATTTGTCCGTAAAATTTTTGTCATTTCGAGAATTCAATATATTTAATGTTTTGTTGTGTAGCTGGAATTGAAATAACAGCCATAGAGTCCTTGCAATTTGACTTGGTTACAATTGAAACTGCCACGAACAAGTTCTCGGATGATAATAAGATTGGTAAAGGTGGTTTTGGTACGGTTTACAAGGTAGGAATATAGTTATATATATATATATATATATATTTCAATAAATAGTTTTTAATTAGATGACATTATAGTACTTAAAGTAACACAAAGTGTAAGTTATTCCTAACCCTATATATTTTTAGGGTACTTTTCCCAATGGACAGGAAATAGCAGTGAAGAGACTATCCAAAAGCTCTGTGCAAGGTGCAATAGAATTTAAGAATGAGATTGTGTTGGTTGCCAAGCTTCAACACAGGAATCTAGTGAGACTCTTGGGATTTTGCTTTGAAGGAGAAGAAAAGATACTTATTTATGAATACGTGCCTAACAGAAGCCTCGATTACTTCTTATTCGGTTTGGCCAATCTTAACTCACTCTTGATTTATTTTCAATTTTGTGTCCAAGGAAATGCATGGTAGCCTAGAAGTTTATACAATGACATACTTGATACATCACTTTAAAATCGCTTGACATCTTAAGGCACAAATGTTTCAATGATCAGTTTGTCATGAACTTTCCATAAGCTGAATACTGTTAATTAACAAGATGAAAATTTACAAAATAATGAGAATATATAAAGTTGATCTTTTGCATTGAATCAAATAATTTTATCATCCTTTTGAGTCTCATTCATTTCTGAGTTGATTATTTAATTTAAAAAAAATTAATAGACTCAGAGAGGCAAGGGCAACTGGATTGGTCAAGTCGTTACAAGATTATAGGAGGGATTGCTCGAGGGATTCTCTATCTTCATGAAGATTCTCGGCTTAGAATTATACATCGTGATCTTAAAGCTAGCAATGTTTTGTTAGATGCCAATATGAATCCAAAGATTTCAGATTTTGGCATGGCAAGAATATTTGTAGCAGATCAAGCTCAAGGAAATACAAATAGAATTGTTGGAACATAGTAAGTTTTTAATTGCTTTATTCGACCTTACTTAATCTAAATCAACAAAATCACTTATTATCTTTTGTAGTATGTTACAATTATCAAGAAAGGAAAGATGTATACCTTTTAAGGTGACTGATAGCTTGAAAAACAAAAGACTTTACAATTATGCTACTATAATTGGTTTCCAAAATCAATCTTGTTGATATTGTCCTATTGATGGTACTTGTTGGTAGTGGTTACATGTCTCCAGAGTATGCAATGCAAGGACGATTCTCAGTAAAGTCCGATGTGTTTAGTTTTGGCGTCCTAATTCTAGAGATTATAAGTGGCAAGAAGAACAATTGTTTCTATCAGTCAGAACATGATGAGGACCTCTTAAGCTATGTGAGTGAATCAAATTATCTCAATTTTGTGTTAAACTTTATGAATGCCAATATTATCAGTTCCGAGTGCTCAAGAGAAAAAATAAACGGGGTGGTTCTTGCTGGCCAGGGTCCAGTAAATAGAAAATTGTAATGATTTTGAATATTATCTTTGCAGACTTGGAAACAATGGAAAAATGGGACACCCATTGAATTGCTGGATCCAACTATAAGAGGTTCCCATTCAAGAAATGAAGTCATTAGATGCATCCATATTGGGTTATTGTGTGTTCAAGAAAACCCAGCCAACCGACCTACAATGGCAACGGTAGTTCTCATGCTTGACAGTTATTCTGTTAGCCTGCAGTTACCTCAGCAGCCAGCATTTTTGCTTCGGAGTACAGCAAACAGGAATATGCCAAAAAAGGAGCTTCAACATGATAATTTTTCAAGCCAGTCGGTGCCATGGTCAGTTGATGGAGAACCGATCACTGAACTGTATCCTCGATAGCGTAAGGAAGCAACCTGTTATCCAACTTTAATTACTCTTTTTTTTTTTTTTTTTTTTACCATGTGATGAAACTAGAACTTATAGCTCAACATGGCTTTGGTTGGTTTAAGGAATGTATAGTGTTGAATTTAGGACAAAAAGTCCGAATTGCAAGTCCTTTAGTTCGAGAATAAGTACATACATGTTGGAATCTCCTCTTTTCTCTGCCCTTTCGGCCAAAAACTTAATTATAAAGGAAAAACGTGTAACTTGTAAGAGCATTCGCAACAGTTGTTCTATGTAGGTATAATGGTATTTTTTAGCTCAAAATTACAAAAAATGCCACACAGCAGTGGAGCTAAATCTTTTAGATTTAGCTCCAAAGCTACAGTGCACATTTATCTTTAGATGTGCACTGTAGCTCACAAGTAAAAAAAAAAAAAAAAATTTTATTACATTTCTCTCTCTTCTCTCATTAAATAATCTTTTCCTACTCTCTCTCTCTCCGGCTTCTTTGTTTTTTCTTTCTTCCTCAATTTTTTTTCTCTCTAGCTCGCCGGCCACTCCTTCATCCCTTAGCTTGCCGGCCACTCCCTCATCGTCAATCTATTCCACCAACCAAGCTCGCCGACCCACCCCAAGCCCCATCGCTCAATTCGTGCCTCTCTCTCTCTTAATAACTCTCGCCTCGCTCGACCAACCCAGCTCGTCAACCCAAGGCTCTGCCTCAGTTATAAGCCACTGTTGCCACCTATCTCTTTATTCTTTTTGTTGTGTTTGAGGTTTTTTTTTTTCTTTAATTTGTTTTTTAATTTTATTTTTATGTATTTTCATATGGGTTTGGTGGCTGTGGTGGTTGATTTTGGCTATGGTAGTGGTGGTGCATGATTTTGACAATGGAATTGTGATATTGGTTGTGGTGGTGGTGGTGAATGATTTTGGCTTTAATAGTGAGTTTTGTGTATTTTGGCTTTGGCAGTAGCTTGTTCCTTAGTTTTGTTTTGTTTTGTTTTGTTTTTTGTTTTTTGTTTTTTTTTTTTTGTTTTTTGTTTTTTTTTTTTTTTGTTTTTATGTTGTGTTGTGGTGGTTCTGGCTCGTGGTGGTGGTGGTGGTGATGATTGTGGCTTTGGCTGTGACTGATGGTAGTTCAGTTGTTTTTTTTAGGTAGTAGGATATATTATTTTATTGTTGAAAGTTCAATATAAGTATGAAACACCCTTGAACGTTTGGACCCAAAATTATAAAATTACCAATTCAAGTTTTATATCAAACAATTAATGTGCGGAATATGATAATAAGTCAATAACAGAATTGATAGATAATCTAAGCTAAATATAAACATATCCACAACAGTAAATATAAGGCAAAAATAGAGGGAAGAACGATGCAAACACACGGACAACACACGATGTGTTATTGAAGAGGAAACCGAAGTCCTCGGCGTAAAACCTCTCCGCCGCCCTCCAAGCGGTGATAAAATCTATTAAAGAATGTAGTTGGGATACATAAACAGCAGAAGACCCTCCAAGCCTAATCTGCCCAAGTACCTAAGTCTTCCAAGCTTCTTGCTCCAACGAGGTTACGCCAAACCTATTTCTTCTTTAACTTCTCGAATTCCGCTACTTGACCAAAGCATCAACCAATGTATATTGGTTCCTTCCAAACTACTTTTCTTAGTACCAAATAAACCTTCTCACAAACGTGGATGTGGTGAGATAAGGATTTGGTAAAAGATCTCTCAAGAGTATAACAATGGAAAGGAAGAGAGTAGAGGAATTTGTAGAGTTTCTTAGATGAAGATTGGAGATGAGGCAATCTTGTTTTTCTCTAGGGTTTTCTCTCACAAAATTCACTCTGGAATCTCTCTACATTTAGTGGATATAAGGGTCTATATATAGTGAGGTGATATGAAAATACGAAGAGACACATTTTTGCCAAACAGAGTAAATTGGCAGCTTGGTCTCGCAGCTTGTCCAAGTCGCGAAATCAAGTTGCGACGTAATGGCCTAGCTAGCTTGGGACTTTTGTCCTGTAGTGCGACAGCTGGTGCGACCCTTCAACTTCCCTGCGTGCATCTCACGTGCCTGAAGTTGGCGACTTGCAGCCGCGAGCCACTCGCGAGTCCTAGCCACAAAGCTCTGCTTCTTTACACATACTTGAGCTTTTTTTCACAACTTCTTACACACTACCCTTACAATAATTTCACCTAAATATAGTGTTACTAAGTACTTAAATTACAAACAAATTGGCACGAAATAAAGCCAACACGATGGTTGATAATTTTTAACCTTATAATCTCCCCCTTTGGCTATTCCGTGACAAAACCTTAAAACAAACTCTAGACTTAACGCGTGAGTTGGGAACAGTTGGAAAACTCACTCACACCTAACTCTAGAATCTGCAAAACTTTAGAACCATAAGAACAAGTAACTCCTAAAACACAACAACATAATAAGTTCATTGTATACAGAAACTTGTAATGCATATGGAGCAAGCACAATACGATCATGCACAATGGAATAAAGTAATAAACTATGGCAAGACCAAAACAGGTAATCACTATAGCCAAGTGATCACAATGCTTATTCACACTTGAAATGAACATCCGAACATTCAAGACAATAAACACAAGATAAATTGCTTGAATGACCAACACTCAACCAATGCACAATACATGAAGTATGTGCATCTAGGAACAATCCTACAATGAGCACAAGAGTGACAGTACTTAGAAGAAAATGCATGACATTTAGTTAAAAGTACTGATTTAACAAAGTACAAAGGCTACATAAAGCATGACACAAACCACAAAGGCCTACAAATTGTGCATAAACAAACCCTTAAAACTTACATAAGCAACATAGGTACAAATTAAAACATAAAGTGCTGAAACTGAATACCATCATATTATTATATATGCTGAAATAAACAACTACCACCACAGTATTTTGAGTTATTAAAGTTTTATATACAGAAAATCAAATGAAAAAAAAATGATGAAAAAATCTTCCCCTCAAAAGGAGCACTCCCCCTCAAGAGCTGCCCCCAAAAGTTCTTCTCCTTTTTTACACGAATTGCCAAAGGGTCAGTGCTGCAATTTTGAGAAAATGCCATCAACTTGAGCTACCAAGACATCAATTTGGTCCTGCATAACGGCCAATCTCTTCGACTGCTTTCTCTGGCCATCACTGAAGGTTTTCTCCACTTCCTCAAGATGTTTGTGGAGATTATCAAAGAACATTTTCAACTTGTCAAGCTGAGAAGCAGACTATGGTTGTGAAGTGCTTGGTTGTTGTGAAGTAAGGATGGCATAGACAGGTGAATCTGGTTCAGGAGTAGAAGAGGTAGCAGAAAATAGATGTGTACTCTTTGGTGTTTTGGATGAATGACTCTTGCTGGCTTGTAGAGTGAACATAGAGATTGGTCAAGGACGAGCAATCATGTTCCCAACTGAGGGAGGAGTAACACATTCTCTTAGAACGAACTTCATAATAAGACTACAGAATAGAAGGCACCCTCATGCTACTGTTCGGGTTGCTGTCTTTCTTATGATGTGATAAATATGAGCACATATGTCAATGGTGGTGCCTATGATGAGATCACATAGAAATTGTGCCCTTCCAAGGTTTATATACACCGTGTTGGTCAATGGATAGAGGTTTGATAACATGTTTAGCTTCGACGTTGTCAAATTAGATGAAAACTTGGTAGTACTAATGGATGTGCCAGTGCTGGAAATGTCATGGTCAGGACCAAGAACTTGGAGAATGTCCTAAATCACTGGAGTACGATCATCATACAGAGTTAGATCGGCATTCGCAGGTCGTGTGATTTTGAGAAGGTCAGCTATGGTGTCTAGACTAATGATGAACTCTGTTCCTCTTACTAGACAATGTAGTTCTGTCTCAAGATCAACTGTGTTTGCAAAACATTCATTCACTAGTTCAATCATTGGATCAACAAAATTTCCAAATAATGCTGCCCAATCTTTTGCCTTGAAGATCCGAGAGACAAAAGTGGTGTCCAGAGTGTCAAATCTGACCTCCTGTTCTACTATAGGAGTTCCTCGATCAAAAATGCTTGAGTAAGCATCTTAGTGTTGAGGAGTTCTGAACAACTCAATATTGAGTTTAGTAGATGACTGTGAAGAAGACCGTGTTCTTTTTGCAACAGGTAATGTGTTCTCTTCTGTCATAACCTCTTTTCCTTTAGAGGATCGTCGAGACATCTGTAAGAAAGCAAACACACAACAAAGTACCAGATGCAATATCACAGGGAACCAACATCAACTTGATTAGATTCAGTTAAGAATGTGAGGAAAATTTTCACTTAATCACAAACACAAGAATCAAATTAATCATTAAGAGAACAAATGGTTAAAAAGATACACACTCCACACTGAAGCACAGAAACATCCCATGGAGCACAAACTCTGTAAAAACTATAGAACCATAGGCAAAAGACCCAAAGCCACAAATCGAATGCACCACATAAACCCCAAACCCATATGTCAAATGAGTAAAGAGAAACTCTATCAAATGAATAATGTTCAGACAAGAGACAAGCATACTGAAGCACAGACAAGAAAAAAATCCAGCAACCAAAGACAATAACCTCAAACAAACATATTCACCATATTAGGCAAACCCATTTTTGAACATAGTATATCATAGAACACATGTGCAAATTACAAAACAAGAAGGTAAAGGTCAACATAGAAACAAAATGAAATGAGGAAAAGAAAACTCATACCTTATTCTTGATGTTTGATGAAGACATGATGCAGAAAATGAGATTTTTTTCAAAGAATTACAGAGTGTTGAGAAAGAAATTTTGAGGAGAAGATGAACAGAAACTAAACTTCGAGGGAAAAACTAAACATCAGTTTTTAAAGTTTGTCTTTAAAATGCAAAATACGCGTTTTTTGTAACTGGATCAAGTCGCTAGTAAGTCGCTAGGTTAAGCCGCGAAACATTGTGAAGAGAAGAAATTTGAGAAATTTCTCTAAGTGTTTTTCGCGACTAGATGGTCTACCCGCGAGATAACCACGATATGAGCCGTAAAATTCTCTGAGTACTTCTCACGACTGGACCTTCCACCCATGAACCAGTCACCACATTGACCCGTGAAAATAAGAAAAACTCAAATTTTGGAAAAAATTTCTAAGTTTTTTTTTTTTTTTTTTTTTTTTTTTCTCTCGCGATTAGAGCATTTACTCGCCAGTTAGCCGCAAAAACTCTCTGAGTGATTTCGCGACTAGGACATGTGACTGGGCCAACCCGCGACTTAGTCGCCAAAACAGGACAACAATGTTTTTGAAATATTTTGACATTTTTGCAAAAACAAAGTTCTTTCCAAAAACAAATAAAAACACTCAAAAATCTTTTTGTGTTTGACCAACAAAGATTGAGCATGTGAAAACACATTTAATCAAATACAATCACACAAATGAATAAGACATTCATTGAACATAGACTTGTGTGATGTGTGTAGATATAAAAAATGAGATAGTCCTTAGTCTAATGTAAAGTTTCAATGATTAATTCAATCAAGGCATACACAACTAGCACTAAATAATGTGATCTATCTTAATTATAGAAATATGCATAAATGACCTCCTACAAGTACTTGATAACAATTCTTTAAAACTTTACATTTAGCTCCATATTCAACATATCATTTGCAATTTTTGAGTAAAGAAAATCTCATTGAGAGATAGATGCTTGAAATTTTTGATATTTCAATTGATGTGTTAGCTTTTAGCTTTTTGGGCATCATTCATACATTTTATTTTGATTGCTTTTCCTTTTTCCTAGTTTAATACTAGTTTGTGCGACAGGCTTTTGCAGCTCTATATTTCTTTTCATTTGGATATTTACATTTAGAGAGCTCTTTTAAGCATAAAAATAAAAGGTGGGAAGATATATAGGTATGAGTCTATGCATGTCTCAAGATTAACAAAATCATTCACTAATCATTCATGACAAGGTTGAAGAGCAATTTACAACAGTCACATAGATTTCAGAATTTCTTCCATACTGATATGAGTGCATGAGAGACAAACTAAGCTCGTTAAATACACAAAGCCATAAGTACAAAGGTACAACGCAAAACATGCTTTGAGAGAAAAACTCAACAAAGTGATCAAACTTTTTGGATTTTCTATTTTTTATGTGTTTTTGGATTTTTGACACAAAAAACAGTAAAATATTGATAAAAAACATAACATAAAAAACAATGTAAAACATTTGAACCAAAGACAAACAAAGCTTAAAAACTAGCAAGAAGCACACAAACAAGCATATACACGCACATGGAAAGTATTGATGCATGGACACGTTGTAATGCTTATGCACGAATACCCTTCGTCACCCATACGTCACGTGCATTTGGGGTGATATCCTTGACGGATCGGGTACGAGTGTTAGGACTTTCTAACCTTCTGGTGAAACTCTCCAAGCAAGTAGTGAAAGTATCGATCATTTTCATCACATCTGTCATACCGAGATCACGATTTTGACTTCTTGGTTGCTCACCACCCCAAGTCCTCATATCATTTCTTCTTCCTCGTGACCAAGGTGCGCTTGCATTGTTGTCTGATCCCAACTTCTGATAATTAGGTCTGGTATGTCCTTGCAATCCGCAATAATGACACACATAATCTGTTCTGGGACTTCGTTGTGATCTTGGGAGAGATCTTCCTCTAGTTTCATTTCTAGCCACAGACTGATTTCAGGGCTTATTCACCATTCGTTGCTCAGCCATATTCTCTTTTTTACATCCTCATCTTTCTCAAGAATGGACCCTTCAACAACCGTCTCGTTTGCCTTCACAAACTTTACTCCTTTGGTGACTTTGGCTGATAAGCAGCTTCCTCTGGTGTATCCCAACCCGGACTTGTCTGAAGAAGGTTTTTGAAATGATATAACATCTTCTAACTTCCGAGAGGAGACTCTCTCTATCTTAGCATGAGCTTGCACAACCTCTTATTCAAGAAATCTCACATTTGTATATGTTTCAGACAGCTCGCCATTTAGTGTCTCAATATCACACTTAGCCTTTTTATATCTGATCAAGAGATTTCTGTAATCTTCCTCAGCTTTCTTCATTTTCCTTACAGCTACCTTGGTTACTTTGGAATACTTTCCCGACTTCTCAAGAAGTAAGGTGTAACTTTCTTGAAGATTAGCTGTATTCTCTTCTTCTTCAGCATCTGATTCTTCCACAATCCCAATAGACTCTAAATCAAAATGCTCACCAAGCTCCTTCACAAGTGCACTCAAATCATCTGATGACTCCACATGAGTAATGGTCATAAAGGCGGAGTAATTTTCCTCTCTGTCACAGCTCTCTTCCGAGTCAGAATCAGAAGATTCTTAATCACTGAGTGTTGTGACATAAGCCTTGCCTTTTCCTCTTAGAAAATTTGGACACTCTTTCTTTAGATATCCATGGCCATTGCACTCATAACACACAATGTCCGAAGAAGGTTGAGAACCCTTCCCTTCTTTCCTCGTAAACCCTTTCCTATCACCTCTTGAAAATGAAAATTTCCCTCTGTTGAATGGTTTTCCACTGTTCTTCATTTTCAAGAATTTTCGGAAAATTTTCGCAAGATATACTACTTCTTTCTCCACTCCATCTTTTTCGGAAGGATTATCCATTCTTTCGGTGATGGTTTTAAGAGTAAGCAATTTACTCATCTTGTGGGAAGGTAGTCTAAGCTCATACTTTGAAGTGACCCAATGAGCTCTTGGATATTAATTTCATCCAAATCCTTGCTTTCTTCTATGGCTGTGACTTTTGCTTGAAAGTTCTCCGGTAAGGACCTTAAAATTTTTCTCACCACCTTATTATCTTCAATCTTCTCCCCAAGATTGAATTTAGCAATTATAATTTCATTAAGCTTCCCATAGAATGAATCAAATGGTTCATCATCCCCCATCTTGAGCTTTTCAAATTTCGTGGTAAGCATCTGAAGTTTGGTGACTTTCACCTTCTTGGTTCCTTCATAAGTTGTCTCCAGAATCTCCTATGCTTCCTTAGTGACGGTAATATGTGAAATCCTATAAAATTCTTCTGGAGAGATGCCACAGAAAATAGCGTTTTATGCTTTACTGTTTGCATTAGCCGCCGCAAGAGCTTCCTTATCCGAAGTGGATTTGGCATCCTCCGGCTTTGTCCAACCTATTTCAACAGCATCCCACACAGCATCATCTATAGAGCATAGAAATGCTCTTATTCGGACTTTCCAAAATGCATAATTATTACCCTCAAAAAATGGTGGAACAGTGAGAGATTGAGACCTATCCATCTCAACACGGGGTCAAGGATCACACTCAGGTATTAAAACCACAACAAGTGTACCCGCTCTGATACCAATTGAAAGTTCAATATGGGTATGAAACACTCTTGAACGTTTAGACTCCAAATTATAAAATTACCAATTCAAGCTTTATATCAAACAATTAATGTGCGGAACATGATAATAAGCCAATAACAGAATTGATAGACAATCTAAGCCAAATATAAACACATCCACAACAGTAAATATAAGGCAAAGATAAAGGGAAGAACGATGCAAGCACACGGACAACACACGATGTGTTGTTGAAGAGGAAACCGAAGTCCTTGGTGTAAAACCTCTCCGCCACCCTCTAAGCGGTGATAAAATCTACTAAAGAATGTAGTTGGGATACATGAACAGCAGAAAACCCTCCAAGCCTAATCTACCCATGTACTTAAGCCCTCCAACCTTCTTGCTCCAATGAGGTTACGCTGAACCTATTTCTTCTTTGGCTTCTCGGATTCCGCTACTTGACCATAGCATCAACCAATGTATATTGTTTTCTTCCAAACTGCTTCCCTCAGCACCAAATAAACCTTCTCACAGACGTAGGTGTGGTGAAATAAGGATTTGGTAAAAGACCTCTCAAGGGTATGACAATAAAGAGGAAAAGAGTAGAGGAATTTGTAGAGTTTCTTAGTTGAAGGTTGAGAATGAGGCAATCTTGTTTTTCTCTAGGGTTTTCTCTCACAAAATTCACTCTAGAAGCTCTCTACATTTAGTGGATATAATGGTCTATATATAGTGAGGTGATATGAGAATATGAAGAGACACATTTTTGCCAAACATGGTAAATTGGCGGCTTGGTCTCGTAGCTTGTCCAAGTCGTGAAATCAAGTCACGACGTAACGGCCTGGCCAGCCTGGGACTTTTGTCTTGTAGTGCGACAGCTAGCGCGACCTTTCAGCTTCCCTGTGTGCATCTCACATGCCTGAAGTTAGCGACTTGTAGCCACGAGCCACCCCCGAGTCCTAGCCTCGAAACTCTGCTTCTTTGCACATACTTGAGCTTTTCTTCACAACTTCTCACACACTAACCTTACAATAATCTCACCTAAATACAAGGTTACTAAGTGCTTAAATTACAAGCAAATTGGAACGGAATAAAGCCAACACGATGGTTGATAATTTTCAACCTTACAATTGTAGTAGTTATATTATTTTATTGTGATGTGTATATTATTTTATTGTGTTGAAAGTTAAAATAGATTCACTGTTGCAACATGTGTGTAGGTAAAATAGATAAAGTGACTTTATGTAACTAAATAGCTAAAATTTTGCTTACACTGTTGCAAATGCTCTAAGGGCACATATTGTGGTCGTCACATATGTGAATGCTGATTGGGCTATTTCTTGGGCTAATACAAAACCAAGAGTAGAGGACTGGCATAAATAAATGACATATGGTAGATTTAGTATTCAATGAGCTCGCACACTCTGGCTAAAAGCTTGAATCACCTATCAAAAGAACTCACTAGGCTTGATTTTTCAAGGGCAGGGAAAAAAGAAATACAATTTATGGGAGTGTTGATTAAAAATCTTTGGATGTAGAATGAACCAGATAATCCTGTGAGTGATGAGAACGTATGAAACCTTGAAGAAAAAAAAAAAAAAGTGATTGAGAATGTGATTGTTACTCATAAATCATGGACATTTGGAATGTGATTATTGACGCACTAATTAATGAAAAGACTTTTTTTTCCTCTCTTTTTGGAAAGGTGAAACGGAGTTTTTATGTTTAGCATATTTACAAATAGATTGCAATATGTAATTAAAAAGTAATTTGTGTACTTTATTGAAATGAAAACAATAAAAGCTGCTATATATTGAAAGATTTATGATCAATAGTTCAATAGACAAGATAAATTTAGATGAGAACTAATAAAAATTTATCCCAAGTATTAGAAGATATATCTCTTCTTCAAAGGAATTGCAATTTATGCATCTAACCTCTGTTGTTGTTGTTTTCTGTTTTCTTTTGTTATATATGTTAGGACATATATGTTTTAACTTGTTTAAGAACATATGTCACTTAGTTATATAAATTGGCTAATCCTTTGACAAAACGCACTCTGCTTGTAATTGGGTAGATCTAGGTGTTTTTAATACTTCAAGAAATAATGTTTCAAGGTCAAGTGTTGAAGTCATCAAGTCTGTCCAAGAAAAGCAAGTTGAAGTGCAGAATTTTTAAAACTTGACACCTCTCGATAGCTACCTCGACACCTGGCTATCTATCGAGATCTTCAGCTGATTCTTATCGCAATCTCGATAGCTTCTCGATAGTCGGTCGATCGATCAAGAAAGTTTCTGTCTCCTCGACACCTTCTCGACACTTCCTCGATAGCTGCTATCTGTTGAGATTCATTAAACCTCGACACCTCCTCGACACCTCTCGATCGATCGAGGTTACGGAAAATCAGAATTTTCAACTTTTTGATTTTTGGGCCAGGCTTATGTATTTGAGAAGGGTTTCTTTTCTCACAACCCTAGACTTATATAAGGCTTATTTTAAAGGCCGTCACATAAGAGAATACAAGGAGAACATATCCAAAAGGTGACCGATACCTTATTTTCTCTGAAAGAAGCTACTGCATCTTTGCGCCTTAGGGTTTTGTAACCAAGTGCTTCTTGATCTTCATTGTTGATGAAGTGAAGAACTTTGCAGCCAACATTCTTCTTCCTTAAGTTGGTGAGTGAGTCACATATTGGGATTTGTGCAAAGGAGTTAGTCACGTACTGGGATCCGTGCAACAAAAAGGGTGGCGTTCATATATTGAAGAGTTCAGAGGTTCTGAAGCGGTAGAAGGTTTCTGCTGTGAGTTCATCTACGGGGATTGTAGAGTCTAGGGATAAAGGTTTTGTACTAGATCTAAAACTTCTTTTTTCTATAGTGGATTACTTTTCGGGAAGGTTTCCCCCCAGGTTTTTTACTGTGAAACTGGTTGGTTTCATTGGTTTTCCTGGGTCATCATATCTTGTCTTATTTACTTTTCCGCTGCATTCATTATTGACATGATATTGATGTTTGTTTGTTTTAACAAGTTTAATTCATAATAAATCTAATTAACAACTTAGATTTAAAACTTGTTAATTCTATCAACTGGGGTCTAAATTTCCCAACAAGTGGTATCAGAGCGGGTTCACTCTGATTGGATTAATTTCCTGAGTGTGATCCATTGACCCCTGTTGTCATGGATAGAGGACAATCTTTATTTATTCCTCCTTTATTTAATGGAACTAATTATGCGTACTGGAAAGTTCGTATGAAAGTGTTCTTGCAGGCTCTAAGTGAATAGGTATGGCAAGCTATTGAAGTTGGCTGGATTAAGCCGGAGGAAGCACCTGTGGATTGGGATGATGCAACGATTGTAGCTGCAAATTTCAATAGTAGGGCCTTGAATGCTTTGTTTTGTGGGGTGACTAATGAAGAATTCAAGAAAATTTCATCCACTGAAGTTGCCAAGGAAGCATGGACTATTCTTGAGACCACCTATGAAGGTACCAAGGCAGTAAAGACTGTGAAGTTTCAACAACTCACAAGTAGTTTTGAAGAAATAAGGATAGAGGAGGACGAGATCTTTGATGAGTTCTATGCCAAACTCAAGGATATTGTGAATTCTGCTTTCAACCTTGGAGAATGTATTGCAGAATCCAAAATTGTTAGAAAAATCCTTAGGTCCTTACCTGAAAAATTCCATGCCAAGATAACTGTCGTTAAAGAAGTCAAGGACATTGATCAAATTCCTTTGACTGAGCTTGTAGGGAACCTTCAAACCTATGAGATGGGATTAGGCTCAATGGGAAAATGTGGAAAGAGCAAAAACTTGGCTCTTAAGGGTATAGAGGAAGAGACTGAAGACTCTGAAGATGAAGATCAAAGTGAAGATGAGGATGAGGATCTAACCTTCATAACTGATGAGATTATCAAGCTTCTTCAGTTTAGGAAAAAGGATAAGGGCAAACCTCCTAGGAAACCTAAATCCTCTAGGAAGGGCAAGAATGAAAAACCCTTTATTCAATGTCATGAGTGCAAAGGTTTTGGTCATATAAGGATAGAGTGTCCAAACTACCTCATGAAGGAAAAGACCGAGAAGCCAAAAGAGAAAGGGTTGGTTGCTACCTGGAGTGATACTGATGATGACTCTTCTGATGAGTTTGTGGATGAATGTCGTCAAGTTATGGTCTTTGCTGCCACAACCGATAAGGTGATTGTGGAGAGTGCTAGTGACAGTGAGGATTCTTCTGATGATAAAGTACATAAGAAGATGACCCTTCAAGAAGCCTCTGATAAGACTGGCTTAGGATATGCTGTTTCCTCCTGCCCCTCCTCATCCACAACTTCTGGATCAAGGACTGTCTTTGTGCCCTAATCTGAGAAAGGTAATAAATGTATTAAATCTAAATCCTTTGTTAGACCTCATGTTTGTCACCATTGTGGTGTTTCTGGACACATTCGTCCTAATTGCTTTAAGTTGTATCCTCATAAGCAATTGTCCAAACGGTCACAGGTTTCCTCTCAAGGACCTACACCTTTGTTTGGAGAGTTATTAAAAGTCTTGAGCTTTTTACCTCAATTTCAGGAGAATTCTAATTCTTCTATGTCCTTTAGTAGACATACTAGGACACGTGCCTTTTCATCTTCACGGCCAAAGACTCGTGCTTTGTGGGTGAGAAAGGACCCTAAGACTTAATTGTCTTTTCTGTTTGTCCTCTACTTTGATTCTTTCTATCTAAAGTAGGACTTTCTTTTTGCTTGATTTCTTATCTATTCTTGGAATCATGCTTTCATGCATCTGCATATTTTCTATCATGTTTTCATGCATATGCATCTTTCTTTCATGCATACATGTTGTTTATCTGTTTTTGTTTGGTTGTTTAGTTTTTATTTGGTTTTGTTTTTAAAATAAAAATAAAAAGGAAAAATCAGAAAAATACAAAAACAGTGTGTGTTTTGTGTACTTTGGTACTTGTGTACCTTGGATGGTCAATGAAACAAAGTTTTCTAAACTTTGTATCTCTTGTAGCTTAGATGACCATCTCTATACACAACTAAGCAAGTGAGCTTTGTGGCTCTTGTTTGTGATGAGTAAGATTAGGATTATCTCTTAAAACTTAACACTCATATCACTCTTTTTGATGGTTTGGATTAGAAATTCTAAGAGAAAGGTATAAATAACCATCTCACCACTGTTGCCCGCCAATCATAATATGACACCTGTATGCTTCGGCATAGCAAAAGTGCAGTGTCAAAGACATTCGTATGCTTCGACATAGCAAAAGTGCGATGTCAAATGCTTAACATCTTGAGTATTTCTTTTCTCCTTTTTATGCCCATGTATGATATGCTAATTAAAATAAATAGAAAATATGCAAAGAAAATAAGAAGCAAAAAGATTAAAAATGCTTTAAATATGGTTGCAAGCGTGTATTTTAGGAAATGTGGGAGTTATAGGATGTACCTTTAAGGTGATAGTCCCCATCAAACAGTTATGATTGTGTGTGAGTTAAAAGTTATTTTCTCATATCTCAGATCGTCATAACATGAATACACATATGCAATCTTGCGATGTTTTTCACACACAACACGCAATATTCTTTACTACTTTTGATACATGTGCAGGTACAATGTGATTTGGCCATCACAAAGGTTTTACATGTGCTAATGTATGCTCACTAAGCTGTCATAACTTGTTTTTGAAATATAAAATTGGTTAGACTTGTTTAGTGTGTGTGTGTGTTTTGAGATCTATGTGCTTAACATTTTTCTTGTTGAGAGATTTTTTTTTTTTTCACATGTTTTGCATCCTTCTATTATCTTGTCATCTATAGCATCTTGTTTCATTACATTCATGCATTTATATGGATTCTTTATGCCCCCTTGATCATCCTTAATCATCTTTATGTTTCTTGGGTGAAGCTTTCTAGCTTCTTGTACCCTTTGTCAATCATGACAAAAAGGGGGAGAATATGTGGTTTCTTTTTGAAAATTCTACATGTAAGGTGGAGAATTTGTGGAGACTTTGTGGTTTCTGTCTAAGATTCTACAAGTTTGGGGGAGAAATACATTCCTTTGTAAGGGGGAGATGTGTTTCATCTTGTTAGGGGGAGTGCTTACTTCCTTGCTCTTGTACCTTGGGTCTTGTGACCATGTTTACATACATTGTGTTTATCTTCTTTATATGTTGATGTATGTTTCTTTCACCTACCTTACATGTGTTCTTTCTTTTCTTTCTTCATACACAAGTTTCTTATACTTGTATGCAATCTATTATTTCTATTTCACACTAAGATGCCTTGATGAGTTTTGTTTAAAGTGTTTCAGAAATACAGGTTGTCAAAGTCTACTTGCCATAAACTCTCTTCTTGCAAAGTTTTTCAAGAGTTTGTGTTAGGATAGAATTTATTGTATTCAACAAGTGAGTATGAGTTGAGTGATTTATAACTTCTCTCATATGTTCATTTGTTTGTTGTGGTTTTGTCACGGATTGCCAAAGGGGGAGATTGTTAGGACATATATATTTTAACTTGTTTAAGAACATATGCCACTCAGTTATGTAAATTGGCTAATCCTTTGACAAAACGCACTCTGCTTGTAATTGGGTAGATTTAGATGTTTTTAACACTTCAAGAAACAATGTTTCAAGGTCAAGTGTTGAAGTCATCAAGTTTGTCCAAGAAAAGCAAGTTGAAGTGCAGAATTTTTAAAACTTGACACCTCTCGATAGCTACCTCGACACCTGGCTATCTATCGAGATCTTCAGCTGATTCTTATCGCAATCCCGATAGCTTCTCGATAGCTGGTCGATCGATCGAGAAAGTTTCTGTCTCCTCGACACCTTCTCGACACCTCCTCGATAGCTGCTATCTGTTGAGATTCATTAGACCTCGACACCTCCTCGACACCTCTCGATCGATCGAGGTTACGGAAAATCAGAATTTTCAGCTTTTTGATTTTTGGGCCAGGCTTATGTATTTGAGAAGGGTTTCTTTTCTCACAACCCTAGACTTATATAAGGCTTATTATAAAGGCCGTCACATAAGAGAATACAAGGAGAACATATCCAAAAGGTGACCGATACCTTATTCTCTCTGAAAGAAGCTACTGCGTCTTTGCGCCTTAGGGTTTTGTAACCAAGTGCTTCTTGATCTTCATTGTTGATGAAGTGAAAAACTTTGCAGCCAACATTCTTCTTCCTTAAGTTGGTGAGTGAGTCACGTTTTGGGATTCGTGTAAAGGAGTTAGTCACGTACTGGGATCCGTGCAACAAAAAGGGTGGCGTTCATATATTGAAGAGTTCAGAGATTCTGAAGCGGTAGAAGGTTTCTGCTGTGAGTTCATCTACAGGGATTGTAGAGTCTAGGGATAAAGGTTTTGTACTAGATCTGAAACTTCTCTTTTCTATAGTGGATTACTTTTCGGGAAGGTTTCCCCCCAAGTTTTTTACTGTGAAATTGGTTGGTTTCATTGGTTTTCCTAGGTCATCATATCTTGTCTTATTTACTTTTCTGCTGCATTCATTATTGACATGATATTGATGTTTGTTTGTTTTAACAAGTTTGATTTATAATAAATCTAATTAACAACTTGGATTTAAAACTTGTTAATTCTATCAACTGTGGTCTAAATTTCCCAACAATATATATATATATATATATATATTTGTATTTGGGTGGAGAAATGACCTTTGAGTTATTTGTTGCAAGAAGATAAAGATCCTGAGACATAATTATAGTCCGACAAGGGTTTTGAGACATAAGGCCTACACTCACTTTCATTTAGTGGGGGTGTTATGGATAACTCTAGTTTAAAGGTTCTAATAACAGCATGTACATCCATTTACCTCTATGGCTCTATCCTAATTCGTAATTCGTCACGATACAAGAAAATATTGAAGAAAATAAATTCACATGTATTAGGTTGGAAATAAATAGGATTTTCTTGGCATCTCTCTCCATTATAGTGACAGAAATAGAAAAGTCGGGTCACTTTTGTTGTCCTGCATCAAGAGGTCCCATATGCACCACCCATGTCCTCATCATACCTTTATCCCATTGAGCAATATATTATCCGAACAAAAAAAAAAAAAAAAGGCATGAAACTGAACAAGGATTGGGTAATTGATCGAACCCTGCCTAAACATTGCAGTTTTTAAGTTTATCCTAGTACTTGATCGAACACTACAATAATGTTGATTGTATTTGTGTAGCTTTTATATAATATATAATGTATGGCAGGTATGAATGAATGAGAGACTTTTACTTTCTATTTACCATTGAATGAATGGATTGAATTCGCCACCGTTGATATGATATTTTGATTATAAAAATATAAAAGTGTTGACGGCTGAAATATAACATATTTTATAATCTTTTCTGAAAAAAATGAAACTTATATTTTATAATAATGCCTTTTGTTTTTTATTTTTTATAATTTTTTATAATTTTTATATGGAGTTATTATTTGCTTAATAGTTGAAGGTACTACGATAAAATTTACTATTACTATACCTAGGTTGCGTTTGAGATAAGCTCATATTGGGCAGTTTATTTTACTATTTAATTTATTTTTCTACTCTTTATGTGTCCCAATGCACTTTTTAGTACTTTTCATGGGTCTTACTATACTATTTCAGTTAACTTTTAGCTTTATTTATAGTACTTTTAACAAAATATTTTCAACTTCGGCTAAATAGATTGTTCCCAAATGGACCCTTAAACGTAGTTTATTCTTTGTTGATCACAAATTGTAAGTAACTTGTCTATAATTGACGCAAAGCAGGAAAAATGTTCAATATTTAGAAACTAGTGTTCAATCCTTTGTCTCAATTGTTAAATCTTTAGATATAGAACTCTCTAGAAGGGCTAAAAAGTTTATTATTACTCTTGTAGTTGCAACCATTTATATAGAATATGTATTTTCAGCCATGAAACTTGTCAAAATGAAATTCTGTAGCAAGATAGAAATGAGTTGTTTTTTTTTTTTTTTTTTTTTTAGTGATTATTTAAATGTGTACATAAAAAAGTGCTTTTAATAGAAAATTTGGTACCATGAAGGAACTAATGACACAACTTTAATCAGTTAAAGTTAACTTCTTATAAATCAAGTTTTTTTTTTTTTTTTTTTCTTTTTTTGTACATAAGATTTTTGTTATAGTCATCTTAACCACCTTGGAAAGATTTTTGGCTCTGCCACTAATGCTAGATAAGATACTAAAACATTGGTTGAAAACTCCAATTAATCATAGCTTTCCAAAATTACTTTTCCTTGATAGAGACATTGCTGATAATGAATGGTTGAAATGATAAATTTAAAGCTACATTTAAAGGAAAAGAAAGAAAACAAGGGTTTGCAACCCTAGAGATTGACATGTCAAAAGCATGTGACAAAATGAGATGTGAAAGCTTGAATTTTTTTATAAACACAAGAGCTTGTTTAGACCTCCAATTAAAGGTTACGACTTGGTTGCTTTTACCTTAACTTAAACTAAGTGCGGAATAAAAGTAAATGTGTGCGAACAACTGATAAACTACTCTAAGCCATATTCATTTAATATCAACAATAAAAGAAAAACTTAAAGAGTAGGGAAGAAGGATGCAGACACAAGATAATGTCGAGACGTGTTATCAAAGAGGAAACCGAAGAACTTGATGAAAATCCTCTCTACCGCCCTTCAAGCGGTAAATCGATCCACTAGAGAATAACTTGGAGTGCACGAATAACAAAAGACCCTCCAAGCTTAGTCTACCCCCATGTACTTGAACCCTCCAAACTCCTGCTACCAACTGACTTCTTGGAACCTTGTCTTCTCTAGCTTTCCCGGATCCCGCAATTCAGCCCAATTGCATCTGCCGATAATTGGCTTCTTCCAATACTTCCCAGCAACACCAAAACCTCACTTGACACTCAGATTGGCTGTGATAAGTGTTTGGATTATCAACTTCTCAAGAATTTAGAGATGGAGAGGTAGGAGTAGAGGAAAACTACAAGAAAATATGTAGATGATTGTGAGTGTAATAATCTCTAACTCTCAAGTGTGTATGCTAAGGATTTCTCTCTAAAAAGCACTCCTTGCAGGTAATGAGGGTGTATATAGTGTAGGTAAAGACTTGGTGGAGCACAAATAACAAAATAGCAAAATAGAATGTTTCGCGTGTATTTCCTGAAAAGGACTTACTCACGAGACAATCACGAAAACTCTAGGCTATCATGATTCTTGGCATTCCAATCATGTGCTCAACACGGAGCTACTTTGCGGGTTAGCTTCTCGCGAGCTTCTTGCGAAATCCACTTGATCTTCAATATAAGCTTGAGTCTTCACACACTATATCACACATAACCCTTACAATAAAAATCCCACATAAATACAGGCAAAAATGATTGAATAGAATTATAATCAAATTTGACATAGAATTAGAGCCAACACAAAATAGTTATAAATAACAACTTTACAAGATGGAATTAAATCACTATTATGATCAAATTAGTAGGGTTTTAGCCGTCACGGGATACACCTACTAGCACAGTGTTTCACTATAGTCACTAATGAAATGTTAATTAATTAATGGGGGCAATCACTTCATCCTAAAAGAGGTTTATGACATGAAAACCCACCTCACCTTTGGCTTTTCAACAACTTAGCCCATATCCAGGGTGGCTCTTGCTTTAGTCTAGTTAGACAACCTCTTAAGGCCCTCAAATGGAGGAAGTTTCCCAAAATTTAACCAATTTAGTTAGTTCTTTAGTTTAAAAAAAATTAAACAAGTGAAATTTGTAAAGTGAATAAATTAAACCCAAAATGATAGCCAAAAAAAAAAAAAAAAAGAGGAGAAAAAGAGTCAAAGAAAAAAAAAATTAATTCTTTTTGTGACTCTCTCTCTCTCTCTCTCTCTCTCTCTCTCTCTCTCTCTCTCTCTCTCAACAAAACAAAACAAAAGTTTGAGCCTCAGCCAAACAAAACAAAAAGTTTGAGCTAAAATATGGGACATATTTGAGTCAATTTTTGAGCAAACTTGCTTATCATAAGTTTCATCACTGTTGTGCTCAAATTAGTAGGGTTTAGCCATCAAAATACACTTGCTAACATAGTGTTTCACTATAGTCACTTATATAGTGTGGATTAATAGGGCAACCATTGAACCACTAAATCCTTTAAAACTAAATCCCAAAAGAGACTTGAGGCAAGTGAGTTTCACCTTATCTCTTCATTCTAGTCTCAAACCTTTTGTCACAGGAACTTAGAAAACATGTCTGAAATGGGCTTGAACCTTGTGATGCAAGTTGTTGGACCTATATTTAAGCTATATTAGTTTTGGTAGGGACAAATGGCCGTTTGGTTAGAGATTTCTAATATCATTGTTTAAGTATTGTGGGAATACGTGTGGGTTAAAAAGTGTTGTGGAAATACATGTTTTAGTATATAAACACTGAAAACTGTTGTTTAAAATTTAGTAGTAAACAGGCCCTAAGACTTTGGATATTGGTAGTTATAAATTGGAGAGTCTACAGTTCATTAAAATAAATAAATAAATAAATAAAAAATATCAAATAACTAAAGAACCTATCTTAGTAAATTGTTGCCTTGTGGATTGTTTATTTTAAATCCTCTCTAGGTTTTTTACCATGAAAATAGAATGTTTCATTTGTTTTCTTGAGTCATCATATCATTGTTTTCTTTACTTTTCTGCTATTTTGATATGATTGATACTTGTTTAACATAGATCTGTTTAATTGAACTAAGTAACAAGTTGGCATTAAATTAAGTTAAACAATCTGTGTTTTTAGGGGTTTAAATTCTAACAGTTTTGGCTTGCCACTGGAATAGTGAGCTAACAACCACGAGCTAACAACAAGATGATTGGCGGAGCAAGGGACAAGTGCATAGTGCACACATAGTAAAAAAGACATATTTATTTTATTTTACTTTGTTTTTAATGTTGATCTCTAATTCTCTAGTGATTTGGAATGTGATTAATGAGAATCTGGATATTGTTTTAGTGTATTTGGAAGACCATAGGCTGAGGAACTATCCATCTATTAGGTATTTTCTTTATGAGAAATGCTACATCTATAACATTTATACAACAAATTCTAGGTGGTAGTTTGTTATTGATTTTAATTTGAACCTCTTATTGAAATTAATTTTTTTACCTACCATTAACAGCAAATAATAGCTTGCCACCTAAAATTTGTTGTAAAAGTGTTATAAAATTATTCTTGTACGGCACCCTGCACCAAAGCCCATCTGGGCCTGAGAGCCTAGTATGGATGAATGGCCCATGGGCTATGATCCTTTTTTTGCTGGGAATCCTATTCCAAAGCCCCACAGGTTACAGGCCCAAACAATGCCGTTTTAACGTTTCTCGGCAAATCCTCTATCCCATCCCCCAAGCATATATGAACAACCAACAAATGCCCCATCCATTACATATTCGGCAACTCTGCAGACAGCACCTCTGCTGAGGATGCCTGCAGGGGGGGAAAACAAGTTCCGAGGCCACTCGCACCACCTCCCACTACTACCTAACCACCCACTTATGAGCGATAGCATTGGACCGCTTGGTGCACTGAACTTGAAGATAATCATGGCCACTCCACGAAGTTTAAGCTATAAATAGGAGGAACACAGGAACGAGAAGGGGGGTTTTAGAGGTTGAGAAAAAGAAGCCAAGTAGAGAGAGAGAAAAAGATACAATAAAAAGGGGGGAGTGTTTCAAGCAGGATAAGAGAGAAAAGTGACCTCATTGGGTCTCAGTGTTGAGAACAACCTAGTGTAGGAAACCCAAGCTCACTACACAAATAAGTTGTCAGCCAAAATAAGTCCTAGCCCAGCCCAGTGGTCTTGCTTTCGGTGCGCACAATTGGCGTTGTCTATGGGAATCTCCTACAAAGCCGTGGTTTCGACGAGACTCGCGCGAGGGAATGGCCGGAGACATTCCGTAAGTGGTGCAGAAAGTGGTTCCACGGGATCTTCTCGGGGATCTTCTTGGCGAGAACGGAGGCAGAAGCGGCTCAAAGATATGAATCACGAACGAAAGGAAGAGAGGTCCGATCTCGGTGAGGGATCTTTCCAAACGCAGCAAACTGCATCAGTAGCATCAGGGCATAGACAACACGATGACAGAGTCGAAGAGCTTGAACGGTAGCATAAGTTGGTGAGAGATTTGGAGCTAGAAGCAGAGAATATGCACCATAGAAGGGATCGGGATAACCGAGAGAGAAGGTCCGATTCTAGGGATAATCATCAAAGGACAAGGTTCAATCAATCTAGATCCGACCATCGTCGCGAACGATCCCATTCACGGGAATCTCATTAGCGAAAGGAACGTTCACGTTCGTGGGAATCCCAAGCCCATTGAGATCGTTCGCAGTCATGAGGGTATGCAGACTGAGGCTCGAATTCCCCAAAAGAGCGATAGCCCCATAATGCAGCCATAGATACAATGAGTCGTGCGCTACGAAAAGCTGCAAGGTCACCGTTTTTGGCTGGCATCGAGCAGGCACCAATGCCGGACAGGTTTGTGCGACACCCGTTTAACTCTTATGGCGGTAAAATTGACCCCGTAAAGCACGTTAGCCACTATATCCAAATGATGTCCTTGCATACCCACAATGATGCGCTTATGTGTAAGGTTTTTCCTTCAAGTCTCGGCCTTACCGCACTGAGATGGTTTAATGGGTTACGGAAGGGATCTATTCATAATACAGTTTGTGACATGCAACCAAGTTCCACAACCAGTGGATGTGTTATTGTCTATGAAGATGAGGGTGGGGGAGACACTCCGTAGCTATGCTGCCTGGTATTGGGAGCTTTACAACGAGATTGGCAGAGAGAATGAAAAGATTGCTGCAAGCACTTTCAGAATGGGCCTGCCCGAGGACTCTGGACTTCAGGAATCGTTGAACAAGAAACCCCCCGAAGACATGAGACAGCTAATGAGGCGCATCGAAGAATACAAACGGTTGGAGGATGACCAGCTCCAAAGCAAAGGAAAGGCGCCCGTGGTTAATCGCCCTCATCAGAACATCTATCCGCCTAGAGTCCGGGGAAACTTGAGGATATAGAAACCAGAAGCACAAGAAAGGGAGGTGAATTTAACGTTTAAAGAGCCAGTGCATAGGATCATTGACAAGATTAAGCACGAATCGTACTTCAAGTGGCCGAACAAGATGGGAGGAGACCCGTCTAGGAGGAATCAGAATTTATATTGCACTTAGCATAAGGATAAGGGCCATACAACCGAGCAATGCCGAGTGTTGAGGGACCATCTCGGGCAGCTGGTTAAGGCCGGACACTTAAAGGAGTTTGTGACGGACGCAGGAGACCAAGGGATAAGGTAGGGCACCTCCTCTTGGGATAATCGAGGTCATCCACATTGCCCCTAGGGGCCTCACTACAACTGGAGTAAAGAAGATGTTGACTGTGGCCTCAACAGGAGGAAGCTCAGTCGTGCTGCCTCCCGTGAAGAAGATAAAACCGAACCAAGAGCTGATTGCTTTCGACGGTAGCGATTTGGAAGGGACGATTCAACTGCACGATGATGCGTTGGTAGTCACGGCCCGCGTAAGAGGTTTCGTTGTGAAGAGAATAATGATAGACCAAGGAAGTGGCGCTGAGGTTATGTACCCGAACTTATTCAAGGGGCTGGGTTAAAGAATGAGGATCTCTCGAAGTATAGCACGCCGTTGGTTGGGTTCGACGGTAAAGTGGTGGTTCCCGAGGGGCAGATATCTCTGCCTGTCAATATGGAAGGCAAGGAGGTGGTGGTGAAGTTTATAGTGGTTGCTTCATTCTCTCCATACACGGCTATACTAGGAAGGCCGTGGATCCATGTGATGGGGGCTGTCCTGTCCACACTGCACATGAAGGTGAAGTTTCCTACCGACCATGGTATCACTGTGGTGCAAGGAAGTTAGTGGGTAGCTAGGCAATGCTTGGTCACCATAGTCAAATGCAAGAAAGAGTAGACTGACCAGAAGGAGCAGGCCGGGTGTAGTTGCCCTTCGTCGAGAATCCCCTTATAACAATTACAGAATTCATGGGAGAAGGGGGACGCATGTGCTGAGAAGATGGTCAAGGTGAAGGTATTGCCAGATGCAGACAAGTACTTCCATATTGGAGAAAGCATGGATGATCGGGAAAGGGTAGAAATGTTGCTGGTCCTAATACAGAATGTGGATGTTTTTGCATGAAGCCCGTATGAAGTGTCGGGGGTAGATCCCGAGTTCATAGTCCATAAACTTGGGGTCGACCCCTTATTCACGCCTAAGAAGCAGAGGCCAAGGAGATCGTCCTGGGAGCACGTACAAGCGGTGAATAAGGAAGTCTGAAGATTGAAGGATGCTGGGGTAATAAGGGAAATATTCTTCCTAGATTGGCTGGCTAACACTGTAGTAGTGAAAAAGAAGAACGGCAAATGGAAGGTTTGCATAGACTTCACCGACCTGAATCGGGCATGCCCAAAAGATCCCTTCCCCGTGCCAAAAATTGATCAACTGGTGGACGCCACATATGGGCACCCGAGGATGAGCTTTTTGGACACTTTTCAGGGGTATTGCCAGATCACCTTGGCATTTGAGGATCAAGAGAAAACGACATTCATCTCCCCAGAGGCCAATTACCATTATATGAGGATGCCTTTCGGACTAAAGAACACCGGGGCCACGTCCCAATGAATGATGAAAAGGATGTTCTGAGACATAATAGGACGTACGGTTGAAGTATACGTTGACGACATGGTGATGAAGAGAAAGTAGGTAGCCTGGCATATGGAGGATCTTCAGGAAGTATTAGGGGTCCTTCGGTGGCGTAAGTTGCATCGCAATGCCGAGAAGTGTGCATTCGGCGTAGGGACGGGAAAATTCCTAGGGTATCTAATCACTAGCAGGAGAATTGAGGTTGACCCTAACCAGATTGAAGATGTAAGGAGATTGAAGCCACCAAGCAACCCAAAAGAGGTGCAAGTGTTGACCGGGATGCTAGCCACCCTTAATCGATTCATCTCCAAATTCGCGAACCGCTGCCGATCATTTTACCAGCTGTTGAAGAAATGGACTGGATTTCGCTAGAGTGAAGAGTGCGACAAAGCCTTTATAGATCTTAAGGATTGTTTGGCACAGGCACCCATGCTTACGACGCTAGAACCAGGTGAGGATTTGTTCATATATCTGGCAATATCTGAACACGCCGTGAGCGCTATGCTACTAAGGGACAAAGGAATCCAACAGCTCATCTACCACATCAGCAAGACTCTAGTTGATGCTGAGATAAGATACCCTTGGAAAAACTTGTATTGGCCCTAATACATGCCACCAAGAAGCTGTCGCACTACTTTCAGGCTCATATGATATACGTCTTGACCGAGTATCCCTTATAGTCATTACTGAAAAGGTCAGACTCCACGAGCCAAATAGCAAAATGGGGAACTAGACTTGGTTCATTTGACATATGATACAGACCATGAAGCTCGATGAAAGGGCAAGTCCTTGCGGATTTCATCTCCGAGTTTTCGCCAAAGGGGAGTGTGCAGATAGTTTGCCATCTAGAGGTTCGCCTGTGGAAGGTGTTCATGGACGGTGCGTCAAGTTGCACGGGGGCCGATGCGGGGGTCGTCGTAATCACCCTAGAAGGAATACGGTTGGAACACTCGTTTAGGTTGTGTTTCAAGGCGTCCAACAATGAGGCAAAATACGAAGCTTTTTTGGCTGGACTAAGGACAGTTTCAAGCTTGGGTGCTCGAAAGGTGGAGGTATACTCAGATTCGTGTCTAGTGGTTAATCAGTTGCAAGGCAGTTTCGAAGCATGAGATCCCTGGATGAAAGCATACCTAGGACAAGTGAAACAGGCTATGTCCAGCTTCAGCATGGTCAAGGTATTCCAAGTAGCCCGGACTCAAAATAGACATGCCGACTCCCTCGCCACGCTGGCATTGTCGGTAGCCGAAGAGATACCTTGGCTAATTAAAGTCGAGCTGGTTTCAGAGCCGAGCGTTAAGGTGTCGAATGGTTCAGAAAATGCGGGGATCAAAGTTACAACTGTCAAAACCCTTGGGTCGTGCTGGATGGACCCCATCATTGACTTTCTGGTAGAGGACTAACTCCCAAGTAATGAAAAGGAGGACAGCAAGATACGTAGAATGGCTCCCCAGTATTGGCTGTCTAAAGACCAGACTTTGTACCGAAGAACGTACGGAGGACCATACCTGTTGTGCTTACACCCAAAGAAGGTGGGCAAGCTTTTGGCAGAACTACATGATGGGGTGTGCGGCAGCCACTTGGGGGGACGTTCATTGGCGCACCGGGCAATGACTTAAGGGTTTTGGTGGCCTTAAATGTATAAGGACACTGCCGAGTATGTACTTAGATGCAAACAGTGTCAGAAGCATGCCCCTTTGATCCATCAACCTGCCGGTCATTTGAACCCGATCAGCAGTCCTTGGCCTTTTGCGTAGTGGGGGCTGGATATCATCGACCCATTCCCCCGTGCAACGGGAAATCGAAGATTAGTGCTTGTGGTCGTTGACTATTTCACCAAATAGGCGGAGGCGGAAGCTTTGGTCAACATACGGGACGTTGATGTGAAGAAATTCATATAGAAGAATATAGTAACAAGGTTTGGAGTGCTGAACTCCCTCATATCAGACAATGGACTACAATTCGACAGTCGGGCATTCTGAGAATTCTGTCATGAACTTGGTATAAAAAACAAGTACTCGACTCCAGCTTATCCCTAGAGCAACGTTCAGGCTGAGGCTGTGAATAAGGTAATTGTAGATGGGTTGAAGAAAATGCTAGTGGGTGTGAAAGGGAACTGGGCAGAGGAGTTACCCAAAGTCTTATGGGCCTACCAGACAACTCCTAGAAGATCCACTGGGGAGACTCCTTTCTCTCTCACGTGTGGGGCGGAAGCAATTATACTAACCGAGGTAAGCTTATGTAGTACACGAATTGCACGGTTTGATCCTGCCCAGAACAACAAGATGATGGTGGGATGCTTGGACAAGTTGGAAGAATGCCGTGAGATGGTGACCATATGGCTCGCGGAATATCAACAAAAGCTCGCCTGGAGATACAATCGAGACGTAAGAACGAGGGAATTTATAGCCGGGGATCTGGTTCTCTGAAGAGCCGTGGGAAACATGCGAGATACCAGCCTCGGGAAATTGGTGCAGACATGGGAGGGGCCCTACAGGATGACCGCAGTAGCTGGCACCGGGGCTTACTACTTAGAAGACCTAGACGAGAGACCATTGCCCAAACTGTGGGATGTCCACAATTTGAAAAAGTACTATCATTGAAGTTGAGGTGTCTTGTGTGTATGTGTTTTGTTAATAAGAGAAATGATGTTTGTTCGTGCATATTGGCATTGTTCTAAATTTGACACTTGGTTCGATCTTATCACCGAGCAGGTGGAAACCTAAATCACTTCCAAGGACAGAAACCTGACCCTCGGTTCGATTCTTATCGCCAAGCAGGTGGAAACCTAATTTACTTCTAAGGACAGAAACCTAACCCTCGGTTCAATTCTTATCGCTGAGCAGGTAGAAACCTAATTTACTTCTAAGGACAGAAACCTAACCCTTGATTTGATTCTTATCACTACGCAGGTGGAAACCTTATTTACTTCTAAGGACAGAGGCTAGACCCTCAGTTCAATTCTTATCACTGAGCACATGGAACCTTCTTTGCCGGGCAAGGTGGACCTAACTATAAAAAAGCAACCGATGAAGATAGATCGCTTGGTCAAATGAAAGCATCCCATAGTAAAGCATTCACAAAACGACTTAGAGTAGCATTTAAAGATTAAACTGATGTTTAGTTGCCAAAACCCGGCAACTCAGAAGACAAATAAAAGTTTAAAGGAAATAAATTGTTCTATCACGACAGCCCAGTGAAGTAGGTAATCCAATTCAAATAACATTTTAAAGGAAAAGGAAAAATAAAATGCATGAAACCAGGTACGGCTATCTACTTTAGAGATCGGCTTGAACAAAAGATGGGTCCTCGGGAGGTTACTAGTTGGCTAAAGAAGTTGGCAACTGGGCATTCCCCTCCTCTTGAGAATGGCTAGTCACCTCCATATCAGTCGGCTCCACATGAGAATTAGTGGCATTCACTAGCTCCCTTATGCTCGTGGTCTCTTCTTCATCAATCACGAAAGGGGCGTTCGGCGCAGCAGTTGAGGGTTTCGGGAAGGGGATTTTGCTGCGATCCCTCAGGGAGGAATCCTCAGGCACCCCCATAGCCTAAAGGGTGGTAAACCAACCCTCTTCAAAATCGAGCAGATGAGCCTGGCAAATGACCGGCTCTACTGAATTCTCCGCATTGGCAAACCCTTCGTCGTTCCACTTGCTTTCGCAAGCTTCCAACGCTGCCTTCGAATTGGCTAGTTGTCCCTCTAGCATAACATTCAAGCTCTAGGCCTCTGCTAGCTTAAGCTTGGTTCCTTCCAACTACACCTCAAGCTCCATGGACCTCCCTTCGGCCAAAGCCCGGGCCTTCTCTGCTAAAGCAATTCTCTCCACTGCATCCTTGGCAAGTTTCATCTTCTCCTTGGTTGTGGCCTCGGCAACATCCTTCAAAGCTTTTTCTCGGCATCTTTGGCAAGCTCCTTCATCCACCCGTCCACGATGTACGATAGCTGTGCGGCTTGCCCACAATAATGACATTTGTGAGGGGAAAGAGAAAGTACACATATAAGAATGAGTAACAAACCGAGAACGGTGAAAAAGGACGGAGCAATTACCGCTATTGTGTGCCATTACAGTCGCCTTCCTAAAGACTCGTCCATCCCTTTCGAGAAGGCATGCACGTCTTTGGGCAGAAGCCAGACTCTAAGCAACACGACTCCCGTGACCCTTTTCCCACATCCGTATGCTGGCTGTAGCAGGAAAAGGCTTACCGTCGAGCTGGAAAGGGGGCTACCATTCTGCTGAATCCCAGGAAGTAAATGCCAAGTTAACCCAGGGGGTGCTGCCTGCTCTTGGATTACAATGCCTGTTGATGGCCAGAGTGGCAACCTAAAAGGCACATTACTTGAGCTTGTCCGTGTCTGCTTGGTCGTGCGTTACTTCTTTCGGGCACGGCCTGCAAGGGCAGGGGGAGGAGTGGGATCTTGGCTAAGGGATTGCTGCTACGCAGCTGGTTGGGCACTCGGGACTAAGCAGTTGATCGTCATTTTTTTCCTGACCACCATGGCGTTGCCTTGGTTGAATTCCGTTTCAGAGGAGCTGATTGATTCTCCGGCTGCGCCTTCAACCTCCTGAACGGGAGCCCCAAACTCTACAGGGTTCTTGGGCGGAGATGGATTTTCTTGTTGAACTTGCTCGTGAGCCCTCTCTCGGTGCACTCACAACACGCGCTGAGCCGAGTCGTCACAAATGGGTGGTCGCTCGTCCGAACAAATGAACCTGGGACCGAGAGCACATGCTTCACCAATGGTAAATTTTAGGGGGAGGAAGTTCGCGTGCTGGACGTCAATGTAGGAGAGGAAGGGGTTGTCAACTAACAAGGCTTGGCTAAACCCTTGCTAGGTTGAGTAAATGGGATCTACGTCAAGGATAAGGTGAGACGCTCACAGTTGTTCGTTGAAGTGAACAAAAATCTCCAACCTAAGAATGAAGTTCAGGTCCCAAACATGTACCACTCGGAGATCTGGCTTGAGCCTTTTGCTCTCTACACGGGAAATAAGAATTAGTAATTATACATAAACCAAAATCAAAAGAAATCAGATAGATAACACAGGGTACTGACCAACATCACGCGGTGAAAATGCGCATGGGAGTTCCTCGGCAAACCAATTGCCGCTTACCCGTACAAAGTCTTTAGCCGAATTTCTACTCAAGTCTGGTAGGCACGAAATGAGCCATACCCTTACGTCTCTAGTTTTTAGGTAATAATCCGATTCGATATTGCCACACAAACTATACAACCTACTCACGCAACTCACTACTCGGTAAAAATTGGGAGGGAGTTAGTCAGGACAAAGGCCGTAAAATCTAAGGGTACTAAGGATTAAAGGGTTAACCATGAACCTAAGGCCACCCTCTAGAATGGCCATCAAGGGAAAGAAAACTGTGTTTACACCATGGCGTCTTTGAATGTCAATATTGCCCATGTTACAGTAGGCAATGTCAACGTCCTTAGGAACATTGAAGGTGACTCTAGAACTAGCCAAGGCTTGGGCAGAAGAAAGGAGGTGAGAGTAGCCCATTTTGCAAGTAAGAATGCTAAAAAGAAAAGAGATGCTAAGATTACTATAAAATAAAATGAAATGGAACCAACAGGAAAGAGAAGAAGAAGGGGAGGAACTTACTGGGCTTTAAGGAGGAGGTGTGTTCTGGGCTAGGAGATGAACCTTGAAGGAATAATGCTCAGCAAAGTAAAAGGTTGAGTTATGAGAAATGCAAAAGTGAATGAAAGTGACAAGCACGATTATTTATAGGAGCAAAAAAGCAAGATAAGAAGCATTAAATGATCTGCTGATGGGAAGCCATGCAGATCACCGCCTTAACTGCCACACAGATGACGCCTTGGTTCACGAACCGTCAGACAATAATGACTGCTAAGCCATCAATCAGGTTTGGACACGTCTTTTGAGGGGCGCATTGACACGCTCCTCAATTGATGAATACTAACTCTTCGGCTTCCTGGATGGATTGCCACCCCTTGGGATCCTTGATTCCCCCCCGAGGATGGGGAAGAATCAAGGGGGGGCTAATGTACAGCACCCTGCACCAAAGCCCATCTAGGCCTGAGAGCCTGGTATGGATGAATGGCCTATAGGCCACGATCCTTTTATTGCCGAGAATCCCATTCCAAAGCCCCACAAGTTGCAGGCCCAAACAATGCCGTTTTAACATTTCTTGACAAATCCTTTATCCCTTCCCCCGAGCATATACGAACAACCAACAAATGCCTCGTCCATTACATATTTGGCAGCTCTGCAGACAACGCCTCCGCTGAGGATGCCTGCAGGGGGGGGGGGGGGGAAACAAATTCCCAAGCCACTCGCACCGCCTCCCACTACTACCTAACCACCCACTTATGAGCAATAGCATTGGACCACTTGGTGCACTGAACCTAAAGATAATCATGGCTACTCCACGAAGTTTAAGCTATAAATAGGAGGAACATAGTAACGAGAAGGGGTGGTTTGGAGGTTGAGAAAAAGAAGCCAAGTAGAGAGAGAGAGAGAGAGAGTAAAAAGAGGGGAGTGTTTCAAGCAGGATAAGAGAGAAAAGTGACCTCATTAGGTCTCAGTGTTGAGAACAACCCAGTGTAGGAAACCCAAGCCCATTACACAAATAAGTTGTCAGCCAAAGTGAGTCCCAGCCCAACCTAGTGGTCTTGCTTTTGGTGCGCACAATTCTGATTTTTAAATTAAAAGTTATAATGAAAAAAAAAAAAAAATCACTAAAACAAAGATAAAAAAAAAAAAAAAAAAACAAAAAAAAAAAAACAAAAAAAACAAAAAAAAAAAAATCAAGATTTTAGGGCCTTAGCAAAGGAATTTGTGCGTAAGGTAGCTGGGATTTTGGACACATGGTTTGCTCCTAATGCTATTTCCCTTCATATCGGCAATTTTCACTCAATTTCGTTACAGGCATTGATGATTTTTACTAACACTTTTATACTTTTTGAATTTCTTGTGTGAAATTTTGCAGTTTTTTTCACTTCATGAAAAGCCTATATTGTCTATATTATGTCAATTAAGGAAGAAAAAAATGGTAAAAATTCTTTTAAACAAATGGTATCTTACTAAAAAAGAATTTTAATTACATTAAAAACATTAAAATAAATATATAAAAATTTTAAATCTAATTTAAAAAAAAAAATCAAATTGAATAAAACATGATAGGAAATTTTTTATTTTATGACATGATGGCTCATGTGATTAGATGCAAATATAACTTATGTAACTTGTGAGATGATATGAGATGGTCCCCTAAAATAAATTTTTCTATGCAATTGCTACTGCACGTAAACTGTAGACGTGCACGTGACTCTCTTTGACCAACTAACAGAGACTATTCCACCCACAGAAGCACCCCTGCCGAAAGGTTCACTTCTGTCCCCATCCACCGTAGCGTATGATTTGTGATACTATTGTCATCTTCGTTACTCTCTGGTCGTTTCCTCAATGACAACAAAGTCGTAGGAAAAAATTAATAAAAAGATCAAGGGGCCTCAAGGGCTCTAGAAATTTTTGCCAAGGATAATTAAGAAACTTAAATTAAACAAAATCTAATATAAAAAAAAAAAAAAAAAACTTGAATATATTGATTTATCGAAATAAAAAACACACACAAATATATGAAGTTTTACAATTTTATTCAACAAATTTTTATATTTTAAAATCGCTTCATGATAGTTAATTTATTATTAGTTGTCATATCTATTGTCAATGTAGATATGACAATTTTATTTTGTTAAGTTTGTATAATATTTTTGTTTAAATGCAATTTTTGTTATATATTTGTCATTTTTTATATATAAATATTTTAAATTAAATGAAAAAACTCAATCCCACTTGCATAGTATAATTTTTAACCAACACAATTATACTCTTTTATATATAAATAATACATTAAGGTGTTGTTTGATCGTAGGATAGACTAATATGTGATGTGAGTGTACAACATTTGAACTAGGGTGTGCAAAAATATTTTTATGAATAAATTAAATTAATAAAGTAATATTTTATATATATATATATATATATATATATATATATATTTTTTTTTTTTTTTCAAGTCAGATGGGTTGATTTGAACCCCTGAAGTGATGTGCAGCGGCCCCTGGTGGCTTGACTAATTATTTTGTTCACTAGCTAGTGTTAAAAGTTTCCTACTATGGAAAACATTGTAGGACGTTGCAGAAAGCACAAGAGGTTGAGTTGATCATGATAATGGGGTTGCCTCAGCCTTGCAGATTCAACCTGTGCACGACCCTTTCGGTCCTCTACTACTTTCTGATCAGCTTCCCCAGCCATACCAGAACTGAGGCCGTTGCAACTTACGTCTATCATAACTGTCCAAACACCATCACTTTCACCACCAACAGTACCTACCAATCCAATGTCAATAACCTCCTCACATACCTCTCACCCAACACCACTCGCAACATTCAATTCTACAATGCTACCGCCGGGAACTCCGTCGACACTGTCTACGGCCTCTTCCTCTGCCGCAAAGACCTCCCTGCCGATACCTGCTAAAGCTGCATGGCCGACGCAACCAAAGGCATAGCCCAGCGCAGTCCCACGGAGAGAGAATGTGTGAAACCTAAAAAAAAGAAAAAAAAAATAGATTGAGAATGTGATTGTTACTCATAAATCATGGACATTTGGAATGTGATTATAAAAGTCTCTCTCTCTCTCTCTCTCTCAAGGTGAAAGGTGAAACGAAGTTTTTATGTTTAGCACATTTGCAAATAAATTACAATATGTAATTAAAAAGTAATTTGAATACTTTATTGAAATGAAAATAATAAAAGTTGCTCTATATTAACAGATTTATGATCAATAATTCGATAGACAAGATAAATTTAAATGTGAATTAGTAAAAGTTTATTTTAAATATTAAAATATATATTTTTTCTTCAGAGGAATTGCAATTTATGCATCTAACTACTGATGTTGTTGTTTTCCTCTTTTTCTTTTTTATTCTTTTCTTTTTTTTTTTTTTTGGGGTGGATAAATAACCTTTGACACATAATTATAGTTCGAAAAGGATTTCGAGACATAAGGCCTACACTCACTTTCATTTAGTGGAGGTGTTGTGGGTAACTCTAGTTTAAAGGTTCTAATAACAGCGTGTACATCCATTTACCTCTATCCTAATTCGTAATTCTTCACGATTCAAGTAGGATTTTTTTTTTTTTTTTTTTATTGTCTTATATCTCAATAAAATTATTAAAAAAAAATAAATTCACTCGGATTAGGTTGGAAATAAATAGAGTTTTCTTAGCATCTCTCTCCAGTTTGTAGTGAGTTTGGCAGAAATAAAATAGTCGAGTCGCTTTTGCTTTTTTATATTATCCGAACCCAAAAAAAAAAGCAACTCCGAAGCTCTGAGGTGCGAGGAAAGCTGCAGAAATGTAACTCCGAAGCTCCAAACTTCTACACCCTAGCGCGACAAATGAAGGAAAAGTTACCGAAGAAGGACCTGGAGGTATGGCCGATGGTGTCGTGGTCCATCTGGAATGCAAGGAATCGGTTCCATTTTTAAGAAAAGCAGAGCATGCCCAGCGACTTCCTGCATGGAGCGACGACCGTGCTGCAGGAATACCAGGGACTATGCAGAACGTCCACCAGCACCTCTGAGTGCGCCAAAGCCCATAAGGGTTATAGTTTTTTTAAGTTTTTTCACCACTTATACTGTGAGTTTATTTCTTTACGTGTGGCACGGTTTAATGCTCAGCACTAGAACATACTCGGGCTGGCTACGGCACTAAGCATGCCTATTTGTATTGAGCACACTCGTAAATTTTTTCATGCAATATATATTTCTACCTTTCTTTCTCTCTCTCTCTCTCAAAAAAAATGTCATATTAAAAAAAAAGGCAAAATACCAAAATTCATTAATCCACCTTCTCTTTCTAATGTCATATAAGTACATAACCACTACAACTATATTAATAACTTCAAATAAGTGTTATTCCCATTAACGTTGGTTCCTAAAAATGCCTTCTAGAAGTCATAGTAAAATGTAATCGGGGGTCTAGATCGATTCCTTCAGTCATCAGAGAAAAAAAAAACCGTCTAGATTCTAGATTGATGAATGTGAGTATGTGACTAGTCCACAAATACAAGTCATCATGGTTTCGCGTGAAATGGAAGATAGTATAATTGCATTTAAAATTGTCTTCTTAATTTCCTCTTCCCTCTTGTGGTCCATGTTGGACCCGTTCAAATCTGTACTTATTTTTTAATTCGGTCCAAAACAAAATTTTAATTAAAAAAAAATACCCTTAATTGATTCATTTCTTAATCCAAATTAAATCAAATCAAACTATGTATCTAATTTCATATCAATTAAAAAAAATTAAATAATATATATAGAGGTCCAGTTAATGAGTGTTTTTAAAGTATTTGTTAACAAACCATTTTAAAAATATTTTAATGTCACTTTCATGTGAAATATAAAAAACTGTAAAAAAAAGTGAGTTGTTTTTTTTTTTTATAAATTTTTTTAAAAATATTTCATATATCAATTATGATATATGAATTAAAATTTAAATCTTAAAAAGTCATCATCAAATTCAGAAAATAGGTTACACCAAATGAGTCACCAGTAGCTAAACACTAGTACTTCTTCCTTTCAATCTCAGTTCACTACAATAATGTTGATTGTAATTGTGCAGCTTTTATATAATATATAATGTATGGCTAGTATGAATGAATAAGTGACTTTTACTTTCTATTTACCATTGAATGATTGGACTATATTTCGTATAGTCACGGTTGATATGATATTTTGATTATAAAAATATAAAAGTGTTGATTGTTGAAATATAACTTATATTTTATAATCTTCTCCAAAAAAAAAAAAAAACTTATATTTTATAATAATGCTTTTATATATATATATATATGGAGTTATTGTATGCTTAATAACTGAAGGTACCAGGATAAAGTTCTCTTTTACTATACATAGCTTACGTTTGGGATAAACTTATATTGGACAGTTTTTTTTTTTTTTTTTACTATTTATCTTATGTTTCTCCTATTCATAAATCTCATTACACTTTTTGGTACTATTTATGGACCCACTATACTATTTCAGTTAACTTTTAGCTTTATCTACAGTAATTTTAATAAAAAATTTCAGTTTTAGCTAATAAAGTTGTTCCAAAATGGACCCTTAAACGTAGATTATACTTTGTTGATCACAAATTGTAAGTAACTTGTCTATAATTGACGCAAAGCAAGAAAAATATTTAACATTTAGAAACTAGTGTTCAATCCTTTGTCTCAATTGTTAAATCTTTAGATATTGAACTCTCTAGAAGGGCTTAAAAGTTTATTATTACTCTTGTAGTTGCAACCATTTCTATAGAATGTGTATTTTCAGCCATGAAACTTATCAAAACGAAATTTTGTAACAAGATATAAATGAGTTTTTTTAGTGATTGTTTAAATGTGTACATAAAAAAGTGTTTTTTTAGAAAATTTAGTACCATGAAGGAACTAATGACACAACTTTAATTGGTTAAAGTTAACTTATAAATCAAGTAATTTTTATTTTCTTTGTACATAAGATTTTTGTTATTGTCATCGTAGCCCCCCAAGAAAGATTTTCTGGCTCCGCCACTGGTGCTAGTCAAGATACTAAAGCATTGGTTGAAAACTCTAATTAATCACAGCTTTCCTAAATGATTTTTCCTACATATAGACATTGTTGATAATGAATGGTTGAAATGCGAAATTTACAGCTACATTCAAAGGAAAAGAAAGAAAACAAAGGTCAGGAACCCTAGAGATTGACATGTCAAAAGGATGTGACAAGATGAGATGGAATTAAATCACTATTGCGATCAAATTAGTAGGGTTTAGCCGTCATGGGATACACCTACTAACACAGTGTTTCACTACAGTCACTAATGAAATGTTAATTAATTAATGGGGGCAATCACTTCATCCTAAAAGAGGTTTAAGACAGGAAAACCCACCTCACCTTTGGCTTTTCAACAACTTAGCCCATATTTAGGGAAGCTCTTGCTTTAGTCTAGTTAGGCGACTTCTTAAGGCCCTCAAAATGAGAAAGTTTCCCAAATTTTAATCAATTTAGTTAGTTCTTTAGTTTAAAAAAAAAAAAAATTAAACAAGGTAATTTTGTAAAATGAATAAATTAAACCCAAAATTATAGCAAAAAAAGGAGAAAAAGAGTCAAAGAAAAAAGAAAGAAAGAAAGAAAGCCCCAATGTAAGATTAATAAATTATACCTGAAATATTTTAAAAATAAAAATAGAAATGGTTAATTCTTTTTGTGACTAGAAGCTGAAATCACTCTCTCTCTCTCACAACAAAACAAAACAAAAGTTTGAGCTAAGATATGGGCCATATTTGAGTTAGTTTTTGAGCTAGCTTGCTTAATTATCATAAGTTTCATCACTAGTGTGCTCAAATTAGTAGGGTTTAGCCATCAAGATACACTTGCTAACATAGTATTTCACTACAGTCACTTATATAGTGTTGATTAATGGGGCAACCACCAAACCACTAAATCCTTTGAACCCAAATCCCAAAAGATACATGAGGCAAGTGAGTCTCACCTTATCTCTTCATTCTAGCCTCTAACCTTTTGTCACAGGAACTTAGAAAACATGTCTAAAATGGGCTTGAACCTTAGGAAGTGGGTTGTTGGACCTAACATTAAGCTATATTAGTTTTGGTAGGGATTAAGGGCCCGTTTGGTTAGAGTTTTGTAGTATCATTATTTAAGTATTGTGGAAATATGTATGGGTTAAAAAAGTGTTGTGGAAATACGTGTTTTAGTGTTTAAACACTGAAAATTATTGTTTAAAATCTCGTATCAAATAGCCCCTAAGACTCTAGATATTGGTAGGTATAAATTGGAGAATCTACAATTCTTTTTTTTTTTTTAAAAAAAACACAAAATATCAATAACAAAAGAGCCTATCTTAGTGAATTGTTGCCTTGTGGATTGTTTATGTTAAATTCTCTCTAGGTTTTTACCTTGAAACTGGACTATTTCATTAGTTTTCCTAAGTTATCATATCATTGTGTTCTTTACTTTTCAACTATTTTGATATAATTGATACTTGTTTAACCTAGATTTGTTTAATTGAACTAAGTAACAACTTCACTCTAAATTAGGTTTAACAATCTGTGTTTTCAGGGTCTGAATTCTAACAGTTTTGGCTTGCCATTGGAATAGTGAGCTAACAATCATGAGCTAACAACAAGATGACTGACGGAGAAAGGGACAAGAGCATAACGCACACATAGTAACAAAGACATATTTATTTTATTTTACTTTGTTTTATTTTGTTTTTAATGTTGATCTCTAATTCTTTAGTGATTTGGAATGTGATTAACAAGAATCTTGATATTTTTTAGTGTATTTGGAAGACCATAGGTTGAGTAATTGTCAATCTATTGGGTATTTTTCCTTTTGAGAAGTTCTACATTAACAATATTTTCACAACAAATCTTAGGTGGTAGTTTGTTATTGATTTTAATTTGAACCTCCTATTGAAATTACTTTTTTTACCCACCATTAAGTAATAACTTGCCACTTAAGATTTGTTATGAAAGTGTTATGAAACTATGTTGATTTTTAAATTAAAAGTTATAATGGAAATAAAAATCACTAAAAAAGAGAAAAAAAAATGAAGATTTTAGGGCCTTTGCGAAGGAATTTGTGTGAAAGGCAGCTAGGATTTTGGACTCAGGGTTTGCTCCTAATAATATTTCCCTTCATGTCGCCAGTTTTCACTTAATTTTGTTACAGGCATTGATACACTTTTATACTTCTTGAATTTGTTGTGTAAATTTTTGCAATTTTTCAATGCATGAAAAGCCTTTATTGTTTGTTCTATGTCAATTAAGGAAGAAAAAAAAATGGTAAAAATTCTTTTAAACAAATAGTATCTTACTTAAAAAAAAAAATTAAAATAAATATATAGAAAATTTTAAATCTATTTTAAAAAAAAAAAATCAAATCGAATAAAAAATTATAGGAAACTTTTTGATTCATGACATGGTGGGTCATGTGTTTAGATGCAAATATAACTTATGTAACTTGTGAGATGGTAGATATGGCAAAACGAGTCAGAATTTTCTTATCCAACCCGAAAATACCCAACTCAAACCCAAATTTTTTTTTATTCAAAGCAAAAATAGGTTGACTCATGACCCAACTCGTGTTTTTTGTAGGTCAATCTGTGACCCAACTTGTAACCAGTTCCCAGACCCGGTTACTATGCAAGATTCTGCACAGCTACAGTACCCGGACAAATTACTATTCACCAAACAGTAAAGGTGAACAGTGATCCTGAAAAACAAGGGGACAAAGTACTGTTCATGTACAGTGACCGTTACTGTTCACTCTACAGTACCATCAGATGGCTTACATTTCCCCACTTGTAACTTACCCCCATTTGGCTCTGATACCAAATGGGGGTAAGTTACAAGTGGTGGGAGAGATGGGTTATAGAAGCCATCTGTGTGCGGAAATGTAAATGGTACAGGTTACAAACTGTGTAAACTGTGATACAAAATAAGAAAGCCATCTGTTTACAACTGGTAAAGAGAGGGGAGATAATTTAGGAACTGAACTAGGCCTAAAAAAGCATGCTTCAAACTGGAGAGGAGGCTGCCTTTTATAGGAGAAGGGAGCATCTGGAACTGCTGAAGACTGCTGAAAATCCGGAAAGTGAAATGCTTTAACCTCGGGTGAATAATCATTTCAGCCGAAAGCAAATAGTAATTCCGTGATTTTTGTCGGGGTACTGTAGAGTGAACAGTAACGGTCACTGTACATTAATAGTGCTTTGTCCCCTTGCTTTTCAGGATCACTGTTCACTTTTACTGTTTGGTGAATAGTAATTTGTCCAGGTACTATGGCTGTGCAGAATCTTGCATAGTAACCGGGTCTGGAAACTGTTCCAAATAGTGACTGGTGCTATTTGGAAATTCTAATCTTCATCCAAATTGTAACCCTCATAGGGATCCTGTGAATTCTGGAAAGGGTCAAATGGATACTTGTTGACTGAGGCAGTTGAAGAGGTAGGAGAAACCATTTCTTCTGACTCTAGCTTCTCAGCTTGGATCTGGATCTGTTTGGCAAGATCTTTTAGTTCTTTGCTAGATTTTCCGGAGATTTGAACGGATTCTAGGCTGGACTGAGATCTTGTATTATAAGGAATGGTTCTCTGGACAGGGGGAGGGAAGTCTTTATCAATCTTGCGGATGACTTCATTGAATCTGAAACTATCCCACCATTTTACAGAGAATTCCCTATCTAACAGGTTGTCATGAAGTGCATAATTCCACCTGCTTATCCAGTGGATTCTGTACATGACTGTCATATGCAGAATTGCTGGAAATTGTGAACCATGTGCTGAGGCTTGGTGTCTGGAGCTGAAATACCTGAGGGCATCCTGTAAAGGTTCTGGGAAGATTTGTGGAATTGAGCCAAACATTTCCCACCACTTTAGGAACCATGAAGGTATTTGACTAGAGAAACCTTTATCAAACATTATAAACCAGGAATGATCAAAGTCCTGATTCTGATAGAATAGGATCTTCTCAAAGGCGTCCATGTAGTCATAATAACTGTACTGGAATTCTATGAGACCTGTGGTTTTTGTGAGTGTTTTGAGGAGAGAGGGATGCTGTCCCCATTCAGAACAACTAACAAAACTTTTGATGATGAATTTGTGGTAGAGAACCTGTGAAGGGTCTCTTTTGTTCATGATGTTTTCTATTCGAGCAGAATCTTCTTGAAGGAGAATGCTCTTGTAGAATATGATATTTTTCCCTGGGCTTTTTGGGAGAAAGTGCCAACCATTGGGTAAAATCTCCATGGCTAGAGCTAAGGGATCTGTTATATGGACCAGATGAGGTTCAATATAAGAGATATGCTGGAGAAATGATTTTTTGACATAGCAGGAGGTGGATTGTTTAGTTTGGTAAGAAGGCTTTTGGGGCATAATGGGTCCAAAAGGGTCCTCAACAGTGTATGGGGTAATTTGCCTCGGGGGAGGGGAGGCTAAGGCAGAACTGTAACTGGGATGTCCTTGGGTTGGTCTGTGGTAGTTGGGATGTGGGATGGTTGAGACAACATATCTGTTGGCAATAGTAGAGGCAGAAAGTGGAACTAACTGTTGACCAGGAGGGTTCTTGGCCTGACTAGTACTCGAGGTAGTTTGCTGTTTAGGAAGTTTTGGGGGTTGGGGTTGTACGGGCTTTTTCCCGGACATCTTGGTTTGGACACTGCAAAAATTCACGGGTTAGGAAGTCCGGAATACAGTTATGAGTTCCTTCTATGAATTCAATGTCAAAATCAAAAACTGATAAAATAGCTTGCCATCGTGCAAAAATTTGTTTTGATGCAATGTTTTGAACATCTTTTTCTAAAACACGTTTTGCAGATTTGCAATCAATGCGCAATAAAAATTTTTGATTCAAAAGGTCACTTTGGAATTTTGAAATGCATAGTACTATAGATAAAATCTCTTTTTTAATAGTACTATAATTAGTCTGAGTAGGAGTCCAAATTTTAGAATGGAAACAGACAATCTGTTCAGGGGAAGTGGGACTAGCACGTTGGAGGAGGATGCCACCATAACTAATATTAGAGGCATCGGTTTGAACAATTTTGAAGGAATTTTCTGAAGGGATTCCTAGACATGGGAGTGTCTTGACATATTTTTTTGTGGCTTGGACAACAGCAGTATGGTGTGGGGTCCAAGGAGGAGGGTTAGCACGAAGTCTATCAAAAAGAGGTTTGCACTGTTGCCTAAGATTTTGATAGAAGTCCGCTATGTAATTAAGGGATCCTATAAATCTTTGAAGTTGTGTCTTTTCTAGGATTTCATCAGGAAACTTATCAGCAAACTGAATGGCTCTATCTATGGGTTTGATAACACCATGGTGGATATCAAAGCCTAAGAATCGAACTTTGGTCTGAAAAAGTTGGATTTTTGGAGCTGAAACAACAAGACCATTGAGCTTGATTGTATGAAAGAATGCTCGGAGGTGCTTTCTATGTTGGTCCAGGGATTCTGAGAAGATGAGTACATCATCAATGTACACAATGATATGGGTGGAGAATGGGTTGAATATCTCATTCATGATGTTTTGGAATTCAGAAGGTGCATTTTTGAGACCGAAGGGCATTACATTCCATTAGTAATGGCCAAAGGGTATGGTGAAGGCTGTTTTGTAACGATCAGACTCTCTGATTTGTATCTGCCAAAAACCACTTTTCATGTCAAACTTACTGAAAACCACTGCTTTACTAAGCCGGTTAACTAAGTCTTTTTTGTTAGGGATTGGGTACCTTATCCATTCTAAGACTTTGTTAAGAGGCTTATAGTTGATAACTAATCTAGGGACATCTCTCTCAATCTCAGCATTTTTCTGGACATAAAAGGCTGGACAGGACCAGGGGGACCTAGATTTTCTGATGATTCCCTTCCTGAGGAGATCCTCAATTTCTGCTCTACAGGTATCCATAAGTTCTTGATTCATTTGGATAGGCCGAGCTTTAGTTGGGATGTCCTTTTTATGGAAATCTTTGACATAGGGGAGAGCAACCTCATGCCTCTGTCTGTGCCAAAAGGCTATTGGAAGATCAGAACAGACTTCCTTCCTAAGTTTTTCTTCAAATTTCCTAATCTCGTCTTGGATGGATTTACAAGCTAATTGTTCCTCAATTTTCTTGTATTTTAAATCATCCTGGAGGTAGTTGAGATGGTGAGTTTTGGCTTGTATAAGGTTAAGGGTCTTAGACAAAGCGACTTCCTGAAGAGTACTAATATCTCTAGGTTCAGGGCTTCTAAGAAACTTAAACTTAACTGGTTGGCCAAAAGGATGGGTAGTGATTCCTTCACTATCCGTGGTAAAAGGATATAACAAACACATAAAGGGATTTCCTAATATCACTCTATCTGTCATGTTTTTGACAAGGACAAATGTGGTTTTGAAGCATGTGTTGTCCTGACACACATGGGCTTTTGGTATTTTGAATTCAATCTGCATTTTACCTCCACTTGCAGAAGTTAACCTTTGGTTTTCCTGAAGTATTTCGAGGGAATGATTCCTTCCTGAATGCAGTTGAGATCAGCACCTGAATCCATCAAGGCTATAGTCTCGAATTCAAAATCTTTACTTATGACAATCCTGACTTTGGAGTGCCATTTTTGGAAGTTAATCCTACTGATGGTTACCAAGAACTTGTCATTGGGTGGAACAGGGTCTTGATTCTGAACCATATCTGCAGTTGGGTTAACTGTCTCTTCTACTTCTTCATCAGAAAGGTTCTGGTATGAGGTTCCTGCCTCATTTTCTTGATGAGAAGTTTGTTCCAGATGTTTCAATCTTTGATCAAGGAAATTGTGATCAACTCTAAGGATGGTTAGTTCTTGCTTAAGGGTTCTAACCTCAGACTTGGTTTCCTTGATTTCCTTTTGAAGGTCGTTGACCGTAACTTCCTTCTTGGATTTGGTAAATCTTTTGTAGATTTGTTCCAAATCAACTTTTGGGTCTTGAAGCTTAGTTTCAGGTTTACTGGGTTCCTTAACTAAGGTTCTCTTAAACTCTGTAAGCTTCTGAGCTTTGGTGACTGGGTCTTCGATCTGTTCTATAAGATCTAATAGGAGCTCTTCTTGCTTAGAAAGCACATTGATAGTTTTGTTCCTGCAACAACTATCCATGCATGGTATGGGTTCATCTGGGCTACTAGAGGTGCTAGAAGGAACTCTAGAGGAATCGGAGGCTGTTTGGTAGATCTGACGAATCTCATCACTAGAAGTCTCACTGTCTGAGTGGTTGAGTTCTAGGAGCTTAAAGATTTCATCTTTTCCTGCTTGGTCACTAACGAGGGTATTGATAAGAGATTTGGCCTTAGGTTTACACTCTTTCCTGAAATGACCTTTCTTTCCACAGTTGAAGCATTTTCTTGATGCTTTGGGTATGAACTTTCCTGTGGATCTGGATTTGGATTTACCTTTCTTATAGAAATCATATTTTCTAGACTTCTCCTTTCTATAATACTTGGCTTTGGTTCTCTTCCTAAACAAATGCTCAGGGGATTCTTTGCCTCTATATTTGGATTTTCTTTTAGGAAGGATGGAGGGTAAGCCATACTGTGTACAAAAGTTTCCTACTTCGTACTTGGCTTTTCCTTTGTTGGCTTTACTCTGGATTTTGAGATCTCTGCACATCTTCATTCCTTCACTGCGAATGGTGCTAGAGATGTCTCCATAGGTTAGGTTATCATAATCTATGACACCTAAGGGATTGCACAAGGTTTCTTTAACCTTTTCTCCAAAAAGGGTAGGTAAACCATTGATGAACTTCTCCTTCCAAAATGGAGAGTTACAATCATTTCTGTGTATGACTCTAGTGGTAAACACATCTTCGTACCACCTAAAGTCTCCAAGAGTTTTATATCTAAGGTTACTCAACTGGTTGTAAATCCTAGATGTGATGTTGCTGGGTTTTCCTACGAAGTGTTTCATGATCGTATAAACCAGGGTATTGACTCCGTCGGGAATACCACTACCTCTATCTGTATCAAAGATGGGGAGTCCTTCCTCATCTTTTTGGACAGCATGTCTAATGTCTTCCCTAGATTCTTCTGTAAGGCAATTGTTCCACCATTGGAGGAGTTTACCTGTGAATCCTAAGGAAATGAGTCCTACGACCTCAGTATAGGAATGTCCTTCACTGATGTAGTTGTTGGCTACCATGGTCATATGTTGGAGTCTATTGAGGATCTCTTGTTCAGACAAACCATCTATGTTCCATTCATAGAGTTTCCCTGAAGTAACAGAGAACTGGTTACTAAGATTCCTTTCCTTGAACTGGAGGTCAGGGGGTGTGGGTCTGGGATACCAATTTCTGGTTAGGCTAGTAGGGGTTACCTTTGGATTGGTAAGCCTTTTGACCTCTAAATTTCTAAACTGGTTTTCTAGGTGTTCTATCTCCTTTTCACTATCCGAGGAGGTTTGGCTAGAACTACTAGAATCTGTGTGGATGTCTAAAGCAACTAATCTGTTGGTTTCTAGACAAGGATCAATACTGGTTGAAGTACTAACTAGTGTAGGGGTGACTGGTTCCTTCTTCACTAGTTCTTCAAGTTTTTGGTTGACTATTTCTAAGGCTGTTTTATCCTTAGATCTAAGGCTGGGTTGCTTAGTTGTAGGGAGCTTGACTAAGGGTTTTTCTAAAGCTTTGACAGGTTTGCTAGGGCTTCCTGGCTGGGGGACGACCTTGCTTTCTATTTTGTCTTCTATTCTATCAAGCTGTTTTCCTATGACACCTAAACACTGGTTGGTGTAGTTGTTTTGCTCTATGACCTTCTTTACTACCGTTTCTTCTTGAGTGGTAGGGGTTTTGAAGGGAAAGGCAACTAGATCTGTTCCACGATGGTTGAAGACAATGGCTTCTTGGGGTGGATGGTGAGATCTAACAACTTCTGGGGGTTTGGGTTTGCCACTAGCTTCTTTACTAGGGGGCTTTGTCCAATTAGTTTTGGTGAGGACACAAGACTTTTTGTGCCACTCAAAATGGTTCTCAAAATATTCAAAGAAAGGGACATTGCTTGATATCTCTTTCATGAATGTTGTCCAATTTGCGAGAAACTCCTTCTTTTGTTCAAGGGTATGGTTGGCTCTATAGGCTTCTCTTTTGAGTCTGTTTTCTTCTGACTCAAACTCATTGCCTAGGGCATCCATATCAGGAGTGAAATCTTTCCTGATAACCATAAGCTCGTAATCTATTCCAGTTTCTGGCTGGAACGGATCTTGGGGTTCCTGCTGATACGGGTTAACCATATCACTACCAGAAGGTGATGGAGGTTTCTGACTTTTCTTTTCTTCCTCATCAACAACTGATTCTTGTCTGGCTGTGTAGCAGGGTGTGCTAACCTGGGATTTGGTCTGGACACCTTGGAGCTCTAGATCTAAGTCTCTTCTAGACTTAGGGAAGGGTGTTAGAGGTCTGGATGTACTACACTGGGATGCAGGTCTATCTTTTAAGAGATTGGGTGGCTGCCTAAAGGGTAGATCTACTGGAGATCTATTCCTAAATTCATCATATCCTGATGGGGTGTAATATGGTGATCCTACTGGTGGTCTTAATCTAGAATGGTCGAAACTTATCCTAACCTTTCCATCGGCTAGCTGTTCGACAAAATCTAGATCAGGATTCCTAGCTGGATTTTGGAGCTGATGAGTGAAATTCTACTGAGGGTAAGTAGAATATCCATCACCATTGAATGGATATCCTCTTTGCCAAAGAGTTGACTAGCAAAGATCTCGTTTCCAATTTCAAGGTTGACTAGATGAATTTCTAGGGCTTGAAGAGTTGTTTGGAAACGGGTGTATTTGCTCAGGCTCCATGCATACTGGAGATTATCAAGGATGCATTTGGTGGAAGGTGGAAGGTCTTGGAATACTCCTTTTTTCCATTGTAGGCCTTCTGATACAACTTCCTGCAAAGTAACACTAATGTCACCACTGGAGTATGTCACCTTTGCTGGGACATAATCCTGAAGGGATGTTGATCCTCTTCTTTTTCCCTTAGAGGATGCACCTTCATGCATTACAAAAGGAGGCTTTCCTACTGCAGGAGTCCTTTTGTCTTGAGGATAGCCCAACGCCGGTGCTTTCCCCTTGTTCCTCTTCTCTGCTGAAGAAGTTAACTTACCCCCATTTGGTATCAGAGCCAAGTTTGGCCGATCGTAGTGTTGTAAGTTACAGTTTATTTTGAATTAATTAAGTTGGCCGGTTCTACCGCCATAGTTATCCATTATTTTCTGCATTATTATCATTATTTTGAATGTTCCTAATTGTTTTATTTTACATCTATTTTCTGACCACTCTCCAGTTCCTATTCATCATCTCTTCCGTATCTCTTGTTACTGTTATTCTTTTGTTGGAAGGCTGAGCCTCCTATCTATCTGCTTTTGTTCATTGATTATTTGTTCATGTTGATCAATTGTTTCCCAGTTATCTGCTTCTTCTTGTTTCTATTTTTATCCAGCCCATTTGTTGCAGATGTGTACTGTTGAGACTTGTAAGAACGTGATCTGTGCCATTGTCAACCTAGTAAGACCAGTAAATCCCAGGCTAAGTGTGTGTCCCGCATTAAACAATAAGTCCCGACGGGTAGGGCGTGAGCGAAAAGGAGTTATCTCAGAGTAAGGATTGTGGCAGTAGGAAGTTGAATTGCACGAGGTTAGGCAATTGTCTTTGTGTACACCCTATTTCAGATCTAAGGATAGATCTAGAAGTTTGAGGTTAAAGGTAATTAGGTTGTGATTGTTTAACTAGGTTTTAATCATGAATATGAGAAGATTGTTTAGAAGTAACTCTACCACCAGCATTAGGTCAACCAGTACATCCCTTCCAGAGATTCCCCAGTCAGATGGTGTAATCAATTTTGAGAACTATGAGGTGTCAGATCTAGATCTAAAACTAGGAGACTGGAACATTCCCAAAGTTCCCACCAACAAGATCTACAAATCTTCTTGGACCCTTAGGAATGCCTTCAAAACTAGTTTCCATTTTAGAACCATAGAACAGGTTTACAGTATCAACAAGGAGTACGAGACGTGCTACTTGTTACCTGAAGCAACCCTGGTAAGACATGCGAAAGACGGATATAATTTTATCCACATAGGTTTAGTCCAGGTCGGAGTTAAACCTTTAATCCGAGAAGGATTAAATGCTTCCATCCTTATGGCCCTTAGAGATACTCGTCATATAAGATTTAATGACAGCCTCCTAGGAACCATAGAAACCAGTCTTAGTAATGGACCAGTCCATTTTGACTGCTTTCCCAACTTCTCAGTGGCTCTTGAAGACCCACATGTAATGAAAACCCTCACCCTCAACATCAAGACCTTCGGTTCTTTAATGTTACCCGGAGTTCGACAGTTAGCCTTGATATACAGAGTGTATTACAAGTGCATGAGGACAAACTTCAATGTTCAAGCACTTGACAAGAGAGTCAAAGGAGAAACTACCCTGATCCAGACCACAGACACTAGATCTAACATTCAGGTACCCAAAACCCTGAAATGGTCACAGGTTACTTTCCCTTCAGATTTGATGATTGAAAATGAGAATTTCACTCATCAGCTCCAAAATCCAGCTAGGAATCCTGATCTAGATTTTGTCCAGCAGCTAGCCGATGGAAAGGTTAGGATAAGTTTCGACCATTCTAGATTAAGACCACCAGTAGGATCACCATATTACACCCCATCAGGATATGATGAATTTAGGAATAGATCTCCAGTAGATCTACCCTTTAGGCAGCCACCCAATCTCTTAAGAGATAGACCTGCATCCCAGTGTAGTACATCCAGACCTCTAGCACCTTTCCCTAAGTCTAGAAGAGACTTAGATCTAGAGCTCCAAGATGTCCAGACCAAATCCCAGGTTAGCACACCCTGCTACATAGCCAGACAAGAATCAGTTGTTGATGAGGAAGAAAAGAAAAGTCAGAAACCTCCATCACCTTCTGGTAGTGATATGGTTAACCCGTATCAGCAGGAACCCCAAGATCCGTTCCAGCCAGAAACTGGAATAAATTACGAGCTTATGGTTATCAGGAAAGATTTCACTCCTGATATGGGTGCCCTAGGCAAGGAGTTTGAGTCAGAAGAAAACAGACTCAAAAGAGAAGCCTATAAAGCCAACCATAGCCTTGAACAAAAGAAAGAGGTTCTCACAAATTGGACAACATTCATGAAAGAGATATCAAGCAATGTCCCTTTCTTTGAATATTTTGAGAACCATTTTGAGTGGCACAAAAAGTCTTGTGTCCTCACCAAAACTAATTGGACAAAGCCCCCTAGTAAAGATGCTAGTGGCAAATCCAAACCCCCAGAAGTTGTTAGATCTCACCATCCACCCCAAGAAGCCATTGTCTTCAACCACCGTGGAACAGATCTAGTTGCCTCTCCCTTCAAAACCCCTACCACTCAAGAAGAAACAGTAGTAAAGAAGGTCATAGAGCAAAACAACTACACCAACCAGTGTTTAAGTGTCATAGGAAAACAGCTTGATAGAATAGAAGACAAAATAGAAAGCAAGGTCGTCCCCCAGCCAGGAAGCCCTAGCAAACCTGTCAAAGCTTTAGAAAAACCCTTAGTCAAGCTCCCTACAACTAAGCAACCCAGCCTTAGATCTAAGGATAAAACAGTCTTAGAAATAGTCAACCAAAAACTTGAAGAACTAGTGAAGAAGGAACCAGTCACCCCTACACTAGTTAGTACTTCAACCAGTATTGATCCCCGTCTAAAAACCAACAGATTAGTTGCTTTAGACATCCACACAGATTCTTGTAGTTCTAGCCAAACCTCCTCGGATAGTGAAAAGGAGATAGAACACCTAGAAAACCAGTTTAGAAATTTAGAGGTCAAAAGGCTTACCAATCCAAAGGTAACCCCTACTAGCCTAACCAGAAATTGGTATCCCAGACCCACACCCCCTGACCTCCAGTTCGAGGAAAGGAATCTTAGTAACCAGTTCTCTGTTACTTCAGGGAAACTCTATGAATGGAACATAGATGGTTTGTCTGAACAAGAGATCCTCAATAGACTCCAACATATGACCATGGTAGCCAACAACTACATCAGTGAAGGACATTCCCATACTGAGGTCATAGGACTCATTTCCTTAGGATTCACAGGTAAACTCCTCCAATGGTGGAACAATTGCCTTACAGAAGAATCTAGAGAAGACATTAGACATGCTGTCCAAAAAGATGAGGAAGGACTCCCCATCTTTGATACAGATAGAGGTAGTGGTATTCCCGACGGAGTCAATACCCTAGTCTATACGATCATGAAACACTTCGTAGGAAAACCCAGCAACATCACATCTAGGATTTACGACCAGTTGAGTAACCTTAGATGTAAAACTCTTGGAGACTTTAAGTGGTACGAAGATGTGTTTACCACTAGAGTCATGCACAAAAGTGATTGTAACTCTCCATTTTGGAAGGAGAAGTTCATCAATGGTTTACCTACCCTTTTTGGAGAAAAGGTTAAAGAAACCTTGTGCAATCCCTTAGGTGTCATAGATTATGATAACCTAACCTATGGAGACATCTCTAGCACCATTCGCAGTGAAGGACTGAAGATGTGCAGAGATCTCAAAATCCAGAGTAAAGCCAACAAAGGAAAAGCCAAGTATGAAGTAGGAAACTTTTGTACACAGTATGGCTTACCCTCCATCCTTCCTAAAAGAAAATCCAAATATAGAGGCAAAGAATCCCCTAAGCATTTGGTTAGGAAGAGAACCAAAGCCAAGTATTATAGAAAGGAGAAGTCTAGCAAAGATGATTTCTATAAGAAAGGTAAATCCAAATCCAGATCCACAGGAAAGTTCATACCCAAAGCATCAGGAAAATGCTTCAACTGTGGAAAGAAAGGTCATTTCAGAAAAGAGTGTAAAGCTAAGGCCAAATCCCTTATCAATACCCTCGTTAGTGACCAAGCAAGAAAAGATGAAATCTTTAAGCTCCTAGAACTCAACCACTCAGACAGTGAGACTTCTAGTGATGAGATTCGTCAGATCTACCAAACAGCCTCCGATTCCTCTAGAGTCCCCTCTAGCACCTCTAGTGGCCCAGATGAACCCATACCATGCATGGATAGTTGTTGCAGGAACAAAACTATCAATGTGCTTTCTAAGCAAGAAGAGCTCCTCTTAGATCTCATAGAACAGATCGAAGACCCAGTCACCAAACCTCAGAAGCTTACAGAGTTTAAGAGAACCTTAGTTAAGGAACCCAGTAAACCTGAAACTAAGCTTCAAGACCCAAAAGTTGATTTGGAACAAATCTACAAAAGATTTACCAAATCCAAGAAGGAAGTTACAGTCAACGACCTTCAAAAGGAAATCAAGGAAACCAAGTCTGAGGTTAGAACCCTTAAGCAAGAACTAACCATCCTTAGAGTTGATCACAATTTTCTTGATCAAAGATTGAAACATCTGGAACACACTTCTCATCAAGAAAATGAGGCAAGAACCTCATACCAGAACCTTTCTGATGAAGAAGTAGAAAAGACAGTTAACCCAACTGCAGATATGGTTCAGAATCAAGACCCTGTTCCACCCAATGACAAGTTCTTGGTAACCATCAGTAGGATTAACTTCCAAAAATGGCACTCCAAAGTCAGGATTGTCATAAGTAAAGATTTTGAATTCGAGACTATAGCCTTGATGGATTCAGGTTTTGATCTCAACTGCATTCAGGAAGGAATCATTCCCTCCAAATACTTCAGGAAAACCAAAGAAAGGTTAACTTCTGCAAGTGGAGGTAAAATGCAGATTGAATTCAAAATACCAAAAGCTCATGTGTGTCAGGACAACACATGCTTCAAAACCACATTTGTCCTAGTAAAAAACATGACAGATAGAGTGATATTAGGAAATCCCTTTATGTGTCTTTTGTACCCTTTCACCACGAATAGTGAAGGAATCACTACCCATCCCTTTGGCTAACCTGTTAAGTTTGAGTTTCTCAGACGCCCTGAACAGAGTGAGATCACCATTCTCCAAGATGTCTCAGTCTCTAAGACCCTCAACCTTTCTTCTCTTGATAAGCAAACACAAACTCAAAGCCCTGATTCATCCATCACAATTGATGTCCCCTATGATTCATTCCAAGGAACATTGTATTATTCTAATACTCATATCTTGCATAAAAGAATTTGCTTCATAACATCACATGCACCAATTAAAGACTTTCTCAAAACCATGCAAATTCATGATATTTATTCTTGGCAGGAAAAAGAGCAAAAATCTTATCCCACAAAAATGTGGCGTAAGTTGACTTCTTCAACAGAGAAGAGGAACAAGGGGAAAGCACCGGCGTCGGGCTATCCTCAAGACAAAAGGACTCCTGCAGTAGGAAAGCCTCCTTTTGTAATGCATGAAGGTGCATCCTCTAAGGGAAACCGAAGAGGATCAACATCCCTTCAGGATTATGTCCCACCAGAGGTGACATACTCTAGTGGTGACATTAGTGTTACTTTGCAGGAAGTTGTATCAGAAGGCCTACAATGGAAAAAAGGAGTATTCCAAGACCTTCCACCTTCCACCAAATGCATCCTTGATAATCTCCAGTATGCATGGAGCCTGAGCAAATACACCCGTTTCCAAACAACTCTTCAAGCCCTAGAAATTCATCTAGTCAACCTTGAAATTGGAATGAGATCTTTGCTAGTCAACTCTTTGGCAAAGAGGATATCCATTCAATGGATAAAATGACTATTATGGGCACTGATTATGCAAAGTTTAGCCTTAAGGCTCAAGCTAGCCTAAGAAGTGTTGTTGCCAATTTGCTTCCAGAAATACAATATCATATTCTCTGTTCCCTAAATATGTACATTTCATTTGATCAATGGTGTGCACACTTCAGAATGCTGGTTACTACCCACTTTCCGATGATTGGTGAATCAGATGATGACCGTGAAGCCTCCATTGACAGGGCATTGACCCAATCTGCATGGGAAGAATACTTTGGGAGCAGTTAGAGGGTTTATTCACAAGGACACCCTTTTCCTGGTCTCATAGTCAATTATGAAGACGGAGATGATGAAGATGAAGTCGACAGAAATTCTAGCTGGCTCTCACAAATGTTCGAGTACGGTTTTATCAGGTTAATTAAACTGACTCATCATGGCCAGATCACTCAATTGCCACAAACCATCCAAAATGTTATCACCAAGGGAAGGACTCCCTTTGCTTCAATCAGATGCTGGAGCACTCTCCCACAATGGGACAGTAGCAACTGGATGGATGTTACACCATCAAAACATCTGGTACTGATTAATGGGTATACCCACCAGGGTCCTTGGTGGGAAGGAAACTCTTATCTTGATTTCAGCAATCCCCATAGTCTTGCTGATTGTTGGAGGACCTTCTTCAGCAACGCAATCCCCATGGTTGCAGAAGAATTATGGAAGAACTACCATTTTGTTGGAAGCACAGGAAGGATTTCTGTCTTCACCACCAAAGATTATCACACCACAGCCTTGGGCCTCCGCTGGATTATCCCCAATGCTAATCCCGATGATTTTGATAGTTGACCTCCAGAACATGAGAGTCTAACTTGGTGTGGAGTTTGTGATAAATTCGCCACCTTCCATGAACATGATGATCATGACAGCCCTCCTTCTTGGTATGGCTATGACACTGATTAATAAAGAAAGATTGCAGAACCAAAGGATGATTGTAGATCCTCCTCTAAGACATTCTGTTCCTTTTCTTTAGTACAGAAGTTTTCACCTAGAAGAATTTTCAAATAGCACCAGTCACTATTTGAACAGTTCCCAGACCCGGTTACTATGCAAGATTCTGCACAGCTACAGTACCCGGACAAATTACTATTCACCAAACAGTAAAGGTGAACAGTGATCCTGAAAAACAAGGGGACAAAGTACTGTTCATGTACAGTGACCGTTACTGTTCACTCTACAGTACCATATGTGGATCACCATATTACACCCCATCAGGATATGATGAATTTAGGAATAGATCTCCAGTAGATCTACCCTTTAGGCAGCCACCCAATCTCTTAAGAGATAGACCTGCATCCCAGTGTAGTACATCCAGACCTCTAGCACCCTTCCCTAAGTCTAGAAGAGACTTAGATCTAGAGCTCCAAGGTTTATATATATATATATATATATATATATATATATATATATATATAATTAAGACAATATTGGTTTAATTTTTGTTGAGCATTGACATAACTGCATGTAAATTAATTGAAAGATAAATGGTTGAACATTCTATATTGAGTAAAGATTTTTAAATATCAAATAGCAAATTAAGTATATACCAAGATAATCTGGCTACAGTAGAGTTAAAATCATAGATTTAAAATTGTAGACATGTGTGAGAAACATTTACGAGTGTAAAAATAGTAAAACCAAAGTATTAAATTAGTATAAATTATGAATGCTTAGACTTATTTTTTAACAATTTATGTCCAAAATAAATGGTTTTTCAAAATAAATTATAATATTTTCTAAAGTGTGTTTTGCTTAATAATGATATGATATTCATAAAAGAGACCATGTATAAATAAATAAAAAATCAAATTTTAATGTATATTATAAAATTAAAATAGAGTGCCAACCACAATTGATAATAGATCATTAAATTAATTTTCAAGGTTGTAAATTTCTTATATATTTTTATTCTTTGTCAAATGAGTTATCCAATAAGTCATTTGTAATTTTGTTTTATATTTTGAGATATTGATATTATGTAGAAATAAAACTTGTGTATTTGTTTTACTTATTTTATGTTATTTTATTTTAGTTAGCAATGTTGGGATTTGTAAAATTTTAAAATTATAGAATAAGTATTAATAAATTTAATTGGTTCATTCTTGATATAAGTGGTGAATTCAAAATAATACATTTTACATCAAGTAATTTATTGCATGATTTTCCAAATGGTGAATACATGTTATATTTTTTATAAAAAAAAAAAAAAAAATCATGTGAAAAATATAGGCAACCCGGCCCGACCCATACTCTTTTTTAACCTCCCCCCCTTACCATGTTTATGACATTGTCTCTCTTTAACCAACTAACAGAGACTATTCCGCCCACAGAAGCATCCCTGCCGAAAGGTTCACTTCTGTCCCCATCCACCGTAGCGTAAGATTTGCGATACTATTGTCATCTTCGTTACTCTCTGCACTTTTCGTCAATGACAACAAATTGTAGGAAAAAATTAATAAAAAATCAAGGTGGCTTGACTTATTATTTTGTTGACTAGCTATTGTTAAATGTTAATTCAGCCCCTTGTGTAAGTGTTTCTTACTATAGAAAACATTGCAGGACGTTGCGGAAAGCACAAGATTCTAAGTTAATCATCACAATGGAGTTGCCTCAGCCTTGCAGATTCAACCTGTGCCGGACCCTTCTGGTCCTTTACTTTCTGATCAACTTCCTCAGCCATACCAGAACTGAGGCCGTTGCAACTTACCTCTATCATAACTGTCCAAACACCACCACTTTCATCCCCAACAGTACCTACCAATCCAATCTCAATCACCTCCTCATATACCTCTCATCCAACGCCACACGAGACGTTGAATTCTACAACGCCACTGCCGGGAACTCCGTTGACACAGTCTACGGCCTCTTCCTCTGCCGCGGCGACCTCCCCGCCGACACCTGCCAAAGCTGCATCGCCGGCGCAACAAAAGACATAGTCCAGCGCTGTCCCACGGAGAAAGTAGCCGTGGGTTGGTACGACGAATGCATGTTACGCTACTCTGACCAGTATTTCTTTGGCAGCATGGTCACCGACCCTAACCAGATATTGGGTAACACACAGAATATTTCGGACCAAGCCCGGTTTGATCAGCTAGTGAGAGCAACAATGAACGATTTGGCAAGTGTGATTATAAATCTCAGTACTGGGGCAAAGAAGTTTGGGACGAAAGAAGCGAATTTTACAGCGCTGCAAAATGTGTACACACTTGCCCAGTGCACGCCGGACCTGTCGGGTTACGATTGCAACAGCTGTCTTCAGCTAGCAATACAGAATCTGCCGAGTGGAAAGCAAGGGGGAAGAGTTTTATTTCCCAGTTGTATTGCTAGGTTTGAAATTTCCCCGTTTTATCTCACGGGTAACACATCGGCGCCGCCGCCAATGCTTGTTCCTCCGCCCCCAACACCGAAAGGTAAAGCTTTCTTTTTATTTTTATTTTTTAAATTTTATTTAATTTCACTTCAGCAGATCAAAAGTCGTTGTCGTGGTTTCGTACTTTTCAGTTTCACCAAGTATTTAGCTTTTGACTGCCTCAAATTATTTATTTATTGATCGTTTCAAAAGATTGAAAAATTCGGTGCGTATACAATCACCGGCAAAGCGCACACATGAAAGTCAAGATGAGTAATGTGTACTTAATACTTATAGACCCAGACCAATAAAAAAAAAAAAGTTTAAATTCCATTAATTTATATGAGTTTTGAGTCCAAATTTATTTAAAACTGATTAATTTGGTAGTTAAAGCTAACCTAATCGACAAATACTATTAGGCTAATTAATCATTTTTTTCTCAACTGTCATATGAATTAAGTTGGTTTTAGGGAAAATAATAGTTAATTTTGAAAAGTCTTAGACTTAGTTAGCATGAGCCAAAATCTTAGAGCATATTAATGGAATTGGCCAAAAAATAAAAGACTCGGTAAAAATAGACAAAATGGATATGATATGATTCTTTTCACAATAAGTAGAAATATGTGAGCATTATATAAATATATATATATATATATATATATATCTATGAGATAAAATTACACACTAATTTAATCTAAGTGTATGTGTGTAAAATTCTTTTTGAGAGATTTGGACCTCAACCTTTACTCACTTTACGCCTCACAAGTATTTATGTTTGTGAAGCGACCATCACATTAGAGGTGTGCCTATAACATCTAATATGCAAGGGGTTCTAGTGAATCATCATTTGTACAAAAAGCAATGATAGATATATAGGACATTATATATTTATATTGTAGTGGTCCAGATGAATAAATTTACATTTTACCGTACAAGGTGAAAGACGAATTTCCCTTATTAATATCATTATTTATTTATTTCCTATTCATTATTTTAATAGTTGTGAAGAAAGTTATAGAATTAGTTGCGTTCCTTGGCTTCCTATTCATTATTTTCACTTCTCATTCTTCTTGTTTTAACTATAGGTAGTGAGTTAAGCTTAAGCCAATAACAATATTTAAATCACAATGGGTCTATTTGTTTTGGGTGAAAAACGGAGATGCTGAAAACTGAGAAGTGAAATAATGTAGTGATTACCATTTGCTCTTTGTTTGGTAGACAAGGAAAGAAAAAGGGGCAGGGGGTATTTTATCCTTTGACCCCACAAAATATTTCCCTCCTATACGGAGAGAACACAGAGATAAAAAAAATGTAAGTCTCATTGAGTTTGTAGTGTTGGTAAACCGTGACGAAAAGTAAGTCTCATTGAGTTAGAAGAATATACTTTCAAGTCTAAGACAAAAAAACTCAATTTTAGGATGAAAAAAGTGAGATGCAATATGGTTCTCTTGATTACTGTTTGATTGCTCTCGATTGCTGTTTGATCGATCGAAAATCGCAAATCAGCAAATGTAAAAAGTTAATAACTAGATCGTTTCAAGCCCAAATCATGATCCCCTTTTTATGTAGTATTTAAAGGACATTATAAGCTAACCCTAGGTGGGGTTTTTAGAGAAAGAAGAGTGTGTCTTGTGCCTCTAATTGTAGATCTAAGGTTTTTGTATCCAAAACTCTCTAAAATCTTCTACCCGCAATATTCTTTGAAGAAATTTAATATCCAATGCTATAGAAGTTGCTACAACAAGATCAAAAACTGTTAATGATCTAAAGTTTTGAGTGAGATCTCAGAGTCACAAACGTGAGTTTTTGTATTTAACAAATTTAGATAGAAAAGTCTATAGATTCGGAGCTACGTGTAATCACGTGAGTAAGTACTACAAGAGATAGATTTAGATTTTAGGGAGAAAGTCTATTGAAAAACTTTCATTCTATCATAGTGAATTTGTTGCCTTGAGAATAGTTTGGGTTAAATTCTTTTCAGATTATTTACCATGTACTGGACTGCTTCATTGATTTTTGTAAGTCATCATATCGCTTGTCTTGTTTACTTTTCTGCATTTAGTGATAGGATTGTTTGTGTTTAATCTATATTCGAATAATAAACCTAAGTATCAGCTTGGTTAATTAATTAGGTTAAAATATTTGAGTATACAGGGGTCTAAACAAACTAACAAAAGCATTGTTGGGTGCTACAAATTGTGGTTGGTTTAGTCGTTGGCTACAGCTCCCTTCTATTTTCAACTTTAATTAGAATATAGGCTATTATTCTGGTAGCTCTTAATCAGGAGTGTCAACTGGTTAGTATTCAATCAAAAAAATATTATTTGAATAGCGTCGCTAATTATAAAAATATAAACCATTCTATTGTGTAGGTTACCAATGAACCAGAATATTGTTTATGCAGGAAAAAGTCATATCTCATCGCTGACAATTGTTGCCATTATTGCTCCCATAATAGTCTCGGTGGTGCTTTTCTTTATGGGCTACTGCTTCCTTATAAGAAGGAAAGCAAGCAAAACTGTACAGAGAGAAAATGGTAAAGAATAAACTGTTGGATTTTATAAATTCTTATATTCCCTATTGTTAAACTTGTAGTGACTTACGTTTACTGTTTTCTTGTGCAGCTGCTAATGAAATTTCGATTGTAGAGTCCTTGCAATTTGATTTTGCTACCATTGAAGCTGCCACCAATAAGTTCTCAAATGATAACAAACTAGGTGAAGGCGGATTTGGTCAGGTTTACAAGGTACATGATATTTTTTTTGGGTAAATTGTAAAGTACACTCCTGAAGTTTGGAGTTACTTGAATTTTACACCCTGAATTTTCATTCTGTTAGCAAAACCCAACCCTTCGTTAGTGACTAACCTATGTGGCTGTTAAACGACATGCTAGGGCTGATGTGTAATTTTTTTTTTTTTTTTTGCCAAACCACACCCCCAAAATGAGTTCGTTTCACATGTTTTTGAATTCAAAAACACTTGGGTTACTGATCTACGCTATTTTGGCTCAAAATACAAAACGAGCTCTCTTTTAGTATCTAAGGTTCCGTTTTGTCTACTTTGAAGAATTAGAAATTTATATTACCAATAGTTATTGCAAATGCTCCCCATGAACCCCAAGAACCCTCGTCACCCACAAAACCTCTCCATCTTGTTTGTTCCAACTCGCCCGCGACTGCAAGAGATCTGCTTTAGATCAACGGTGATGATTTGGGAATTTAGTTTTGTTGAAACAAGGTCGCTACCTGTTGATATTGTGGTTTGTCTTCATCCAAAACATCATCGTTTTGGAAGCAGCCAGTAGGGCTTTTGTTTTGTTTTTTGACATTTCGACTACCAACATGGCACTTAATAGCCACATAGGTGAATTACCAACAGAGGGTTGGATTTTGCTAACGGAACAAAACTTCAGAGTGTAAAATCCAACTTCTCAAACTTCAGGGTATAAAATCCAAGTAACCCCAAACTTTAGGAGTATACTTTGCAATTTACCCTAGTTTTTTCATTATTTACTTACTTTTTGTTGATAATTCTACTCATTTATGAATAGTTAATTCAGAGCAAGCTAAATCTTTTGTATTATTGAAATAGAAAGAGGTGAATAATCCTAAGTTGAGGTATATTTTTAGGGCATACTTCCAAATGAACAAGAGATAGCTGTAAAGAGGTTATCACGAAGCTCTAGACAAGGTGCAGGAGAATTTAAAAATGAGGTTATATTGGTAGCCAAGCTTCAACATAGAAATCTTGTACGGCTTTTGGGATTTTGTTTGGAAGGAGAAGAAAAGATACTTGTCTACGAATTTGTGCCCAACAAAAGCCTTAACTACTTTCTATATGGTATGTTCATTGCAATCATATTCTATTTTATTTTGTCTCAGGAAATGTGAGATTAAGTTTTAACCTCAGAGGGAAGGCCAAATCTATTCAAAAAGGGACTAGCTTTCAGTTTACTTAGCTATTTAGAAATTCATCATGGTCTTGTGTAACATACAAGAGATGAAAGGATTAAATTTCTTTTCTATATATAGTTTTCAAAAAAATAAATTTCTAAAGTTAATTGAATTATTTGAATGTGTATGTGACTTTATTTTATTATTCTAATTAGAATATGGAATTTTGATGAACTTGTAGAACCTGAAAGGCATGGAAAACTAGATTGGTCTAAACGTTACAAGATTATTGGTGGGATTGCTCGAGGAATGCTTTATCTTCATGAAGATTCGCGGCTTAGAATTATACATCGTGATCTTAAAGCTAGTAATGTTTTATTAGATGAGGATATGAGTCCAAAGATTTCAGATTTTGGAATGGCAAAGATTTTTGGAGTTGACCAAACTCAAGGAAACACTAGTAGGGTTGTCGGTACATTGTAAGTTCTGAATTCATTTCATCATCCTACAAATAAAATACTTTAAAGGCAAAGAAATTGGGGAAAAGAAATCAAATAATTTAGATTTTGCATAGTTACTCCAAACTTCTGTCACTACAGGTTGCATGTATTCATGGAGTAATGTCATAAGCTATACTGCACACATAACATTGTTTACATAATTGCATTAGCATATCTAATTACTTTCTTTTTATCAATATTAATGTGGTATCAATGTATTGTTTTGCAGTGGTTATATGTCTCCAGAATATGTTATGCATGGACAATTCTCGATGAAATCCGATGTGTATAGCTTTGGTGTATTAATTTTAGTGATTCTAAGTGGCAAGAAAAACACTTCTTTCTATCAATCTGATGGTCCAGTAGACCTCTTGAGCTTTGTGAGTATGAATAGATCTCATGTTTTTGCAAATTTCATCACATCCAATTGAGAGTAAAGAGTGTAACTTTCTAACATTACCTTACCAATTGCTGTAGGCTTGGAAACATTGGAAGGACGGAACACTACTGGAATTTTTGGATCCCAATTTGGGAGATTCTTACTTGAGAAATGAAGCGATTAGATGTCTTCAAATTGGCTTATTATGTGTACAAGAAAATCCAGTTGACAGGCCAACAATGGCTTCAATAGTCCTTATGCTAAACAGTTACTCTATTACTCTGCCATCACCTCAAAATCCAGCATATTTCCGAACAGAGCAAAGCATGCCTTTGGTGGAATTGGAGTCAAATAAATCTAAAAGAAAATCAATGCCATGGTCTGTTAATGAGGCATCCATTACAGAAGTATACCCTCGATAAAGGGCTTCACTAGAATTAGTATTTCTTCATCAGTCATGGAAACTTGAACGATGAGTTACATAAGACCATTGTTTAAAGCTCTGAGACTTCACGATGATGCAGGGAGCATTAGAATCATCTAATATTTTATTTCTTAATGTAATTTTTTTTTTTATTTGATTTTAATGTTGAGAGTTTCAAGTGATTTGATTAGATATTCTCCATATTATATATATATATATATATATAGAATCAAAATTAGATTTTTCCCTTGTTAGTTTTTCATACAAATTAAATTGTTTAGATTTTTATACTATTTCTATTTAGCTATTTTGTATGTGAAGAATTTGAATGTAACAAATTGTAATTGAGTTAAACAATCCTATGCACACATCCCCATTTAATTTAAGAGATACTATTGAACTAATTTATTCTTTTATTTTGTTATATTTAGTAAAATTTCACAAATAGTGATGGTGAATTAATTCAATAATGATTTTCAAAATTATATACATAATAGTAGTGTAATGAAAAACTTTGCGTAATCAATATCTTTAAAATTGCAGGAGAAAATTATTTTAGTACCTCCAAATATCTTGGTTGAACTAATATCCTATATACTTAATAACCTTAACTAATATTAGTAGCATCATTATAATTCATCATTTCTGTTAGTAAACTTAAATTACATACTAGTTAAAGAAATTGATGAGAGAGTATGAGTCGGTTTCATAAAATAATTTTTTTCATGTAGTTAGGTGCAAGACCGTATTACTCACGTAACTTGCATGACTGGACTTTCTCCAACCAACTAAAAGAAGATTATTCAGCCCACAGAAGCGCAATTGTTGAAAGGTTCACTTCTGTCCCTATCCATTGGGCTGTTCAATAACAAAACCATTTGGAAATTAATGTCATCTAAGATAAATGTTCAACGTAGGATTATTATTAAATTTATTTTGAGAAGAACGTAGGATTTGGAATTTTGAAACTTAAAAGTTCAAACTTTTTTTTCGCCTTGATGAATCAGACAGCTTATTCTCATCTTCGTTACTTTTTTGGCTTTTCTTTAGTCAACAAACAAATGCTTGACTAATTACTTTATCGACTACTGAGCGTTACATGTTGTTAATCAGCCCCTTATTAATGTTTGTATCCTCCACCAAAAATTGTAGTTGCAGAAAGCAAGAGGTTGGTCATGATAATGGGCTTGCCTAAGCTGTGCATGACCCTTTTGGTCCTCTACTTTCTGATCAGCATTCATAGCCAAACCAGAACCGAAGCTGTTGCAACCTACCTCTATCATGTCTGCCTAAACACAACCACTTTCATCACCAACAGTACCTACCAAACCAATCTCAATCACCTCCTCACTTACCTCTCCTCCAACGCCACAGCCAACAATATTGAATTCTATAACGCCACTGCCTCCAGTGGGAACTCTGTCGACACGGTCTACGGGCTCTTCCTCTGTCGCGGCGACCTCGACGCAAACACCTGCCGAGACTGCGTTACTAGCGCAACAAAAGGCATAGTCCAGCGCTGCCCAACACAGAAAGAGGTGGTGGCTTGGTACGACGAGTGCATGTTACGCTATTCTTACCAGTATTTCTTTGGCAGCATGGTCACCGACCCTGGCGCACGCTTGGTTAACACAGAATATTTCGGACCCAGCCCGGTTTGACCAGCTAGTAAGAGCAACAATGAACGAGTGGGATTTCAAATGTTAGGACTGGGGCTAAAAAGTTTGGATCGAGAGCAGCGAATTTCACGGCGTTCCAAACGTTGTACACCCTTGCTCAGTGCACGCCAGACCTGTCGGGATATGATTGCAATAGGTGTATGCAGATAGCAATACAGACTCTGCCGGGTTGTTGTGGTGGAAAGCTAGGGGGGAGAGTTCTGTATCCTAGTTGTTTCGCTAGGTTTGAAGTCTACCCGTTTTACCAGGGTGGAAACACGTCGGGGTCGCCGTCATCGCTTGTTCCTCCACCTACTGGTTTAGAAACAGTACAGAAAGGTGATGCTTATTTTTTTTCCTAATTTATTTTTATAATTTTAATTTTTAATGCCTTTAATTTTTAACACTTAATTAAGGTTGGGGTTTGTTTTCATTTTTGATATTTCTCGTTTTAAAGTTTTATTTTTATATTTTTTTTTTTTTGTTAATTTGATTCGGTTTTCATAATTGATATAAGTTTTGTATTTTGTAGTTTTCCATAACTTATTTACATGATATTCATTTATTTATTAGAAACTCTGCAAGATATTTATTAAAAAGATATAGCTCTTGACAGTTTAATGCAAAAATTGTCATAAAAAGCTAAAAGCGAACTAATATATATATTTTTATAATAAATAGACTGGGTTTGTAAAATTTTAGAAAAAATTGGAGCTAGAAGGTAAAAGTATATGAAAAACAAACACTGATTCTGCTGTCATTTTTCTTGAGTGATTTGAGTATAAAATGTCACTGTTTAAATATTTTATAAAATACTAATTCTAAATTATTGTGCAATATTGTAGGAAGTTCATTATTGTAAACATCAAAACAAATCATGGATGATCAGATTACTAATAGAAATATATGGCTAGACGCCTAAACCTATATAAATTCAGAATCAAATATGAACAACTAAAATAAAAATTTTGAAGCTTAAAAGGACAAAATAAAAATAACTTTAAACTTTAAAGACAAATATATCTATTTTTGTCAAAAAATAATATTTCACAACAGTTACTTTCTCACTTTTTTTATAATTTTACCAAAAGATCATTGGGTAAAATATTATTTTAGTCCCTAAACTATCACAAAAGTTCGTTTTTCGTCCTTAAACTTTCAAAAGTTCGTTTTTCGTTCCTAAACTGTCACAAAAGTTCGTTTTTCATCCCTAAACTTTCAAAAGTTTTATTTTCGTCCTTAAACTTTTCCAAACGTATTGATTTTCGTCCCTCTCACATCAGCACTCTGTCAAAGCCACGTTAGCACTCCGTCAGACGGAGGGACGAAAATCAATACGTTTAGAAAAGTTTAGGGACGAAAATAGAACTTTGAAAGTTTAGGGACGAAAAACGAACTTTTGTGATAGTTTAGGGACGAAAAATGAACTTTTGAAAGTTTGAGGACGAAAATCGAACTTTTGTGATAATTTAGGAACAAAAATCATATTTTACCCAAGATCATTTCACTTGCAATAAGCTACGTGTTTATTTTATTTTAAAAAATAGTTCTTATTATATGTAAATAAATAAATAAAATGAATACACATGTGACAGGATGTTATGAGTGATCTATAAATAAGTTAGTGGACCATAAAATGCTACCAAATAGACTTTTTTTATATAATATTAATGGATAGATTTTAGATTTATAATATTTATATATTTTTTGAGAAAAGAATTTATAATATTTAGGATTTGTTTAAGATCCGCTTATTTTGCTGAAACTGAAAACTTTTTACTGAAAATACTGTAGATAATGATAAAAGATAGCTGAAATAGTACAATGGGACTCATGAATAGTAACAAAAATAAGCTGAATGACAAAATAAGTTAACAAAATTAATCATGCCAAACGGATACTTAATATGAATCTTGACTTTAATCTATTTCAAATATAATATGTAATTTTAATAACAAAAGAAATCAATGGACAAAGTTTTCAAATAAACATGATTGTAATTTAATGTTACAACTTCACTTGATATATTTTTATTGAATATAAATTTTGACAAATCTATCATTGGATTACATTTTCATCCTACATCTTCTATAGTTGCAAAATTTCTAGAAGTTTAAAGATGACAAAATTTAACTACAAAATTAATTGTAGCATAAGGCTCTACAATTTTACGCAATAAACATTACTACATATTTTGAAAATATAACCGTTGAATTATATATTCTTTACGCTATTAATACACATATCAAAGGTATGAATTTTTTTTTTTAACATTTTCAATAGTTAATATATATATATATATATATATATATTAATTGCAAAGCACCTCTAACTATAAAATGCATGATGTTATGATTGATATTACAATCTTTTTTATATATAAAACTTACAAACTAATGTGTCACAAATTACAAAATGTTAATTTACATATTTATTAGTTGTTGAAGTGACACTAATCACATTTATTATTATGTCAATTTGTAAAAAAATTTATCAAAAAATTTATCATATGTATAGCATTTTGCTTTTAAGTATAAACCATTCCATCAGTAGCTTAGCACTGAACCAAAGAAATTTTTACGCAGGAAAAAGTCATATTTCATCGCAGACTATTGTTGCCATTGTTGTTCCCATTTCTATCTCTGTGGTCCTATTGTTTATGGGCTTCTGCTTCCTTATGAGAGGGAAAGCAAGAAAAAAGTACGATGCTGTACAAGAAGAAAATGGTAAAGAATAAATTGTTTAACTTTATAAATTCTTAAATTTCCGAATGCTTTACTAGTAGTGACTTACATTTACTGTTTCTTGTGCAGCTACTAATGAAATATCGACTGTAGAGTCATTGCAATTTGATTTTGCTACAATTGAAGCTGCCACCAATAAGTTCTCAGATGATAACAAACTAGGTGAAGGCGGATTTGGTCAAGTTTACAAGGTACGTGATAAAAATTCATTATTTGCTTACTCTTTGGCTGTGCGATCATCTACTTGTTTATGTATTGCTAATTCAGAGCAAGTAAAAATCTGATAATGCTGAAGCCTTGGATGTTGATATTATTCAAATAGTAAGGGACAAATTATTCTAAGTTGAAGAATATTTTCAGGGCATACTTCCTAATGGACAAGAAATAGCTGTAAAGAGATTATCAAGAAGCTGTGGACAAGGTGCAAGAGAATTTAAAAATGAGATTGTATTGGCAGCCAAGCTTCAACACAGAAATCTTGTACGGATTTTTGGATTTTGTTTGGAAGGAGATGAAAATATACTTGTCTACGAGTTTGTTCCCAACAAAAGCCTTGACTACTCTCTATATGGTCTGTTCCTTGCAATCATATGTTTGCTTTTCTTGTGTCTGCAGAAATGTGAGATTAAATATTAACTTCAAAGGGAAAATAAGGGTCTAGTTGCAATTTTCTTAACTATTTAGAAATTCATCATGGTCTTGTGTAACTTACAAGAGATGAGTGGATTTTTGATAAATTACAAATTTTTTTTATAAGCTTAAGTTAAAAAGTTATGAATTTAATTATTTAACCATAGTTTTAACATAATTAGAATGTTTCTCTCTCTCTCTCTCTCTCTCTCTCTATACACACACACACACACACACACATAGTTGATTATTTTGACTAGATTATGGAATTTTGATGAATGCGTAGAACCAGAAAGGCGTGGACAACTAGATTGGTCAAGATGTTATAAGATTATTGGAGGGATTGCTCGAGGAATGCTTTATCTTCATGAAGATTCGCGGCTTAGAATTATTCATCGTGATCTTAAAGCTAGTAACGTTTTATTAGATGAGGACATGAATCCAAAGATTTCAGATTTTGGAATGGCTAAGATTTTTAGAGTTGACCAAACGCAAGGAAACACTAGTAGGGTTGTCGGTACGTTGTAAGTTCTAAATTCATTTGATCATCTTACAATTAAACTACTTCTAAGGCAAAGAAGTTGGGGGAAAAAATCAAATAATTTGGAGATGCATAGTTACTCCAATCTTCTATCACTACAACTTGAATGTACGCATGGAGTAATGGTATAAGATGTAGTACATACATAGCATTGTTTACGTAATCGCATTAGCATATGTTACTACTTTCTTATTATCAATATTAATGTGGTATTAATGTGTTGTTTTGCAGTGGGTATATGTCTCCAGAATATGTTACACATGGACAATTCTCAGTGAAATCTGATGTGTATAGTTTTGGTGTGTTAATTTTAGAGATTTTAAGTGGCAAGAAAAACACTTCTTTTTATCAATCAGATGGTCCAGCTGACCTTTTGAGCTTTGTGAGTATGAATAGATCTTATGTTTTTGCAAATTTCATCATATCAATTGAGAGTAAAGAGTGTAACTTTCTAACATTACCTTACCAATTGCTGTAGGCTTGGAAACATTGGAAGGACGGAACACTACTGGAATTTTTGGATCCCACTTTGGGAGATTCTTACTCGAGAAATGAAGTGATTAGATGTCTTCAAATTGGCTTATTATGTGTACAAGAAAATCCAGTTGACAGGCCCACAATGGCTTCAATAGTCCTCATGCTAAACAGTTACTCTATTACTCTGGCATCACCTCAAAATCCAGCATATTTCCGAACAGAGCGAAACATGCCTTCGGTGGAATTGGAGTCAGATAAATCAAAAAGCGAATCGGTTCCGTTGTCTGTAAATGAGGCACCCATTACTGAAGTATACCCTCGATAAAGGGCTTCACTAGAATTAGTATCCGTTCATCAGTCATGGAAACTTGAACGATGAGTTACACAAGACCATTGTTTAAAGCTCTGAGACTTCACGATGATGCAGGGAGCATTAGAATCATCTAATATTTTATTTCTTAATTTTATTTTTTAATTTTTAATTTGATTTTAATGTTGAGAGTTTCATGGGATTTGATTAGATATTCTCCATATTAGTATAATCCCTAAATGTCTAAAATATATTTAAGTGGTACTCATGTAATGGTGAAATTAGATGATTTTGAATAAAAATTTTACGATGAATTGAGAATATGTCTCCAATTTTGCTGAGAGTGCCATGACTGGTTTGGGCATGACTTCAACCTTGCTGTCCATTCCAAATCTTAGACCTCAGTTGTGCCATGAGTAGTTTGGGCATTTTCGATCAAATCTTGAGTTTCATTTAAAGTTTTGTTCATGAAAGGGGGTTTCGCTTGATGAGATTAAGAGGGATTTGGGAAGCTAGAAGTTCTCTCTTTTATCTTTTTTAATTTGTAAAATAACATCAAATACAAATGGCACCAACAAATTGAAGAAAAAAAAGCCCAAAATCAGATAGCAGGTTCCACTAGTTGCTGGTTGATATATCCCAATATCAAAGTACCAAAAATTTGAAGGAAAAAAAACACACACACACACACACAATTACATAAATCAAGACTCTCCTAGCAATCAAATGAACTTCCAGTTAAAATTGCAAACACTTCAAAATATACTCCGTTGAAGAAAGAAAAGGAAAAGCTCCCACTTCTACTATAGCAGCCTAGCCAACACCTTACGAAGTAGGCAGCAAAGTTGACCCCATCATTGTTGATGTAGGACACAATTTACTATTTAATTATTATACTTTATTAATTTTGATATTTAATTTGTAATTTCATTATTTTAGGTTTGGGGTTATTATTTCCTTATTTTTAGGTGCCTTTTAATGCTTTTTAGGTCAATTTGGTTCTTGTTAAAGTTAGGTATTAATTAGGAGTTATTTTATAATATATTTTTTTGTTTTGTCAAGTTCCTAAGTCTGTAAACATTTTTAAGTATTAATAAAAATTTGGACTTTTGGCTATTGTTTTTCTGGTGGATTCCAAAACCCATTTTCCTTGTGGATTCAAAGAACCCTCGTGGATTGGAGGTTACACCTCCACTCTTCACCTCCTCCTTGCACACGTATCTAACCTAATATCTGAGTCAATTCATATTAGCCCATCAATTACCGCAATTAAAAAGAATAAAATAGTCTCTCTCCTTTTCAATGTGAGATTAAACAACTTCACTAAATCCTTATCTTTCATATTCACTTTCACATCTTTTTACATTTTTGTTGTAATATTTATTCATTTTAATTGATTAATATTAAAATGCTCCAACAGCAACTGCTAAATCTTATTGGCGATGAAGACTTTGGAATGTTTGGTTACATAGTAATAGGTCTATATGGGTGAACGATGAAATCTGTTTGAGCTAGTAGGTTAGATGAGTGTCACAAATTAACAAAGACTAAATTAACTGCTATCAAAGTATATGGATTAAATTGACAATAAACTTAAAATACAGTAACCAAAATGGTATTTTGCTTTCAAACGTTAGGGTTGGAGCCAAGAAGTTTGGGACAAAAGAAGCGACTTTCACAGCATTACAAACGTTGTACACCCTTGCCTAGTGCATGCCGGACATTACCGGTGCTGATTGCAGTAAGTGTCTTGAAATAGCTATAAATACTTTGTTGGGTTGTTGTGATGGAAAGCAAAAGGGCTCAGTTCTGTTTCTTAGTTGTATTGTTAAGTATGCAATGTCCCTGTTTTACCAGAGAGCAACACTACAAAAAATAAATAAATAAATAAATAAATATTGAACTATTGCAGCAAGCCAAAACCACTGTAAAAGCCCAGAAAACCGCCACTAAAGGTCCATTTGGCCTATTGAGGCAGGGGCTATTGCGGCGGTTCTACCCATTAGTGTTGCACTGCTGCAATAGCTCTATTGCGACAGTAACAAAAAATGCTGCAATAGATCTATCATTTAGCTACAATTTTGGTCTATTGTGGTGGGCAGAAAACCGCTGCCACGTGGTTACATTTCGAGTCAATTGACAACCTTAGCGGTGATTAAGCCTGCTATAGGGCCTTAATTATAACCTAATTTTAGACATTTAGCAGTGCTTTTTACCTGCCACTATAGGTTTTTTTTTTTTTTTTTAAACCAGTCCCATTACAAACAACCTGTAATAATTTAGTTCTACTAAAACAATACCACAAACGTAACTGATTAACAAAACCACAAATGTCTCCAAACAAACATTATATTGACATAGAAATATAATTGTATTTTTAGTAGATTTTTTAGTAGTAACAAAAGGTGCTCTTATCGGAAAATACATAAACACCAAACAGAAGAGTGATGCAAAATCCGAAATTGGAAAGGGAGAATGAATAAATATCATACAAATACAGAGTCCATGATTCGAGTTTCTCTTGCTATTGGAATGTCCCAAAAATTTCAATGATTCAAACTCTCAACAATTTTGGAGAGGGTTGAATATGTCCCAAAGGAACATGATACAACACCTATTGAAATAATTATAATACAAAGTGCTCCCTTAAAAAAGGAACCATATAAATAATGGAAGTGAGAAGAAAATATGATAATCAAGCTATCAATATTACCCACAAGACCACAACATCAATGTAATGATTGAACTTCTAATTTAATCTCCATAAACCATTTGCATGCATTAATAAATCCTATTACCTTGCAACCCCCAATGCAAGGAGGCGTTCAAATTCAAACAGAGTGATTTAACATCACAATGGTATAAAGGGGGTTGTTGGCTATTGGCTTCAAACAAATTCCAAAATGGGTAGAGCTGGAAAACCATGATTTACAAAGGACATACATAACTATAGTTGTAAATCCATAATAATAATATGTAGATGACATACTTGCAATCAGGTTATTTTCCCTCTCACAACTCTCAAGAAACAAGCACAACGAAGTATCAATGTTTACCATAGAAATAAGTGTTAATATAATAAAATAGACAAGCTTTAGAATTATATATCCTTGAACCAAATGCAACATAACTACCACTAGAAGGAGCAAACACGAGTTTGCAAAAAAAGAAAACTTACTACAAGCATTGTGAGCAAAGATTCAATCAATGACATTACTAGACCTGAAATAAGATTAACAAAATAATTTATTAACTATAATTTCCTTTATTTTTAAATTAATTTTTTTGGTACACAAATGCTTACATACATATATATAAGTTGCATGATCCAGCATAATGAATTCTTTAAGAAAAAACACACAAACATTGAGATATAATTTTAAGGAGAAGAAACTAACTAGAGAGAGGTACAAGAATAACTCAGCCAAAAAAATAAATAAATAAATAATAAAGAGAAGGAAAGTACAAGAATTTTTGGCTTTTGGGCCTAGTAAAAGAACGAGATTATCTCCATATTAAAAGAAGAAAATCACATGCATTGCCCATTCATGCATTCGTTCAAAAGTCTATCTTCTTTCTTTCTTTCCATCCAATATATCATTTCATTCTTGATATTCATACATTTCACTTCTCTCTATCTTATTATGTTCATAACATTGTAAGGATGGAGATATTTGTCTATAGATATTCAGAGAATAAGAGACATAAATTCTTCATGCACAAAAATTCACATGTATCCATAAACTAGCTTAAATTTATAGCTAGAAAAATCATATTAGGCTAACCAAGGAACTTATTTTTGGTTTACAGCAACTAAGCCTTAGTTCCAAATATATTTTAGTGTCAGCAACATAGAGTCATCAATATATCTTTTTTGTTTAAGGACTTGGAATTAGTTTATACAATTTACCTTCTTTGAACATGTAAGAATTTCCGAACTTGAAGCAACCAGGATACACCCTCTAGCCTAATTGAGAACAATTTGATTAAAAGCAAGTTTAGAACAACTTAGCAAACTAATACAAAAAAAAAATGCTAAATTTACAAACTATACTTCAATAACATAATAAATAAATTTCTAAATTACCTTTTTTTTTTTTTTTTTTTTGGTTTTGTATTCGAAAATTGAGACGCTAGTTGTTAAAGTTATGTTGCAAATCTGTAGCATCACACAACCAGCATTAAAACCAAAAATTGTAATTAGAAAAGCCTTATAAGATACAAACCTACAAGTATGTCATATAGGGACTTGGATTGACTATTCTCAATGCCCTATACACGTCAAATGGATTAGCAAATGTTCGCCACTCAAACTGTTGACTTAAAACAACCTCAACTGATTGTTAACACTAATAACTCCTATGCAGGGATGGTGGTGAAATGGGTTTGGATAGGAGTGTCTTGTCCCTTTTTCATCTTCTCTTCAAGACAAGGAAGATCATGCAAGATGGGACATGGCAAGTTAGAGGTATTTTGTTATTTGAATACAAAAGGGGATTGTTAGTTGAGAGAATACTAAAAGAAAGAAAAAACTCATGCTTAGAGGATGATAATAAAATACTTACGATAAATAAATTATATATTAGATCAATATAAAATAGAGAAAATAAAATATAAATATGTATTAAATAAAAGTATGTGTAAATATATGCACATAGACATCTGAGGTAAGGTGGAATTAGCAAAAACTTTTCTTATCCTGTCTCCTAATTAAAGTAGGGAAAACTCACATGAGATAGAGTGAAGCAGAACTATTAAAGCAGTTAGGGGAATTTTCAACATCCCTTGCTACTTCTAAACCCAAGTTTGTCAAAGAGTTGTATGACACAATAAAATGGAAACTTTATAAATGGCAAGGATCTTGAAGCACACTTACAATTCTAGAAACAATAGGATGTGGCTCCACTGACTCAAAAAGAAAACTTGGAGCCTCTCAATTGTCTTCTTCAACCAAGCACTGATATAAAACAGAGGAAGAATTGGAAACCTAACAGAATTTGTAAGTAATCAATTTTTGTTCCCTATTGTACATTCAAGCAGGCTGCAACCCAATAAAAAATCAAAGCAAATTCTTTTATATAATTAGGCGATAACTCAAAATCCAAATCTCCAAAAGTAATGACTTACTATTTCTAGACTGTATTAAGCATCAAATCAACTTTATTTCTGAAACATGCCAATTATTATTTATAAAAGCTGAAACTAAAGATCACCATAAAGTAAAATTTGGACAATAAAACTAAAACCATGCCAATTATTTATGACCCATTGTTTGAAATCTAACAATAAAGAAAACCCAATAACCCAAAGAAATGCAAGAAAACAAAGTACCTGAAGAATGAAAATTCCTTCATTCAATCATTCTAAGTTTACTTTTAAAAACAATAGTATGACTAATTGGATGGTCAGATTAAGAGAATATATATAGTCAAATAAGTACACAACACACGTTCATCATGTGCCATTCTTAGATTTGAAATCTAACCGTTGGATTTCAAGAATGTAATGAAAGGTTCATTCTGGTAAATTATCGTCACAATTAAACAGTTGAATTTAGAGAAAGACACGGTCAAAGTTGGTCAAACCCGATCAAACTTAATAGATGATCCCGATACAACTGGACTTGGTGAAATTCATATTCAAATCTTGATCATTAGGATTGAAGAGTATGGTGACATATTGATGTTGGTGAAATTTGAGACCAATTGGATGGTTAGATTGAGAGAATATATATATAGCCATATAAGTACACAACACATATCCATCATGTGCCATTCTTAGGTTTGAAATCTAATAAGTGTCTTGAAGAGTGTATTGAAATGTTCATTCTGGTAAATTATGATCACAATTAAACGGTTGGATTTAGAGAAAGGTGCGATCAAAATTTAGTCAAAGTTGGTCAAATCCGATCAAACTTAATAAATGGTCCCGAGACCACTGGACTTGGTGAAATTCATATTCAAATCTTGATCATTGGGATTGAAGAGTATGGTGACATATTAGCGTTGATGAAATTTAAGACCAATTGGATGGTCCGATTGAGAAAACATAACCATATAGGTACACAACACATGTCTATCACACGCCAAACTTAGATTTGAAATCTAACCATTGGATCTAAAGAGTGTAATGAAAAGTTAATTTTGGTAAATTATGGTCACAATCAAATGGTTAGATTTAAAGAAATGCGCGGTCAAAATTTAGTTTAAGTTGGTCAAACTTAATAGATAGTCCCAATACCACTAGACTTAGTGAAATTAATATTCAAATATTGATCATTAAGGGCTTCAATTGGCTAGCGACAGCGGTGAGTGCTAATAGAGAGAGGCCCAATCTAGGGTTTGAGAGTGAGAATGCATGGTGGTGGTGGGAAGATCGATCTTTGGGTATTGAGATCAACAATGTGAGATTTTAATTTGAGAGAGAGAGAGAGAGAGAGAGAGTGTGTGTGTGTGTGTGTGTGTGCACGCGCGCGTGTGTCTTTTTTAGAGGGATACAATCCGATGAGAAATGAAAAGGTTAGGATCTAAATTGATAGATTTAGGGTGGGGGGGGGGGGGGGGAAGGGAAAAAAATTGGACTAATTATGGGAAATTCAAAGGTCTATTGCAGCGGTCACAAACTGCTGTTATAGACCGAAGCAAATGCCGATAAATCTTAGCTATAGTGGCAGGTTTATGGGGTGCCACTATAGCTAGGTATAACGCCAATAAAACATACATATTGCGGTGCTCCATCAACCTGCCGTTGTAGTACGCCGCAAAAAACCAAATTTATAGTGACGGTCCACTTGAACGCCACAATAAAGCTGATATATAGCGCTGGTCCGCAAATGTGCCGCAATAGGTGACATATTGCTACAGTTTTCTATACTACTACTATTGTACGTGTGCAAAATTATATATTTATTGTGGCGGGATTTTAGAGTGTTGCTATATCTAAGTTAATGCAGCTAAAACATATATATTGCGGCGGTTTTATGGCCCGCTGCTCTAGGACGCTGCAAACGACTAGAGCTACTGCCACAGTCCCCAAAAACTGTTGCAATATGCGACATATAGCGGCGGTTTTTGCACCCGCTGTAAATTATTAAAAAAAAAAATAATAATAATAATAAATAAAATAAATAAATAAATAAATAAACTACCGCAATAGTACAAATTTCTTGTAGTGCAAATACACTGGATCAACAATATCACCTAAAGGTAATTTTTTTTTTTTATTTGATTGTAATTTCTTTTAAATTTGGGTTAAGCGCCTTCTAAAAAACAGTTGAAAATCATGACTTTTTAAATAGTGATCAATAAATACCGTTTCGTACCTACTGGGACAGGCTAGACAAGGCAAAGCAGGCAAGTCGGATTGGATTTGGGTTGGATCAATCGGGTTACGAGTCAAACGGGTTGCGGGTCAAAAATTGGTCATTTTAAGCAAGTTAAAAATGGGTTCTAGTCGGGTCGGTTGACCTATATTTTTCACATGATTTTTTTTTTTTAATTTTTTTATAAAGAAAACAACATGTATTTGGAATTTGGAAAGTTATACAACAAATTACTTGATGTAAAATACATTACTTTGAATTCACCACTTATATCAAGAATGAATTTAGTTAAACTTATTAATACTTATTCAATAATTTTAAATTATACAAATCCTAACATTGCTATCTAAAGCAAAATAACACAAAGATAAGTTAAACAAATACATAAGTTTTATTTGTATACAATATCAACATTCTAAAATATAAAACAAAATTACAAATGACTTATTAGATAACTTATTTGATAAAGAATAAAAACATATAAGAAATTTACAATCTTGAAAATTAATTTTATAATATATTATCAATTGTGGTTGGCACTTTATTTCAATTTGAGATATACATTAAAGTTTGATTGTTTACTTATTTATACATAGTCTCTTTTTTTAATATCATATCATTGTTAAATAACACACACTCTAGAAAATATCATAATTTATTTTGAAAAGCCATTTATTTTGGACATAAATTGTTAAAAAATAGGTCTAAGCATTCATAATTTGTGCTAATTTGATTCTTTGGCTTCACTATCTTCACATTTGTGAATATTTCTCACACATGTTTACAATTGTAAATCTATATTTTCAACTCTACTGTAATCAGATTATCTTGCCGTGTACTTTGCTATTTCATATCTAAAAATCTTTACTCATTACAAAATGCTCAACTATTTATCTTTCAATTAATTTACATGCAGATGTGTAAATGTATTAATTGTTTCGTTAAACCTCACAACAAATAATTAAACCAATATTGTCTTAATTTTACTCTTTTTTTACCCCCAAAAGAAAAAAGTTTTAGAAAAATGGTTCGGGTCGGGTTGACTCGCAAAAACACGGGTTGGGTTACAAGTCAACTCATTTTCACTTTGAGCAAAAAAATTGGGTTTGGGTCAAGTATTTTTTGGGCCAAGCCGGGTCAGGTTGGTTAAAAAAATTCTATGTTTTGCCATGTCTAGGGACAGCCAATATGTATGAATCAGAGGAGGAAGGAGATGAAAGATAAAAAAATAAAAATAAATAAAAAAATAAATAAAAAAAGAAATGAGATGAAAAGAATACAAATCTTCTATATAATTTGTAGAGTTAATTGCCGAAAACAGCTTCTTCCTTTTTTTCAAGACGCTCACGTGGGTCTGGGACCGTGGGTGTGTGCTCTAAATAAAATAAACAAATTTCCTTTTGTCTCTTCCAACTTACAACTTGCAAGTTTCAGTTTTGAAACTTTACTTCTTGTTTAAAGTTGTTTTCAATTTTTTGATAGATAATATCGCCATCGGGCTACTTTTAATTTTTATTGGACACGTATGGGTTGAGTATAAATTTAATATATATATATATATATACACACTTTTAAGTCAACGAAATATATATAGATATATATTGAAACGATACACTGGTATTGATTGATATTTTAATATATTGTTCTCTTGAATAAATCGAAACAATCTCAAGTATAAAATTGACTCCCTTACTTCTAAGTTAAAAAATTACAATTTTAATTACTTTTTAGAGTGAGTAAAAGTGTGCAAAACAAGTTGTGTGTAATAGCATTTTTTTCCCCCATCTCTCCCTATTATATTTATTTTAGTGATGGTAAAAATATTAAATATTTTACTACATCAATTTTACAAGCTAACTTATGACCAATCACCAAAATATGATTCAAACATTCACGTATTATATTGTTTAAGTGACACTAGATTGATTTAAAAAAAAAAAAAAAAAAAGACAATAGATTCTCAAAAAAAAAAAAAAAAAAAAAATTGATATCAATCAAATTCTATATTATCTGTAAGTTTTTGGTAATAGAATTTATGGTAACTTTAATAATTTTTAATTGATTTTGGCTGATGGAATTATTATTATTATTATTATTATTATTATTATTATTATTATTATTAGGGTAAAATATCATTTTCGTCCCTAAACTATCACAAAAGTTTGTTTTCGTCCCTAAACTTTCAAAAGTTCGTTTTTCGTCCCTGAACTATCACAAAAGTTCTATTTTCGTCTCTAAACTTTCAAAAGTTCTATTTTCTTCCCTAAACTTTTCTAAATGTATTGATTTTCATCCCTCCGTCTGACGGAGTGCTGACATGGCTTTGACAGTGTGCTAATGTGAGAGGGACGAAAATCAATACATTTGGAAAAGTTTAGGGACGAAAATAGAACTTTTGAAAGTTTAGGGATGAAAAACGAACTTTTGTGATAATTCAGGGACAAAAAACAAACTTTTAAAAGTTTAGGGACGAAAAACGAACTTTTGTAATAGTTTAGGAACGAAAATGATATTTTACCCTCCTTATTATTATTATTATTATTATTGTTTTTAATTTATGGAAGACACTGGCTAGCTTTATTTATGAAATCTCTCTTTGTACAATGGGGGAGAAGAAATGACAGTCACCCTTTTAATCATTAGTTCCTCCTCTCATTCTCCTTTGCAAAACCAACCAAATCTTGAGTAGCTCTATTAAAGTTCCTTTTTTTTTTTTTTTTGGAGAATGCTCTAGTACAGTTTTTGAATGCAAAAACAAACCCCTTTTTCTCATAAACAAACTTAAAATGTCTAATTGGCTGGCACAAACTCCTATAATTTCGCTCCTATCCCGGTGACGCACATGTTTCCTTTGAAGAAATTAAGGAGTACAAAGCTAAGTTTGAGCATTCTAGAACAGTTGAGGAGAAGCCTGCATTTAGAGTTATTTAAATTTCAAGTATTTCACGCTTGACATTCATTTCTTCTATTCAACAAGATATATGGTACTAAATGATTTAAATTTTAAAGTCATATGCGATGGACTTTTAGATTTACTATATTTAATACTGTATAAAATCATTTTATTCCAAATTAAGAGTATTATTCTTCTTCTTTTTTTAAAGGTTATAATTTGCAAGCAATATGTATTATGTAGCACTATTGTTCTTTTTCAATTATCGAAAATGGACTAGGCTTGGGAGTCGAAACAGTAAACTCATACTAAATAGTTTTTAAAAATAAAATAAAATAAACTAAAAAACCAAATCTAGTATTAATTGGGGTGAATGTTAGAGCATTCGTAGCAGTGCATTTATAATTTTAGCTATTTAGCACCAATAAAATTTACTTTATCTATTTTACGTACACACATGCTGCAGCAGTGAATCTATTTTAGTTTTCAACACAATAAAATAATATAAATATCATAATAAAATAATATATCTACTATAATAAAATAATATATCACTATAATAAAATAATATACTCACTACACTCATACATCACAGCCACACACAACCACAACCACAACCACCACCACCACCACCACCACAACCCACAACAAAAGAAAAAAAAAATCAACCAAGTCCACACATTCCAGCCACACACACAACCACAACCACAACCACCCCCACCACTACCACCACCCACAACAAAAGAAAAAAAAAATCAACCAACCACCTACTACACCACAGCCCACAGCAGGAAAAAAAACAAAAACAAAAACAAAACAAAACAAAAACTGCTGATCGGCGTGGGACGGGATGGCGTGGGACTATAACGGCGTGGACGGCGACAGTGTGGGACAGGATGGCGTGGGACGGCGTGGGCTGGGAGGGCGATGGTGTGGGCTGGGATGGCGTGGGACGGTGTGGGCTGGGATGGTGTAGGACGGCGTGGGCTGGGACGGCGTGGGAGACAGCGACGGCGTGGACGGCAACGACGTGGGACAGCGATGGCGTGGACTGGGAGATGAGAGCTTGAAGAGAGATGGAGATGAGAGAGCACGGTGAGATTATTTTAATAGGAAGTTGAATAAATTTTTTTTTTTTTTAGATGTCTGCTACAGTGCACATTTATAAATAGATGTGTACTATAGCAAATCAGCAAAAATATTTAAGTTTGCCTCCACTGCTGCAAGGCTTTTTTGGTATATTTGTAGAGCTAAAATAGTATTATAGCTTTTTAGCTCCACTGCTGCGAATGCTCTTAGCTTGATTTGGTGATTTCGCCTTCTTCTTCTTTTTTTTCTTTTTTTTTTCTTTTTGGATTTAATGGATTTCAATGTATCAATGTAAGCTTCTAAAACAGTATTTGACCAAACAAAGACGAAACCATATTGATGATATTAATCATCCATTTTCTAGTAAAATTATTTACAATTTCTAATAGTATTGGGTTGATGAAAATAATTGTTATAAGTTCATGAACAAAAATCATTTTGTCTAATTAACTTAGATAATTAAATTTCATTTATAATTTAGTTATCAATTATTAGCATAAATTTATGAAGGGGTAGAAACTTTAGTAATAGTGTTTGCAATATACGGGAAAATAATAAGTTAATCAATTAAATATTACAAACTAGGTTTAAAACATTAGTATTACTATTTTCGTGTGTATTCTAATAAGTATTACTGTTTACTAAAAAAAAAAAAAAAATGAATAGACTCAAACTTGGTTGATTAGAAAATAAATTAGATTTGAACATAAAATCTAATTTGATAATAAATTTGCTAAGTTGGTATTTGAAATAAATTTAAATGAGCAACCATCAACTTTTACCATGCAGCTCAACTCATTTACAGCCCTCTTCAATGAAACATTATTGTCTACAAAGGACCACTAATTATTAATCATTTTACGATTTTTCTTAGCAATGAAACATTATATTGTTTATGCAGGAAAAAGTCAATTCTCATTGCGGACAATTGTCGTCGTTGTTGCTTCGATTTCTGTTTCTTCGTTGCTATTTGTTGCCGGCTACTGCTACCTTAGAAGAAGGTAGAGAAAAAAATACAATGTTATTCAGGAAGAAAATGGTAAACAATAAATGATTTGATTGCATAACATTTTCACATTTCCTAATTTTTACACTTGTAGTTACGTAAATTACTGTTTTGTCTTGCAAATGATATTCCCACATCAGAGTCCTTGCAGTTTGATTTTGCAACAATTGAAGGAGCCACCGACAAATTCTCTGACGATAACAAGCTAGGTGAAGGCGGATTTGGTGTGGTTTACAAGGTATAGGATTAGTTATCAGTATTTGTCTACATGTATTAGATAATCTAATACATGCAAAATTCAACAATGCCAAAGCATTTTTGATATTGAGATTACATGAAATTGATAGGGGTAAATTGTTCTAAGATTGGTTGAAGTATATTCTCAAGGCATACTTCCTAATAGACAAGAAATAGCTGTGAAGAGGCTATCACAAACCTTTGGACAAGGATTAGGAGAATTCAAAAATGAAGTTGTAATGGTAGCTAAGCTGCAACACAGAAATCTTGTAAGGTTGTTGGGATTTTTCTTGGAACTAGAAGAAAAAAATACTTGTTTACGAATTTGTGCCCAACAACAGCATTGACTACTTTTTATATGGTAAGTCCCTTGTACACGTATGTCTGATTCTATAGTTTGCCGTAGGATATGTGAGGATTAAGGTTTTTCTTCAAGGAGGATAAAATCCATCCAAGAGGGGCTCAGTTTGTCTGCTTAACTATTAATAAGTCATTATTGTTGTGGAACTCACAAGATATGAATAGATTAAATTGTCTCTATGTAATACTGTAATAATTTTTTCCCAAAGTCAAATGAATTGGTTGAATATGTGCATGGCATAATTGATTACTCTCTCTCTCTCTCTCTCAGATCCTAAAAGACGAGAACAATTGGATTGGTCAAGACGTTACAAAATTATTAAAGGCATTGCTTGAGGAGCTACTAAAGCTACTGCGTCTTTACGCCAAGGATTTTTTGACCAAGGAGCTTCTTGATCTTTATTATTAGATGAACTGAAGAACTTTGTAGCCAACATCTTCCTCAAGTTAGTGTGTTAGTCACGTGTTCTCTACAAAATGTTAGGTTACCGCTAGAAATAATGACATGACTTCATGCCTTCATCATACACATAAACATGCACGAAAAAGATAATGCAGATTTTCCAAGTGAATGGGCTATTATAATATGAAACTAGGATATAAAATTTTAGTTATTTTATTGGCAAATTTCACCTTACTTTTTTTTTTAACAGTTAAATAATAATTCTATTGACAAAAGACTGCTTCAGGTGCACTGAACACCAATAAGTCTAAAGAATACAATGAAATGGTATGTACAAAAACGCAAAGACTCTATAAACTCTCCAATGGAGTTACTATTAAACATTGCTATCAATTGAGTCTCTAAGTCCTTTAAAGTACAACAATTTCATTCCCTCCATAATGTCCGCATCAAAATCTACGCACTTAGCTCCCGACACCCAACTACTTGAGCTCAGAAACACAACAATTCATTCACACAACAAAACCCAACGTATAAAAAGGGAAACATCAAAGTGAAATTTTCATTAGCAATTCTCACAACCTAGTACTAGAAAAAGAGAAACAATCACAAACCCACATCCAAATTGCACAATAAAACAAAACTCATAGAGTCAAACTGAAGGATTCTTAGCCCGCCTGGAATATTTCCAAGGAAACTTTAGAATCTACAGCTTTAGTCACTTAAGGAACAAAATAGAATTCCATCACAAACTTACATAAATTTAAGGAATTAGACTTGATAAATAGGCAACCCATTTCATAATAATCATCAAGCCAAATTCTGATAACAAACTAATAATTATGCTGAAAAAGTTCAGATTGATTTTTGCATCAAACTTGCATTGTGACATTCATGGAACGAAAGAAAGGTGAATCTACAACTTTAGTCACTTAAGGAACAAAATAGAATTCCATCACAAACTTACATAAATTTAAGGAATTAGACTTGATAAATAGGCAACCCATTTCATAATAATCATCAAGCCAAATTCTGATAACAAACTAATAATTATGCTGAAAAAGTTCAGATAGATTTTTGCATCAAACTTGCATTGTGACATTCATGGAACGAAAGAAAGGTGAATCTACAACTGTAGTCACTTAAGGAACAAAATAGAATTCCATATAAATTTAAGGAATTAGACTTGATAAATAGGCAACCCATTTCATAATAATCATCAAGCCAAATTCTGATAACAAACTAATAATTATGCTGAAAAAGTTCAGATTGATTTTTGCATCAAACTTGCATTGTGACATTCATGGAACGAAAGAAAGGTGAAGATGCCAATAGTTATAATGTGCTTGTGCGGCAGAAGCTAGAATTCAAAATCATATACTCTTTATCACCTTGACAATAACAAAGCTTTAATTAACATGTCCTTTTTTATGTTATTTAAGCTCTTTCTTTTACCACTTTCATGTTGTTTAACTTTAATCAAATCCAATCTCTAGCAAACCCCAAATCCAAATCCAGCAACCAAATCTAATCTTTATCAAATCCAAAGAAACCAAACCAAACCATAAATAAACCGAAGAAATAAACCCATAAACCAGTAACCAACTCAATCAGAAGCAAACCCACAAACCCATAATTTCTCTGGAGAAACAAACTCACACAAAATCCAGAACAAGAGCAAGCAAGATACCCAAATCTGAACCAAACAAACAACACCATGTTCTCTCCAAAAAAACAAAAACCCAAACATACTAAGATCAATAGCAAGGATACCCAGATCTGAACAAAATCAATCATGCAAGTATCAAGCAAACCCAGATATCCACTCATGAGCACTGATTCTCTTCTTGCTGCATGCCATGGCCACCACCGGCAATGTTCACATTTTCCATATCCAAACACCATCCTCCACCGAAACCCATAAGCCCAGGAAAATCATTAAACCCACATGGAAAAGAAAAACACATAAATTTAAAACAAACAACACCCAGATGGAAAAAAAAACCCAGATCGAACCTCTGGTGATCGAAGCGGTGGAGCAAAGAAGGACACTAAAAGAGAGGTCTTGCTGATTCAGTATGATGAGAAGCTCAAGGTTCGGCCATAGAGGCTTTGCCGATTTGTGAGTATCGAAGGATTAGAGAGGATGAGATCGTGAGGATAGAGGTTTAGAGAAAAATCACCGCCGGCTGTGGCTCATGGTAGCCGTGGAATAGCTCTGATAGGGAGAGAGGAAAAGAGAACTAGAGAAGTTGATCTTATTTCCAGCTTAAAACCTAAATCTTTTGTATATTTGTGTTTGGTTAAGAAAACATAAAATGCATGAAAATGTGAGACTTGAGATATTAAAATTTTGATTTAAATCAAATTTGTATTTTCAGTTTAAATCAAAATTATATATTCTGACGTGGTTTTTGAAAAAGTAATTAAAATGCTAACATGACACTAAAAAAAAATGCCAAATAGAATTTTTAATGATATTTTAATGTCTTGTCATTGATACATAGGTGCCACATCAGTGCAAACATGGCACTCCAATAGTCATGTAGGATTTTTTGTTAGTAGGTTGACGACAAAAACGAAAATAGAATTGACTTTCTTTTTTTAGGGACAACAATAGGAACGAAATCAATTTTGGGACCAAAATGTGAATCGAAACAAAATGTAGGGACCAAAAGTGTATTTATGCCATTATAGGATCTATTTTAGTATCCCAAGCCCAAAAGAGATGAGTTAAAAGCTCAACGAACCTAGGACACTGAATTTGTAGAGGGTAGGCAAAAGAGCTGGGTTGGTTATGAAGTAAACAATGGTTGGTTAGGTTACTTGCAGTAATGATAACATGAAATAATGCTTGAACAACTCTATGAATGAATGTCCGAAGAGGTGTTTTATTAAGTGAACAGTGGTTACAACATTCAGAGTTACAGTAAAACTTTTCTCATTTTTTTTCCTCCCGCTTATCAGGGACCCATCTTCTTTATATAGCACCTTTTACCACCATCTCCACCGTCCACCTATTCTTTATCTGCATATCCACTCAAGTGCACGTCACGTCAGGTGTCTGTTTTAGTTCTTAATGAGTGACGGTAGCTGAGGTTGCACTGTTCAGAGGTCTTCTCCACATAAATGCGACCAGAAAAGCTGTTACAGTGCATTAAATGCGGAGGTAGCAGCTTTTCCTTCAGATATTTTTTGTTCTAATCATTTCCAGACCTACCTAGGACTTATCATTATCATTGGGATTGCTAGGAAGATTATTCGAATTTTCTACACGTTTATTTGATCAGGGCTATTTGTGGCCGAGGAGTAAAACGTCTTCGGACCAGTAGGGACCTCTTCGGACAGTACTTCCCCTCTATTTTTGGGCTTCCTACCTTCAGATGGGCCATTCCCACCCAACTATTGCTCCTCGGAAATACAATGCTTCTTAACATGGTGCCCTAGGCTCGTTAAGTAGCTCTGAGTTTTCATCCCCCACAATAGGATATTAATGAAGGCGCGTCTCACTCATCGATGCGTCAAGCGCAAAGCGCGAACGACCAGGGGGTGCCTCGTAAATGAGGAAGGCAGGAACTGGAGTTGAAGGCGAGGTCAATGCTACATGTAAGATCAAAGTCCGAACAATCCCTGCCCAAAAGCACCGCAGGGCTAATCATCCGACCCGAGGAGGAACCGTCTCCAGTGTAGCGGTCCGAGGACAAACCCCTTATTATAGAAGAATGGAAGTGTTAAACAGAACCAAGGCATGGCATGGTCCTCAAACTCAAGCCTATGGGGAAACTAAGCACTCGACTATACCTGGGTACTAGACAGAACCAAGGTATTGCATGGTCCTCGGACTCAAACCTATGGGGAAACTAGATACTTACAGAAAAATGGAAGTGTTAGATAGAACCAAGGCATTGCATGGTCCTCGGACTCAAGCCTATGGGGAAACTAACCACTCGACTATACCTGGGTACTAGACAGAACCAAGGCATTGCATGATCCTTGGACTCAAACCTATGGAAAAACTAGATACTTACAGAAAAATGGAAGTGTTAGACAGAACCAAGGCATTGCATGGTCCTCGGACTCAAGCCTATGGGGAAACTAACCACTCGACTATACTTGGGTACTAGACAGAACCAAGGTATTGCATGGTCCTCAGACTCAAACCCATGGGAAAACTAGATACTTACAGAAGAACGGAAGTGTTAGACAGAACCAAGGCATTGCATGGTCCTCGAACTCAAGCCTATGGGGAAACTAACTAGTTCAAAATATCCTAAGTGTTAGACAGAACCAAAGCATTGCATGGTCCTCGGACTCAATCCTATGGGGAAACTAACTACTTCAAAATATCCTAAGTTAGGAAAGGACCAAAATCCTACCTGGCCCTTGGGACATAAGGGGACTGCCCACGCATACATTCTTTCCCCCATTATCATGGTTATTGGCATAACTGGCCGAGATACAATTCATGCAAATGAAAGAAAAGAAAGGAAGCAAATAGCATGCAAATAAACAAACAACCCAAAATAGATAAGAAAGGAAATTAAACTCTCATTACAATAATAAGTCCATAGAGGTTGCGTGGCAAGAGCCACATTACATTAAAAAAAAAAAAAAAAAAAAAAAGGAGAAGCACAACAAAGTAAAATAAAATGACTCGAAAGCAGGATGAACCGAGATGCCAGGGAATCTACTCCTTTTGCTCAGGCTGGACAGGGGCAACCTCTGACTCCTCTGAGCCCTGGCCTGAGGAGACAGCCTACAGGGGTACGGCGAGAAGGGCTGCTTCCTCGGTGGTGGGGATCTGAGCATCGGATGGGACCTCCGCTACCTCTTGGGGCGCCTCCTCGCTCAGATTTTCCCTTTGTTCAACAGCCCCCACCTCTTCAACAATCTCCCCGGCCTTAGCACCATCAGGGGCGACCTCGCGGATAGTAGGGGGTAGTACACGCTCTCCGCCTTCCACAGGTTGGACGTGGCCTCCACCCCGGCTTGTTTGAGGGTCTCAGCCCAGACTTAGGAGCAGTATCGCCTACATACCCCCGGAACTTGAGCTTTATAGAGGGCCTCTACTGCAGCCATCCCATCAGCGTAGGCTGCGGTCTCAGCCTCCTTCTTGGTGGTCAGGGCCATCTCCCTGCCAAAATCCGCCTTGTCCTTAGCCCGCCGAACTTGGTCTCTGGCCCATTCTACCTCCCTTTAGGCCCCCTCGGCCGCTGTCACCTTAGCTTGCAGATCTGCAATCAGATCCCTCACGATCTGCAGCTGCTCCTTTGTCTTGCCCAGGCCCTTTGTCTGCTCCTTAGCCTGGTTCTGGGCACCCTCAAAACCAGACTCTACACTGTTCTGAGCCCTGGTCATCGCCTTTAAGTCCTCTCAAGCCTTGGCAAGGTCAGCCTCGAAGTTCTTCAGAGCCTGGGTAGCCTGAAAGCACCAATCACGCTCCTGGTCGAGGGCCTTCCCCTGGTCGTTCACCGCCCCCTCCAACCTATAGATGGCCTGGATAGCCTGCCAGAGTAATCGATGCGTTATAAGCCCAACAAAAGAAAAAGGGGGAAAAGGAAAAGAAAGGGAGGGGAGTCGAAATTATAGCCCTTACCATTCCCATATATCGCTTATGGCTAAGGAAGACCTGCTTGCTCCTCAAGGAGTTCAGCTCGGCCATATCCACTGGGAGCAGCAGACACCTCTCCAGCGCATCGGCCACGTGCACACCTTCGCCCTCGTTGAAGTCTTTGAGGGAGGCGTCATCCCTCAAGGGCTCCCCATTGAGCATCGGGGTTGGGAGCTAGGCCTGAGCCTCAGATGTGGTATCGACGACCTATCTATCTTGGCTCTTGTTGCCTATCTTAAGCTGCTTGGACGGTCGCAGAGTATTGTCCTTCTCTTACGAGGACACCGTCTTATCCTCCATAGGCCTTTTGCCCTTATCCTTCTTCTTCTTGGGGTCGGTAGGCACGGACCCGGGGGGCAAGCTCGTCTGGGAAGGAGGAGGAGGAGAAGGAAGCTTTTGCTGAGCGGAAGTCGACCTAGTCTTCGGAGGAGGAGGGGGAAGCTTTTGTTAGGGCTTCCCCGGCTGGCCCTCAATAAGGTCCAACAAGTTAGTGGTAGGCTTCCTTTTATAACCCATTGTTGGCGGAAGAGGGGCTTTTGAAGTGAGGAGGTCTGCTTCGGTCAAATGAGGATCACCCATGTCCCTAGGAGGGTCCTCGGACTAATTAAGCTGAGCGAAAGTGTCAAACGCATCCCCTTCCCTCTCTGGATCCTCCTCGGCAGCCTCGGCGAATACTTGGGAAGAAAAGGGGACGGCTAGGGTAACAGCTTCTTGATCGGAGGGCTCCTTGGGAACGAAAATCCATCCTCGGTCACAGTAATTCTCTAAAGCTGAGGGTTGTTGGCTCTTATCACGTGCTTCGGAACCAGGAATGACTTCTAGACAGGAGTATACCCCAAGATCTTGTGGGCGGCCCTAACTTGGTTGTCATCCTTGTTTATATAAACTAACGCCCTCAGCACCTTCTGAAAATCTTCCCAGTTGACCAGGTGGAAGTGGTGCTTAAAAGCGTGCGGGTTTGCAAGGGAAAACACCACCACATTAGTAAAAAGAAAAAGGGAAAGGAAAAATACCAGAGAACTTGAAACCCCTCCTACTCCTACTGCCCCACCTGGTATTCCCTCCGTTGTTGGGCAATGAAGGCCATTATGCCACTCCCCTGACACGATGAGGAAATCCTTGTTTAGCCCCTTGCTGGAGTCAGGGAGGCATTGGATGAGCCGCACCCTGTCATCCTTCGTCTTCAGGTAATAAGACTTTCCCTTAAGGAGCTGAAGGTAGTAGCACCAGTTCACATCATGGTGGGTCAACCTTAGCTCCATCTTCTCATTCAGGGCGTCCACACAGCCTAAAATCCTAAAGACGTTTATCCCACACTAGGTAGGGGCCAACCAGAAATGCGTGAGGTAGTCCCTCATCACCGGCCCCATGGGGATCATCATCCCCTCTTTGAGGAAGGCGACAATGGGGATTACCACCTCGCCCTCCTGTCTGTGTAAGCGCCAATCCCCGTCCTCACAATATCTTAGACCTACATTATCGGAAATTCTGTAGTCGGCGATGAATTTCTCCATCACCTCCATAGTGTGGACGTATTTCTTAAACCTACCCATCCCAATTGACGCCTAAAGGAACTAAGAAAGAACAAGTGAAGGAGAAGAAGGAATAAAGGGGAAGAAAGCTCAGAGAGGGGTAGAGCGACTTATTGGGAAGAGGAGGAGCTCCTCGAATAGGCTTTTTTGTGCTGGAGATGTAAGTGAGAGTGTGTCTGAACTCAGGAAGGACGCACGAGAATTCTTGATTACAAATAAGGAACAAGAAGAAGCGGTTCGTATGGGTATTTATACCCCAAATCGAAGAGCCATGCAGGTTTTCCCGCCCATAAATGCGAAACAAACCTCCACCGTTGGATTGGTAACGCCTCGTTAGACGTGGGGAGCACAGAGCTGCCTGAATTTAATGATGGGCACGTTGTGCGTTCCGAAACGTCAGTAACGTGCCTTGGGTAGATGAAAAGACCCCAGTGCTGACAGGAGGCGTAAGGCTTGACTAGATACGGAGCAGGCCCGAGGATGTCAAAATCCTTCTCCCCGCCCGAGGATGCGTGCAGCAAGATTTTGAGGGGCTATTGTGGGGCCAAAAAATCTGGTAGCTTCGGCCCACTCCAAGCCAGGCCCAAGGGCCCACACCGAGGATACATAAGGGGTCCAAGGATGAAAGCATGAAGACTGACCCTCGAGGAACATATCCGAGGAGGGCCCACCCTCGGGCATTCGAGACCTCGGAAGAACACGAGTACCTCCCTTTTGAGGAGGACTCCTTGAATATCTGAGGAGGAGAGGGCCCAGTGCCACGCGTCGATGACAGGAGCATAGCGAAAGGGCAAGCCTTAGGCGAGCTGTCACCTCTGCATTGAATACACTCACCTAACCCCTCTGGCCGCATTAATGGGGATGTAACCCCTTGACAGGGCAACATCGATCATGGTGAGCCACTTGAGCACGGATAAGGCCTCTGATGGGACGGATGGTCAGAGGAAAGGTCAATAGATGATCAACAGAAGGAAGAAGGGGATAGGAGGGAGAGAACGATATAAGAAAGGCGAGCAAAGAGTTTATGGGGGGGATTTTTGGGTGGAGGTCATTCAGAGAGAAGGACATAGAATTGCTCCTAGGCAATGTTAGTTTGAGGAGGGAAAACCTCCTCGACCAAGGGTCGAGGAGCTACCCTCAATTGTAAATTAGGCTTATTATCCTTTAATAAAAGAAAGTGGCTAGTGCCCCGTTGTTAGCCTGTGAGCGCCTAACCCTTCGACTCACTCTCTAAAAATGTATTGTTGGGGAACCTTCCTAAACTGAGTCCCTACAGCCATTATGTAAATATATTTTTATACTACAAATTAATTGAGTATAATTTAATAATTAATAAGATTTAATATAATACTTCAAATTAATAAAATATAATTTAACACTACAAATTAATAAAATAAAATATATTAACTAATAGAAATATTTTTTAATAATTTAATTTAACAAAATTTAATTTAATTTAATACTTCAAACTAATAAAATATAATTTCTCACTACAAATTACTCAAATATAATGTAATAACCAAAAAAAATGTAAGATGAGGCTTGAGGACCAATAATATTAAAATATAATTTAATATTACTTTGGAATGACTAAAATACTCCTAAAACTAAAAGAATACCAACTTACGTTTATAAATGTAGAAAATGACCGAAACACCCCCGAAGCAAGAAAAATAATTGAAATACCTTTGAAGCCTAGAAAAAGACCACAATACCCTTGAATCCTAAGAAAACACCAAAATTGGAGGAAATATAATTTATTATTCAGTGAAAATGACTGAAATACCCCTAAGACTAAAAGAAGGCCAACCTATCCCACAAACTCAAAAAATGGCTAAGACACCCCTAGCACCCAAAAAATGACTGAAATACCCCTGAAGCAAGAAAAATAATTGAAATACCATTGAAGCATATAAAAAGACCACAATACCCTTGGATCATAAGAAAAAGTCAAAATTGGAGGAAATATAATTTAATATTCATTGAAGATGACTGAAATACCCCTATGACTAAAAGAAGGCCAGCCTACCCACATGCTCAAAAAATGGTTGAGACACCCCTACCACCTAAAAAAATATCTAAAATACATTTGAAGTAAGAAAAATAATTGAAATACCATTGAAGCATATAAAAAGACCACAATACCCTTGGACCATAAGAAAAAATCAAAATTGGAGGAAATATAATTTAATATTCATTGAAAATGACTGAAATACCCCTATGACTAAAAGAAGGCCAACCTACCCACATGCCTAAAAAATGGCTGAGACACCCCTACCACTTAAAAAATATCTAAAATACCTTTGAAGTAAGAAAAATAACTTAAAGACCATTGAAGCTTAAAAAAAGACCACGATACCCTTGAATCATAAGAAAAAAAAAATTGGAAGAAATATAATGTAATATTCATTTAAAAACGACTAAAATACCCTTAAGACTAAAAGAATGCCAACCTATCCCACAAACTCAAAAAATGGCTGAGACACTAAAATACCCCTGACAGTTGAAAATGAACCAAATACCCCGTAGGCATTAAAAATGTCCATTATGCACCCTAAGCCAAAAGGTGACCAAAATACCTTGGAAACTTTAAAAAGGACCGAAGTATCCCTAAACCCTAAAAATGACCAAAAATACACTCTAATACTAAAATAATTACCCAAATACCCCCATAAATGCAACAAAAAAAAAAAAAAAAAAAAGACCAAATACCCTTTATGCATTAAAATATTTTATACACATACATCCTAAGCCTAAAAAATGACATAAATGCCCTTGTAACTTAAAAAGTTATTAAAATGTTTAAAGGGTATTAGATCATTTCTTATGTTTTGGGGGCTATTTTGGTCATGCTATAACATTTCTCTAATTTTTTAGTCATTATAATGCTGCCTTCACAGGTTCTTCGATCATTTTATATGCTTTAAGGGTGTATCGGTTATTTTTTAGGTTCCAAGTGTATTTCAAACAGCTCCAATGATTACGGGGAAATTGTGGTTATTTTTTTTTTTTATTTTATTTTATTTATAGTGGTATATTGGTCTTATTTTACTCATCGGGGAGTATTTTGGTCTTTTTCAAACATAAGGGGATATTTATGGTCGGTTTCCATGTTTCAGGGGGTATTTTAGTAATTCTATGCACTTTTTTTGGGGGGGGGGGGTTAGTCATTTTTTAAAGTTTCAAGAGTGTTTTAGTCATTATTTAGGTTTTAGAGGTAATTCGGTCTTTTTTATTATTATTATTTTTCTGATTTTGTGGTGCATTGGTCTTTTTCTCGGTATTGGGTGTATTTTGGACATTTTTTGTGGTTACAAGGCATTGTGGTCATTTTCTTGATTTATAGGGCTATTTAGGTATTCTTCAAATAATCGAGGGGTTTTCCACCTTTTTTAGGCATGAGGGGTACTTTTGTCATTTTCTAGCTTTTAGGATGTATTTTGGTCATTTCGATGTTTTGGGGGTATTTCAGTCATTTTTTATGTTTCAAGAGTATATCAGTCTTTTTCTAGATGTTCGGTGTGTTTTGGACATTTTTTGTCTTATATGAGTATTTTGGTCTTATTTAAGTAATCGAGGGTATTTTGGCTAGTTTTAGGCACAAGGGGTGCTTTGGTCATTTTTGATATTTTTGGGGGTACTTTGGTTTTTTTCTAGGTTTAGGGAAGTATTGGTCATTTGATAATTAACAAATCCCTATAGGTGACCTATCCCAGCACTTTTGGAGCACTGGAATAGGTGGACCTTATTCCAACACTTCCAAAAGCGCTAGGATAGGTCTCTCTCCATAAGGGAATGGAGTGATCCTATCCCAACACTTTTAGAAGTGCTGGAATAAGTGAACCTTATTCTAGTGCTTCCAAAAGTGCTGAGACAAGTCTCTCTCCATTCCCTTATGGAGTGATCCTATCCTAGCGCTTTTCGAAGCGCTAGAATAGGGTCCACCTATTCTAGCGCTTCAAAAAGTGTTGGGATAGGTCTCTCTCCATAAGGGAATGGAGTGATCCTATCCCAGTGCTTATGGAGAGAGACCTATCCCAGCGCTTTTTGAAGCACTGGAATAGGTGGACCCAATTCCAGCGCTTTTAAAAGTGTCGAGATAGGTCTTTCCCATAAAGGAAATTAGTAACCCTATTCCAACGCAAGAAGGCTTCCTATACCAGGATTTTTGAAAACCGCCACTATAGGCCTCCTATTACAGCAATTTGTAAAGCATCAGTTTTGAGTTGCTGTAATAAGGTTTCCTATACCAACACTTTCAAAAAGCGCTGGTACGAAAAAACGTTGGGACAGGACAATTTTTTTGTAGTGATACTTTGGACTGCGCCACTTGAAAACTATCTTACTATCATCTCTGTTTAAAATTGCTGAATGACATAGTCCACCAGATATACCATTAATTGTCCAATTCATGAGAGTTACAAATGTATAGTTAATATTCGAATAAAGTGTTAGGACATATATGTTTTAACTTGTTTAAGAACATATATCACTTAGTTATGTAAATTGGCTAATCCTTTGACAAAACGCACTCTGCTTGTAATTGGGTAGTTCTAGGTGTTTTTAATACTTCAAGAAACAATGTTTCAAGGTCAAGTGTTGAAGTCATCAAGTCTGTCCAAGAGAAAGCAAGCTGGAGTGCAAAGTTTTTAAAGCTCGACACCTACCTTGACACCTGCTATCTGTCGAGATTTAAAAAGTCAGATTTCCAATCTGATTTTCTTGGGATCCGTGAATATGTTTTTGGGCCTTCTTTTCTTCTAACCCTAAACATATAAAAGGATTATTTTAAGAGCCGTCTAGGGTGACACAAGTTGAATTATCATTGAGCAATCTCTGTTTAAGCAAATTGTGATCAACAGACGAAGTTCTTGACCTAGTTCATCTTCCATCAAGAAGTTGCTATGTATTTGCACCATAGGGTTTTATAACCAAGCATCTTCCTGCTATTTATCATAAAGGATGAACTGAAGAACTTTGCAGCCAACCATTCTTTCTCAGTTGGTGTTCTGAAGTCGCGTACTTGGATCCGCACATTGGTTAGTCACGTACTTGGGAGCCGTGCATCAAAGGTGGAGACTGTCACTATAGATCAAGTCCAATTGGGTATTGGGGTAAGGGTTCAACTATAGGTTGGTAAGGTACTTGGGATTCCTTTACTTGTAACCGCTTGATTTGATAATAGTGGAGTTTCGGGAATGGTGACTTGAAAATCACCCGGTGGAGTTTTTGCCATTAGGGTTTTCCCCATTCGTAAACAAATCACCGTGTTATTTATTTTCCGCTGCTTATTTAGTTGTTGGTGATTTGTTTGTGCTTCCATAAAATTGCATGATTAATTGATTAATTAATTACCTGGCTAAATTAATTAATTAGGGTTAATTACAAGGGTTCATTCAGATTGTGACCTATCATAAAGGAAATTATAAAAAAAAAAAAAAAAGTTAATGACCCACATAATTGTTATTATGCATGAATATTTCTTGTCCTTTTTATTGAAGGTATTTATGGTCAATAAATATTGCCTTTTTCTTAAATTCCTTTTCTATCTCTCATCTTAGATCAAATTATCACTTCTTAACATTTTTAAAAGAGAGACCTTCATTTCAAATTTCTCTCTCTCTCTCTCTCTCTCTCTATAAATATCAAATAATAATAATAATAATAAATTAAATTAAATTTTTTGAAAATAAACCAAACTTAAAACTAGTATACCAACTTTGTGGTAGGCTCATATATGTAGTTAAAAAGTGGAAGACATCACAAAAGCAATGGCAATTACTTTGAGTTTTTTTTTTTTTTTGATGAATGTATAGTTTAATTCAAAGAAAAAGAGCTATAAACCAACAAGGCACCCAGCCTCCTCCTTGATAACCTTAACAAAACAAGATGGGCTGTTACAAAAGTCAAAAGAACCAAACACACTATACATCAAACTCCATTTAGCAAGAGAGTGGGTGGCCTCATTGGCTTCTCTAGAGACCCACCTAAAAGTCAAAAAAAGGAAGATTGGAGGCCAGATACTTTACACTTTGAATGACATTCTCAATAGACCATGGGATGGCCATGCCATGCATTGTGATTGATTTGTAGCAAATCTGAGAGTCGCCTAGCTGAAATTAAAGGCTCAGCAAGTTGCAAAGCCCATAAAAGAGCCTCTACTTCTGCCTAGAGAGGGAGGGTGGTGTTCACTTCTTTGGAGTAAGCGAATACCAACTCCCCTCTCCAGTCCCTTGCTATGACTACAACAGCAGAATGGTGGGCATCAACAGCAGCATCAACATTTAATTTAAAAGAGCCAATCTCAGGTTTCAACCATTTAGCTCAAACACTATTGCCTTGAATCTAAGAAGAGGGTTTGACTTTATGATGTTCCGTAAACAATCTAACAATTTTGGCTCTTAAATCTTCATAGCTGGCTACTCTTCCCTCAAATAGAGTCTCATTCCTTAGTCTCCAAATCAAATCACAAAGTAAGGCCCCAAAAAGAAGCAAGTCCTCCCTAGCTTCTTGGAAATGAGGATTGTAACAGGGGGTAAAATATTGATACCTAATATCTAAGAAGCACAAACACTCAAAACTTCTCTGATGTATTCGTGTTTGACACGTGTCTTTGTTAGACTCGTTGGGAATATTTGACATGTGTCTTTGTATTAACAGGGGGTAAAACATTGATACCTAATAACTAAGAAGCACAAACACTCAAAATTTCTTAGATGTATTCATGTTTGACATGTGCCTTTGTTAGACTCATTGGGAATATTTGTTAAGATATATATTTTTTAATGATTTTGATAGTTGTTATTTATTTTAGAATGTGACTATAAAAAAAATATATAAGATTCATATTGATTACTTAATTAGTTGTTGTGTCTCCACGGTATATGGCCTAATTTTTCAAGAATTGTAGTGTAGGAAAAGAATAAATTTTTTACCAATTAAGTTTTTCATACATACCCATATACGGATGTGTTTGGGATCCGCTTATTTTTGTTAAAACTAAATTTTTTTTGCTGAAAGCACTGTAAATAAAGGTAAAAGTTAGCTGAAATAGTACAATGAGACCCATGAATAGTACCAAAAAGTGTAGTGAAGCTCATAAATAGTAATAAAAATAAACTGAATTGTAAAATAAACTGGCAAATTTCACTATGCCAAACGCACACTACATATAGCTACTTGTGGCTCACTTTTTTATTGATTTGATTAGCCAATTGCTAACCACTTATGTAACATAACCTTACAGAAAACAGGCCTTGTACTACTCTCTTACCAACATGGACCTTTAATTCCCATAAAGGACAATCAAAGTTTTTGCCAAGTCAATGATGTGGTTAATTGTTTTTACAGGAAAAAGTAAGTCATTTGTAACAATTATCGCCATTGCTGTCCCAATTTCTATTGCTATGGTGCTTTTTGCCATTGGAGTTTGCTTCCTGAGTAGAACAAGCAAGAAATACAATAAATTTCTGGAACCAAATGGTAAAAAATAGTTGCTTGATCATCATATATATGTCATTATCCTTAAACATTTGTCCGTAAAATTTTTGTCATTTCGAGAATTCAATATATTTAATGTTTGGTTGTGTAGCAGGAATTAAAATAACAGCCATAGAGTCCTTGCAATTTGACTTGGTTACAATCAAAACTGCCACGAACAAGTTCTCGGATGATAATAAAATTGGTAAAGGTGGTTTTGGTACGGTTTACAAGGTAGGAATATAGTTATACATAAATACATACATACATATATATATATATATTTCAATAAATAGTTTTTAATTAGATGACATTATAGTGCTTAAAGTTACATAAAGTTTATGTTACTCCTAACCCTATATATTTCCAGGGTACTTTTCCCAATGGACAAGAAATAGTAGTGAAGAGATTATCCAAAAGCTCTGTGCAGGGTGCAATAGAATTTAAGAATGAGATTGTGCTAGTTGCTAAGCTTCAACACAAGAATCTAGTGAGACTCTTAGGATTTTGCTTTGAAGGAGAAGAAAAGATACTTATTTATGAATATGTGCCTAACAGAAGCCTTGATTACTTTTTATTTGGTTTGGCCAATCTGAACTCGTTCTTGATTTATTTTTAATTTTGTGTCTAAGGACATGCATGGTAGCCTAAAAGTTTATATAATGACATACATGATACATCACTTTAAAATCCCTTCACATCTTAAGGCACAAATGTTTCAATGATTTGCTTGTCATGAACTTTCCACAAGCTGAAAATGTACAAAATAATGAGAATATATAAAGTTGATCTTTTGAAGTGAATCAAAAAATTTTATCATCCTATTGAGTCTCATTCATTTCTGAGTTGAATATTTAATTTAAAAAAAATTAGAGAGGCAAGGGCAATTGGATTGGTCAGGTCGTTACAAAATTATAGGAGGGATCGCTTGAGGGATTTTCTATCTTCATGAAGAATCTCGGCTTAGAATTATACATCGTGATCTTAAAGCTAGCAATGTTTTGTTAGATGCCAATATGAATCCAAAGATTTTAGATTTTGGCATGGCAAGAATATTTGTAGCAGATCAAGCTCAAGGAAATACAAGTAGAATCATTGGAACGTAGTAAGTTTTTAATTGCTTTATTCAACCTTACTTAATTTGTTGGAAACAAAGGAGAGATAATACCTGAATTTTTCTTGGAAATTACACAATTTGATTTTACCAAAAGAGGTGGCGAAGATGAGGCGTAGACCAAGTCACTGTCTTGAGAGAAATTGTGCCGTCTATGGTATATCCAATGTAGTTAGACAAATAGTTTCTGCACGTTGCCCCAAGGATACAATAGCTTAGCCACCTTTTGTTGATTATCCTTGTGAGCCTACATTGCTCGTAGGATATAAGCTCTCTATAGTAATTTATTTTTCCCAGAAAATTTAGTAAAAACTAGAACATTTTTGTGAGTAGTAAGAAGCAAGAGATGGTATTTATTTAGGACAATAAAAAATTACTTTTTGAAAAGTTTGCAGCTTTCTAATTCAAAAATAAAAATGTGTGTGACTGAATCTTTTATTTCTTTCCATATATATAGAACCAGACACATTGCTTGTCCTTAGCCAAAAAATAAAATGTTTGATATCAATTAAATAGTCATTAAGTTATTGAAATTAATATATATATATATATATATATATAATCAATAGCTTCCTTTATATGTATATATATATATATATATATATTATATAAACCGGTCAACAAAAGCTTCTGTATGTTGAGAACAACAAAAAATCATAATCTTTGAAATTAATGCACCATAGATTACATTGCTGAACAAGAAAAGAAAGGGTCATAATGCCAAGCATTTAATGGCCTATTATTACAATACTTTTTCAAAAGTTTTCTTTCTGAATATATGTTACAAAAAATTGCTAACGGTTTGACCACTGTCTATTAAACCAAATAGTAAACATTTGTGTATATATGGTAACATAAAATAATTCATCGATAACTATACATTTAAATGCTGAAATTCTTCCATATATGACGTTATTATGTCATATTCAAATAAGATAATAAAACCAAATATGCTGGCAATTGTGGTATTAATATTACATTAATGTTCATAAATTTCCTGATTAAAACCATTAACAAAAACTATTCAAATTTTGAATAATATTTGAATTTCCAAGTTTAGCAATCAACGTATCTGACATTAAAGGATAATTGATACACATAAATGAGTATTAAAATAAATATAGTATTTTTTTGTAAAAATATCCAACAATCCCCCACTTATTTTTATAGAAAATAAATAGGTAAATATATATATATATATATAAGAAAATTTGCTGGATTAAGTAGAACATTATGCATAATGGGAGTGCCAATGGCTTGAACCCTCATTTAGTGTTTCAGCAACATTGTTCCAAAGTTAATAGTAATCTAAGTCTTAAACTATAACTTTTTCTATGGATACAAAACGCTACATCACACACATAATATTCTAGTACTCTGCTACGAGCTTCTAAGCCAGCACATTACGGCCTTGTGCTTTATCCCAGCATCCATGAGCTATTTAGAGAACTAGCCCCATTCTCAAAGGAAGCCGCCTCACTTCCATGCTCACTTAGGTGTGGCTATCAAGAATGTTCTTGTAATTCTAACATCCCACTCATAAGAGCTATAGTCCACATTAAGAGTTTTTATAAAAACTCATCCTATATAATGTTACAAGATACATGCACGCACACCATAGGGAGGGAGATGAGTATTATTACTCATACATATATTTAGTGCATGTTAATCAAAATACTCTATGATTAGTTATTCCCTTTGAACCTAGTTCTTGGGATCTCCAGTCTCTAGGTAGGGTATCCTCAAAGGTAGTATATTCTTCTTTGGGCTTAAGTCCCATCCCCCTCAATGCTATCCAGATCTTTTCTCTAGCTAGAGCTTTAGTTAATGGATCCACAATATTATCATTTGTACAAATATAATCAACATTTATGGTACTATTGTTTATGTATGATCTCACAGTACTATGTTTTCTTCTAATAGATTTGGATTTACCATTATAGTATTTATTGCGCACTCTACCAATAGTGGTAGTACTATCACAATGAATTAAGACGAGTGAAATAGGTTTCTCCCACATAGGAATTTCAGATAATAAATCTCGTAACCAACCTGCTTCTTCACTAGCTGAAGATAAGGTAATCAATTCTGTCTCCATGGTGGATTTAGCAATAATCTGTTGTTGTAACATCCCAAGCCCAAAGCGAGGATTTAGATGCACAACCTGTCTTAGAAATAATCAACAATAATATAATGGAACAGAGCGTAATTAAATATCCACAAATAAACTTCAACCCATCAAAAAAATCTTTCCCTTAAGATCCATAAAAACAAAAAAACCTTAACAAAAAAGTCTCCGAATACAATCTCAAATAGTTCCACAAATGTCAAACTCACTATCCAAAAAAAAAATATTAAAATAGTTCACCAACTAACATAGCTCCAAAAGAAGTCGTCAATCTAAGGCTCCATTGATCTACCACCAAAAGACATACCACTGCTCTAATTTGAAAGGGTGGAAAAATGGGGGGTGAGCTAGAAGCCCAATAAGAGACTACATAACATGAGAATGTCTTTCAAAACAAACCATTAGTATCACTGACAAAGTATAGTCTTTACAAAACATTTACAACTAGTTTTTAACAGTAATACAATATATTCTATAAAACTGTCAAGAATAAAACATTTAACTATAATGCTGTAATCATTAAATAAAATAAAAACCACTTTAGTTAGCTAGAATACACTAAAAGGGTAGAAACAATATATTATAACAATAAACAATCTTTTTCCAGTTATAAAGATCCGTAACAATAAATCAGTAGTTCGATATGGAAAACATTAGTCAGACAAAGACATAAGCTGCTAAACACTCGGTGGGTGATTCCCATGGGGAACAATAACACTAACCTCAAAGAGGCAACACTGGCTCCAAAGAGCAAACAATAACACTACACCACACCACAATAACACTACATCGGCCGAAGGCCAACACTTAACCCTGTGTTGGCAAAGGTTGCAGACTGTCTAACTGACTGTTTGAAACATTCTTGACATGTACGGTTTCATAATAATATACAATAAATAATAAAATTCTGGTATATATTATGCATTTACAATGGTATAAGTTTTTGAAACTCCACTTTTACAATTATGTATATATAAATATATTTTTACCAAATATATATATATATATATATATATATATATATATATATAAATATACACATCTTGAGAGACGTCATGTTCTGTAGTCTACTTACCTTTAGTTGCTAATACTCGTAGTCTAGATCCAAAATCAAATGAGATCTCCCTCCACACCTAAAAGGAAAGGAGTAACATAATTATATAATTAATCCACCTTGACGTATACCATAAGGATGTAAGGGACACTTCCTAATAATTTACTAGTCTTTAAAACATCTCTACAATCCTCTATAACATGTTACTTCTTCTTACTACTATTATGTTAGAAGAATATGCATGCTGGCAGTTCCCTAAGATTTTCATCAAGCCCTAATAGTTTACTAGCAATACATCCTAGATTCATATTTTCTTTAAGGTTTCATATCACACTTCAACACCACCAGGACAAATCTATAAGATCCAAATATATATAAATAGCGTCCATAAAAATTATACCCGTAGGACAAAGCAACCTATAGCATATAAGTATTGAGTGTTAGAAATTCTATCTAACATATAAATAATATTCAAGGATCCATCCTACCCGTAGCCATAGAAAGAACACAATGGATTTAACAATTAATTCCTACCCCTAGGACGTAGAGACCTGAAGCATGCATTGAAAAAAATTTAGAACTTGACCACGTATAGATTTCAAGATTAAGAATCCAGCCCCACCACCATGCGTAAATTCTAGCAGCTATCACTCAAGGGCTATTCGCCTAATTCAAGAGTTCAAAAGGGACAGTTAAGCAATCTACTAAACTACTCTAGCAACGTAGGTTATTTCCATGAGGGTTTGAGAGAAAGATATACCTGACCACTCCGCCACACTGATGCAGGATTTGTTTCTTGTACTATTTCAGTCTCTCTCTCTATGTCTTTCCATAGGAAAACCCTAACTTACTTACACATTAAAACAGATTCCACTTGGGCTGAAATTTAAAACCCACTAAAAACTTAAAATAAGCTTCCCAAGACTTTAATTCCCACTAAACTCATATTAAGGTTGTTTATATGGGCTAGAACTCTAAGAATTCCAATAACACTTAAACTCCTAATCCAAATAGGTTTTAGTCTCTTATCCTTTTCCTTAAACAATAAGGAGACTAAAAATTAAATATGAATAATCCACACAAAATAACTATTCACGTTTTTTTTTTTTTTTTTTTGAATATCATAATATAAAATAATGTCACTTCCAAAATAAATTAAATAATTCATCAACTCCACTTTAGCAGCAATTAAAATAAATTTAAGTGAGACGGGTGTTACAGTTGTTTTTTAGATTTTCAACTTATTGCTCCACCACCTATTGTAAATACATAGCCAGTAGTAGACAAAGAATCACCTGATAAGGTGTTCCAACTAGCATCACTATATCCTTCAAGAACAGCAGGATATCTTTGATATAGCAAACCATAGTGCGCAGTTTTTATTTTATTTTATTTTTAATATCTCATTAATTGAGTCATGGCATTCCAACGCTTGAAATTAGGTTTACTAGTAAATCTTGCTAGAACTCCTACGACATAAGCAATATTAGGTTTAGTACAATTAGTAGCATATCTAAGACTACCAATAATATTAGCATATTCCTTTTGATTGTAAATATCATTTTCATCTTTAGTAGGAAAAAGATACACACTAGAGTCAAAAGGAATACTTGCAGGTTTACAATCAAAGTAATTATATTTTTCAAAATTTTCTCTATATAATGAGATTAATCTAGAAATATGCCATTTGAAGTTCTAGAAATTTTCATGCCAAGAATCACATTAGCTTCTCCTAAATCTTTCATATCAAATTTATTTTTAAGAAGCATTTTGGCAGCATTTATAATATCCATATTAGGACCAAAAATTAGAAGTTCATCAACATATAAACAAATTATGACATGAGCATCATCAAATGTTTTATAATATATACATTTGTCACTTTCGTTTGTTTTAAAAACATTAGAAAGCAAACATTGATAAATTTCTCATGCCACTGTCTAGGTGCTTGTTTTAGACCATATAAAGATTTTAATAATTTACATACCTTATGCTCATTACCTGGCATTGTAAAACCTTCTAGCTGGTTCATGTAGATTTCTTCTTCTAAATCTCCATTTAGAAATGCCGTCTTTACATCCATTTGATGTATCATCAAATTATGAATAGCTGCTATAGTAATCAATAATCTAATAGACATAACTTTAGAAACAGGAAAAAAAGTATAAAAAAAAAAATATCTTCTTTTTGTTAAAAACCTTTAGCTACAAGCATTGCTTTGAATTTTTCAATAGATCCATCAGGTTTTAATTTTCTTCTAAGTACCCATTTACATCCAATTTTTTTACAACCTGGAGGTAAATCTATAAGTTTCCAAGTATTATTAGATATAATAGAATCCATCTCATCATTGATGGCTTCTTTCCAAAAACTTGAATCAGGAGAAGATAAAGCTTCTTCTAAAGAAGTAGGGTCACCTCGTAAATTATACACATAATATGCAGGACCAAAATCCTTTTCAATTCTAGGTCTTTTACTCCTCCTAGGTTCAATCTCATATTCATTAACATCTCTTGACTTAGATGTTGAACATTCAAATTTCTTTTGTTGTTCAAAACCCCCACTATTTTTATATTTAAATGAAAATTTATTTTCATGAAAATTTGCATCTCTAGATTCAATTATTGTATTATTATCAATATCATAAAATCTATAAGTTGTACTGTATAGAAGCCTTTACCCCAAGTTTAGGTCTTTTGGGATCAGGTAGCCTCACATATGCTAAACAACCCCAAACTTTGAAAAAATTCAGATTTTGTTTATATTTTTTTTTTCCATAATTCAAAAGGAGTTAAAAAAAATCTTTTTATGAGGTACTCTATTCAAAAAAAAATTTGTAGTTAAAACAGCTTCACCCCAAAAATATTTAGGAGCCCTAAAACTAACAAGCATAGCATTAGTTAAATTTATAAGAGTCCTATTTTTACGTTCAGCTATTCCATTTGAAAATGGAGAATAAGGGGCAGTAGTCTCATGAACAACACCAAGAGATTGAATATAATTATTAAGACTAAGAGTATCATATTCTTTTCCTCTACCAGTTCTAAACCTTTTAACCTTTTTATCAAAAGTATTTTCAACTTCTTTTAAGAAAATTGGTAATTTTTCAAAAGCATCACTTTTATTTTTTATAAGATAGACATATGAATATTTTGAAAAATCATCTATAAAGGTTATAAAATACTAATTACCTCCACGTGTCAAATGTCCTTCAAATTCACAAATATCACTACGGATAAACTCTAGTAATTCAGTATTTCTTTCAATTGATTTATGAGGATTTTGAGTAATTTTAGTCATGCTACAAATTTCACAATTTTCAAGTTCATTTTCAAGTTTAGGAATTAAACCTAAACCACTCATATTTTTCATATATTTATTATTAATATGACATAATCTACCATGCCAAACATTCACACAAGAAACAATATAAGCAAAACTTGAATTTTCATTAATCTCAACATTAAGTTTAAACATGTCATCACAAGTATAGCCTTTGCCAACAAACATGCCATTTTTAGAGAGTACATATTGATCAGCCTCAAAGACTTGTTTGAAACCAGCCTTCTTCAACAAAAAACTAGAAACTAGATTCTTTCTAATGTTAGTAACATGAAAGACATCTTTGAGAGTGACTTCTCTCCTAGAATTAAATTTGAGAAGCACCTCTCCAATACCCACAACTTCAATGGTATGAGAATCGCCAAGCATAATTTTCCTTTTCTCATCCAAGATGGTATAGGTCTTATACCAAGTTTTATCATGACAAACATGTTTGGTTGCCCCAGAATCAATCCACCACCCTTCTAAGCCTTCGAGAATATTAATCTTGGTAACCATAGCCACAAGAGGCTTTTCAATGACATTGGCTTGAGCCATAGGCCCATGTTTTCAAAAATGACAATTTCTAGCCGAATGTCCAGGCTTTCCACATACAAAACATGCATAATTGCTATTATTAGTGTGGCTGCCATTATTTGGAGCATGCTTAGGATGGTGTGCTTGGTTCTTTCTTTGATTAGAGTGGGTCTTATGTTGATGTTGATTTCCATTTGGCCTATGTTTGAAGTTTCTTTTCTTGGGCCTTACATAGTCATTATTTTTTCCATTGGCTTTTGACATGTTTTCATTTAAAGAGATAAGATTTACCTTAGGACCATCTGCTCCATGGAGTTCAACAGCTTTGTCTTAATTCCTTGCCTCTTCCTCCACTCTCAAACGGGTGATAAAGGATTCAATGGAGAGATCCTATTACTTGTGTCTCAGAATTTTGGCAAATTCTTTCCAAGATTCAGGCAGCTTGTCAATGATGGTTGAAACTTGCATTTGTTCATCTACTCGAATGCCTTCAGATCAAACAACTTGTGAAATCATTTGGAGTTCATAGGATTGTTCCACCATGGACTTGCCTTCAACCATCCGAAACTTGAAAAATCGGCTACATGCATATTTCTTGGATCCAGCTTCTTCTGTCTCATATTTTTGATTCAATGCCTTCCATATCTTTTTGGTTGATTTGTAAGCTTGATCATAATAATCATACAAATCATCAGAAAGATAATTAAGTAAATAATTTCTACAATAAAGATGATCCTTATCCCATTTCTTAACATATTTTTCATGTTGAGAAAGTTCTTTTTCAGTCAATTGTTCAGATTTCTTTTTCTTTGATTTTTTTCTCAGTTAACACATAAGCCACATTCAAGAGAGTAAGATAAAATAAAGTCTTTTTTCTCCACCTCTTAAAGTTAACACCACGGGAGTGGAATGGCTTATTGAGATCACCTGCCCCAGAGGAATTAGACATAACATTACCATTTTCCAAGGATGATTTTGTGTTCTCCATATCAATTTGTCTCAAATTGTTGGAAATAAAGGAGAGATAATACCTGAATTTTTCTTGGAAATTACACAATTTGATTTTAGCAAAAGAGGTTGTAGAGATGAGGCGTGGACCAAGTCACTGTCTTGAGATAAGTCGTGCTGTTTATGGTATATCCAATGTAGTTAGACAAATAGTTTCTGCACGTTGCCCCAGGATATAACAGCCTAGCCACCTTTTGCTGATTATCCTTGCGAGCCTACACTGCTCGTAGGATATAAGCTCTCTATAGTACTTTCTTTTTCCTAGAAAATTTAGTAAAAAATAGAATATTTTTGTGAGTAGTAAGAAGCAATAGATGGTATGTATTTAGGACAATAAAAAATTGCTTTTTGAAAAGTCTACAGCTTTCTAATTCAGAAATAAAAATGTGTGTGTCTAAATCTTTTATTTCTTTCCATATATATAGAACCAGACACGTTGCTTGTCCTTAGCCAAAAAATAAAATGTTTGATATCAATTAAATAGTCATAAAGTTATTGAAATTAATATATATAATCAATGAGATGGGTTCAAGTTACACTTGATGTAACTCTTTAGAGTTACACATTTTTTAAACTATTGGATTTAAGTAGATCAAACGGTAAAAAAAAAACCCACATTAATGCTAATATTCTAATTGATTTCATTTATTATCCCTTATTTAATACATTCCATACCTATCTCTAAACCCCAAAAAAAGGTCTACCTCTCTCTCTCCTCCATAATCACGTTTTTCTTTGCTCTCTTTCTCCTCCATTGCTTTTCTCCAACTCAATTACATTGCCTTTCTCTTAATTCCAATCTCACCACCATGCTCCTTGCCTCATCAACATGAACACTCCAGGTCTTGTCTCATGATTATGAAGGTTGTTTTTCAACAAAAACCCACTACAAACAAGTATTAGTTGCTTTAAAGAGAATTACTATTAATTAAAAAATTTATCAAAAATATTGTTCCCCACGTCTATAAAGACCTGTGAGCAACCACATTGAAACTTTTGTCACTTATTTTTTAAATTTTTAATTAATTAAGTATTAATGAATTGGCTATCAAGTATAGGATAATATTAGTAGTAGAATATAAATACTTGAAGCACTAAGCAAAAGCCGTATCTGTTTCAATTTGCTTAACCTGAAAAAAAAACCCATGAGCTTCATTCAGTTCTGATCATAAAAAGAAAAACCTCTTTCTTTTTCGGTTCATCTTCAAGAGGTTTTTTCTCCTTCTTTTCTTTCTTTTAATAAATTTTTTATACTTTCTGTTTATTAATCAATTAATCAAGCCTTCTAATAAACACACAGGCCCTAAAATTATTTTTTGTCTTCTTTTTTTTTTTTTTTCTAATACAATTCTATTTTGATTCTTTTTAAATTTATGTTAATAAAAGTTTTTTTTTTTTTTTCCCCTTTTGGGGGTATTTGATTTTGAGAGAGCTTGTTGTATTCTATGTTTTTTATTCTTCAAAAGAATTTTTTTGCGCTATTATTTAGGTTTATAATTAAATAAAAAAATTTGGGTCTTTATTGTTTATATGCCAGATACTTTAAAATATATAAATTTTAATTTTTGTTCAAACTTTTGTGGGTATACGATATTGACAAAGGTAGTTCAATTTGAAATTATTTTTTGTTAATAATGAATTTGTGTACTACTTTTTAGGTTTTATGCAATGTTTTATTTATTTATTTTTAAAGACAAGTATTAATGAATTGGCTATCAAGTATAGGATAATATTAGTAGTAGAATATAAATACTTGAAGCACTAAGCAAAAGCCGTATCTGTTTCAATTTGCTTAACCTGAAAAAAAACCCATGAACTTCATTCAGTTCTGATCATAAAAAGAAAAACCTCTTTCTTTTTCGGTTCATCTTCAAGAGGTTTTTTCTCCTTCTTTTCTTTCTTTTAATAAATTTTTTATACTTTCTGTTTATTAATCAATTAATCAAGCCTTCTAATAAACACACAGGCCCTAAAATTATTTTTTGTCTTTTTTTTTTTTTCTAATACAATTCTATTTTGATTCTTTTTAAATTTATGTTAATAAAAGTTTTTTTTTTTCCCTTTTGGGGGTATTTGATTTTGAGAGAGCTTGTTGTATTCTATGTTTTTTATTCTTCAAAAGAATTTTTTTGCGCTATTATTTAGGTTTATAATTAAATAAAAAAATTTGGGTCTTTATTGTTTATATGCCAGATACTTTAAAATATATAAATTTTAATTTTTGTTCAAACTTTTGTGGGTATACGATATTGACAAAGGTAGTTCAATTTGAAATTATTTTTTGTTAATAATGAATTTGTGTACTACTTTTTAGGTTTTATGCAATGTTTTATTTATTTATTTTTAAAGACAAGTATTAATGAATTGGCTATCAAGTATAGGATAATATTAGTAGTAGAATATAAATACTTGAAGCACTAAGCAAAAGCCGTATCTGTTTCAATTTGCTTAACCTGAAAAAAAACCCATGAGCTTCATTCAGTTCTGATCATAAAAAGAAAAACCTCTTTCTTTTTCGGTTCATCTTCAAGAGGTTTTTTCTCCTTCTTTTCTTTCTTTTAATAAATTTTTTATACTTTCTGTTTATTAATCAATTAATCAAGCCTTCTAATAAACACACAGGCCCTAAAATTATTTTTTGTCTTTTTTTTTTTTCTAATACAATTCTATTTTGATTCTTTTTAAATTTATGTTAATAAAAGTTTTTTTTTTTTTCCCTTTTGGGGGTATTTGATTTTGAGAGAGCTTGTTGTATTCTATGTTTTTTATTCTTCAAAAGAATTTTTTTGCGCTATTATTTAGGTTTATAATTAAATAAAAAAATTTGGGTCTTTATTGTTTATATGCCAGATACTTTAAAATATATAAATTTTAATTTTTGTTCAAACTTTTGTGGGTATACGATATTGACAAAGGTAGTTCAATTTGAAATTATTTTTTGTTAATAATGAATTTGTGTACTACTTTTTAGGTTTTATGCAATGTTTTATTTATTTATTTTTAAGGACAAGGTTCTGATTAAATTCGTGTTCTTGTTGTCATTGGTCTTATTATTCATGATTGTTTATGTCTGCAAGAAACTTGGAATACATATTATGCTGTGTCGAGTATAGTTTTGGGTTTGATCAATGCAGTGTTATTATGGCTCTTAATTAGTTGTCTAAGGAATAATTTTCTGTTTAGTGAGTTGAGTGAAGCGAGTAATGCTTGTTTGTAGTGGGTTCTTGTTGAAAAAAAACCTTCATGATCATGAGACATGAGACAAGATCTAGAGTGTTCATGTTGATGAGGCAAGGAGCATGGTGGTGAAATTGGAATTAAGAGAAATACAATGGAATTCAGTTGGAGAAAAGCAATGAAGGAGAAAGAGAGAGCAGAGAAAAACGTGATTATGGAGGAGAGAGAGATATAGATTTTTTTTTTTTTTTTTTTTTTTGGGTTTAGAGATAGGTATGGAATATATTAAATAAGGGATAACAAATGAGATCAATTAGAGTATTAGTGTTAATAAGGGTCCTTTTTTTTACCATTGAATCTACTTAAATCTAATGGTTTAAAAAATGTGTAACATTTTAGAGTTACACTAGGTGTAACTTGAACCTATCTCATAATCAATAACTTCCTTTATATATATATATATATATATATATTATATAAACCGGTCAACAAAATCTTTTGTATGTTGAGAACAAAAAAAAAGATCATAATCTTTGAAATTAATGCCCCACAAATTACGTTGCTGAACAAGAAAAGAAAGGTTCATAATGCCAAGCATTTAATGACCAATTATTACAATACTTTTTCAAAAGTTTTCTTTCTAAATATATGTTACAAAAAATTGCTAACAGTTTGACCACTGTCTATTAAACCAAATAGTAAACATTTGTGTATATATGGTAACGTAAAATAATTCAGCAATAACTGTACATTTAAGTGCTGAAATTTTTCTATATATGACGTTATTATGTCATATTCAAATAAGATAATAAAACCAAATATAATGGCAATTATGGTATTAATATTACGTTAATGTTCATAAATTTCTTGATTAAAACCATTGACAAAAGCTATTCAAATTTTGAATTATATTTAAATTTTAAAATTTAACAATCGACGTATCTGACATTAAGAAATAATTGATACACATAAATGAGTATTAAAATAAATATAATATTTTTTATAAAAATATCCAACATAACCTAAATCAACAAAATCATTGTTAATCAAAAAAAAAAAAAAAAAATCACTTATTGTCTTTTGTTGTATGTTAGAATTATCGAAAAAGGAAAGATTTGTACTTTTTAAGGTGATTGATAGCTTGAAAAACAGACGACTTTACAAGTATCCTCGATAGTGTAAGGAAGCAAGCTGTTATCCAACTTTAATTACTTTTTTTTTTTACCATGTGATGAAACTAGAACTTTTAGCTACACATGGCTTTGGTTGGTTTAAGGAATGTATAGTGTTGAATTTAGGACAAAATGTCTGAGTTACAAGTCCTTTAGTTCAAGAATAAGTGCATACATGTTCGAATCTCCTCTTTTCTTTGCCCTTTCGGCCAAAAACTCAATTATAAAGGAAAAACATGTAACTTGTAAGGGCTGTTTGCTTTTAGACCCCTTAAAACACAATTAGATTAACCTAGTTAACAAGTCAAGTTATTACTTAGTCCAAATTCTAGATCTAGGTTAACACAATCATATAATCATATCAATGTAAATTTCGGAGTATAAAGAACATAAATATATGATCACCCAGGAAAACCAAATTAGTAAGAAACCTGGGAAGGATTTAACATAGCTATCCTCAAGGTAAAATTGAATCCATTATGAAAGAATCAAAGTTTTACATTAGTGACTTAGACCACTAACATCTTATTGCTACCTCATGTAGAAAACTTACTGATATGATCACGTGCAAGCTCCGAGACCACGGACTCCTTCTTTCTTGGATTCTCTAGCAAGTATAAGCACTTCCGCTTGTGTATCTTTAAGTTCTTTAGTGCAGCAATTGAATGATCATCAAGTTCTCAATGAATTCTCCTTCTTGACAATCCTAAGCATGTGTGAAGGCAACCACCTCTTAGATCTCACAAGAGATTCACACACATAACAAAAGAGTAACCTAGAAAACGTGGCTAGGGTTTCCCTTTTATACCTAGGGCAAAACATAAAACCCTACACGTTATATAGGCTTAGGGTTGAGTTGGAAATTCTACAGATAAAACATTCTGCCCAACTTTCAATTGGTCGAGTCTAATTCTCAATTGATCGAACTAGACCGAATTGCACAATGAATTTTGCAGCAGCTCGATTCCAACTTTACATAAAACACATACTTTGAGCAAGTCTAAAACAAGACTAAAAACCTGTTTGGATCATGGTTTGCCAACTATACAAATTAGAGCTCTAATACATTATTTCCTAAGTACTTAGAAGTTAACAATACCATGTTTTGATCATGGTATTCAATGAGCTTGCACACTCTGGCTAAGCTTAAACGACCTATCAAAAGAACTCTCTAGGCTTGATTTTTCTAGGGCAGGGAAAAAAGAAGTACAATTTATGGGAGTGTTGATGATTAAAAAGCTTTGTATGTAGAATGAACAAGATAATCATGTGAGTGATGAGAATGTGTGAAACCTTTAAAAAAAAAAAAAAAGATTGAGAATGTGATTCTTACTCATAAATCATGGACATTTGGAATGTGAATGTCACTGATAATTGACATACTGATGAAAAGACTTTTTATTTTTTATTTTTTTTAACTCTCTTTTTCGAAAGGTGGAACGAAATTTTTATGTTTAGCATTTTTACAAATAAATTACAATATGTAATTAAAAAGTAATTTGAGTACTTTATTGAAATGAAAACAATAAAGGCTGCTATATATTGAAAGATTTATGATCAATAATTTAATATATAAAATAAATTTAGATGAGAACTAGTAAAAGTTTATCTTAAGTATTAAAAGATATATTTTTTCTTTAGAGGAATTGCAATTTATGCATCTAACCTCTGTTGTTGTTGTTTTCTTTTTTTTTTCTTTTTTTTTTTCCTTTTCTTTTTTTTTTTTCTTTTGTTTTTGGAGGAGAAATAAACTTTGAGTTATTTGTTACAAGACATAAAGATCTTGAGACATAACTATAGTCCGACAAGGATTTTGAGACATAAGGCCTACACTCACTTTCATTTAGTAGTGTTATGGATAACTCTAGTTTAAAGGTTCTAATAACAGCGTGTACATCCATTTACCTCTATCCTAATTCGTAATTCTTCACGATTTAAGTAAGATTTGCTTTATTATTATCTTATATCTCAATAAAAATATTGAAGAAAATAAATTCACCTGGATTAGGTTGGAAATAAATAGGATTTTCTTGGCATCTCTCTCCAGTTTGTAGTGAGTTTGGCAGAAACAGAATAGTCGAGTCGCTTTTGTTGTCCTGCATCTAGAGGCCCCATATGCACCACCCCATGTCCTCGTCGTACCTTTATCCCGTTGAGCAATATAATATCCGAACCAAAAAAAATAAAAAATAAAATAAAATAAATTGAAACTGAACACAAGGATTGGGTAACTGATCTAACCCTGCCTAAACCTCGCAATTTTTAAATTTATCCTAAGTACTTCTCCCTTTCTCTCTCAGTTCACTACAATAATGTTGACTGTATTTGTGTTGCTTTTATATAATATATAATATATGGCTGATATGAACGAATGAGTGACTTTTACTTTCTATTAACCATTGCATTAGTAGATTGTATTCGTCACTGTTGATATGATATTTTGATTATAAAAATATAAAAGTGTTGATTGTTGAAATATAACTTATATATTACAATCTTCTCAAAAAAAAAAAAAAAACTTATATTTTATAATAATGCTTTTTTGTTTTGTTTTGTTTTGTTTTGTTTTTTTTTTTTTTTTTTTTTTTTTTTTTTTTTTTTTAATTTTTATATGGAGTTATTATTTGCTTAATAGTTGAAGGTACTAAGATAAAGTTTTCTCTTACTTCACCAATGTTCCGTTTGAGATAAGCTTATATTGGGCAGTTTCTTTTACTATTTAGCGTGTGTTTGGCTCCAGATTAAAAAACTAGCTTATTTTATTATTCAGCTTATTTTTGCTACTATTCATGAGCCTCACTGCACTTTTTGATACTATTCACGTGTCACACTGTGCTATTTTAGCTAACTTTTATCTTTATCTATAATACTTTCAGCAAAAAGTTTTCAGTTCCAGCAAAATAAGCGTATCCTAAACAAGCCCTTAATTTATTTTTCTACTATTTATGTGTCTCATTACACTTTTTGGTACTATTTATGGGTCATACTGTATTATTTCAGCTAATTTTTAACTTTTTCTACTTTATTTTCAGCAAAAAGTTTTCAGTTTCAGCTAAATAAATTGTTTCCAAATGGACTCTTAAACGGAGTTTATACTTTGCTGATCACAAATTTAAGTAACTTTCCTATAATTGACGCAAAGCAAGAAAAATGTTCAATATTTAGAAACTAGTGTTCAATCCTTTGTTTCAATTGTTAAATCTTTAGATATTGAACTCTCTAGAAGGGCTTAAAAGTTTATTATTACTCTTGTAGTTGCAACCATTTCTATAGAACGTGTATTTTCAGCCATGAAACTTGTCAAAACGAAATTTTTAACAAGATAGACATAAATTTTTTTTTTAGTGATTATTTAAATGTGTACATAAAAAAGTGTATTTTTTAGAAAATTTAGTACCATGAAGAAACTAATGACACAACTTTAATAAGTTAAAGTTAACTTATAAATCAAGTATTTTTTTTTCTTTGTACATAAGATTTTTGTTATAGTCATCTTAGCCCCCCTGGAAAGATTTTTTGGCTCTTCCATTGGTGCTAGTCAAGATACTAAGGGATTGTTTGGTTTATTTTATTTTATTTTTTATTTTTTGGTTCATCACTCATCACTCCTCACTCAATTTTCGTCACTTATCACTCGTCGCTTATCACTTAAAAAAAACCCAATTTCTTATACCCACTCGTTTGGCACACTTCACTCAAATTTCTATACTTTTTTGTGGGACCCATACCTGTAAATTGGTCAAACCCTTCTATTAAGCCTACCCATGGAATCCATTCCCCACCATTTTCTCTTTTCTCATTTCCCTTTCACCCCTGTTACTCTCCCAAAACACAAACCCGAACCAATAAAAATTTCAGAATTTTGAAACCCATTCATGTTTGTATCTTGCAGCTTGAAAAGTTTGTTTCTTGATTTTTTTTTAGTGGGTTTGAGACATCCTTACTTGGTCATGGAGTGCAGTGAAGACCAAAAATATTATGTAATGAAGAACAAAAGAAATAATAATAATCAAAAAGAAGAAAGAAAGAACGGTAGTGAAGACCAAATGTGTTATGTGGTGAAGAGCCAAAAAAAAAAAAAAAAAAGAAAGAAAGAACTGCAACGAAGACCAAATGGGTTTGTGTGGATTTGGATTAGTATGGAGTTTTTGAAATCGGTTATTATTATTATTATTATTTTTTTTTTTGTATGGATGAACATGTTTGTGATTTGTGTGTTAGAGAAAAGATCATGAGAAGTGAAGAAAGAAAGAAAGAAAAAGCAAAAAGAAAAAAGAAAAGAAGAGAACCTAGAAACCCAGTGAAAATGAATGGAAAAAAAAAAAAAATGCAACCAAACCTAGAAACCCAATGTGAAAAAGAAGAAGAAGAAGAAGAAGAAGATGAAGAAGACCATACCAGACTAGACCCAATGTGAAAGGGAAAAGAAAAAAAGAGAAGAAGAAGACCATTGTGAAAGGAAAAAGAAAATAAGAAGAAGAAGACCACTCACCAAACCCAGTGAAAAAAAAAAAAGAAAAGGTGAAAAGTTGCGGCTGTTGCTCTGACCATGGGACCCTCAATGTGTGTTTAATTACGAAAATCCCATTGGAAACTGAGTTTTGGAAACTGAAAACACATAAAATGTGTTTTCAGTTTATATAACTCATTACTCAAAAATCAGAGAATTGAGTGATGAAAACAAAAACTGGAAACAATGCCAAATTGACTTCTCAGCCATGGGATCCACATATTTTGAGTTATGGGTGATGGAAACACAAAAATCAAACAGCCTCTAAAACATTGGATGAAAACTCTAATTAATCACAGCTTTCCAAAATGACTTTTCCTAGATAGAGATATTGCTGATAACGAATGGTTGAAATGTGAAATTTACAGCTACATTCAAAGGAAAAGAAAGAAAACAAGGGCCTGCAACCCTAAGATTGACATGTCAAAAGCATGAGACAAGATGAGATGGAATTAAATCGTTGTTGCAATCAAGTCAGTAGGGTTTTAGCCATCACGGGATACACCTACTATCACAGTGTTTCACTACAGTCACTAATGAAATGTTAATTAATTAATAGGGGCAATCACTTCATACCAAAAGAGGTTTAAGACAAGAATACCCACCTCACCTTTGACCTTTTAATAGCTTAGCCCATATTTAGGGCGGCTCTTGCTTTAGTTGAATAATAAGTTGAATAATAAAATAAGTTGACAAAATTAATCATGTCAAATGGACTATAAATATCAAATAACTAGTGAATTGTTGACTAGTGGATTTTTTTTTTTTTTTTTTAAACACATGAGAGATTGAACCTGGGTAAAATTAATAAAAAGATTAAGGTGGCTTGACTTATTATTTTGTTGACTAGGTATTGTTAAATGTTAATTCATCCCCTTGTGTTAATGTTTCTTACTATAGAAAACATTGTAGAACGTTGCAGAAAGCACAAGAGGTTGAGTTGATCGTGATAGTGGGTTTGCCTCAACCTTGCAGATTCAACCTGTGCATGACCCTTTTGGTCCTTTACTTTCTGATCAGCTTCCTCGGCCATACCAGAACTGAGGCCGTTACAACTTACGTCCATCATAACTGTCCAAACACCACCACTTTCACCACCAACAGTACCTACCAATCCAATCTCAATAACCTCCTCACATACCTCTCATCCAACGCCACACGCAACATTGAATTCTACAACGCCACTGCCGGGAACTCTGTCGACACAGTCTACGGCCTCTTCCTCTGCCGCGGCGACCTCCCCGCCGACACCTGCCAAAGCTGCATCGCCGACGCAACAAAAGACGTAGTCCAGCGCTGTCCCACGGAAAGATTAGCAGTGGGTTGGTACGACGAATGCATGTTGCACTACTCTGACCAGTATTTCTTTGGCAGCATGGTCACCGACCCTTGCAGAATCTTGTGTAGGCCACAAAATATTTCGGACCAAACCCGGTTTGATCAGCTAGTGAGACCAAAAATGAGCGGTTTGGCAAGTGGGATTATAAATCTTAGTACCGGGGCAAAGAAGTTTGGAACGAAACGAGTGAATTTCACAGCGCTGAAACATGTGTACACACTTGTGCAGTGCACGCCGGACCTGTCGGGTTATGATTGCACCCGCTGTCTTCGGTTAGCAATGAAGAAGCTGCCGAGTGGAAAAAAGGGGGAAGAGTTTTGTTTCCCAGTTGTAATGCTAGGTTTGAAGTTTACCCGTTTTATCTCACGGGTAACACATCGACGCCGCTGCCAATGCCTGTTCCCCCGCCTCCAACACCGAAAGGTAAAGTTTTCTTTTTATTTTTATTTTTAAAATTTTTTAATTTCACTGCAGCAGATCAAAAGTTGTCGTGATTTCGCACTTTTCAGTTTCACCAAATATTTTACCCTTTGACTGCCTTAACTTATTTATTTATTGTTCGTTTCAAAAGATTGAAAAATTAGGTGCAAATACAATCACTGGCAAGGCTCAGACATGAAAGTCATGACAAGTAATGTGTACTTATATGAGTATACACAATCTAGGTGCTAAATAGATATATTATTATTTTTAGTACTACTGATACTTAAAATGTATGCTGCAGTACTGGTGGCAGAGGTAAAAATTTTTAGCTTCTTACTATAGTGCGCATTGTAGCAAGAAGCTAAAAAAAAACATTATTAAAAACTTCTCTTTCTTCTCTCATTATAAAATTATTTTCTCTTTTCTTTCTTTTTCTCTCTTTCTGGCTTCTCTTCTTTCTTCTTTTTTCCTTCTCATTTTTTTTCTCTCTCTAGCCGCCTAGTGCCTCCCTCGTCTCCCTCATCCCTCAGCTCGCCGGCCAGCTTGCCTACCGCTGAGACCCCATCTCCCCAAACCCATCTCGCCGAGACCCATCTCCCTAAAACCCATCACCAATCAATTCTGTTGAATCTTCATTTTCATTTGTTCTATTGGAGCTTGATTTCTGGGTTTGTCTCCAGTTTATGATGGGTTTGTCTCTAGTTTATGCTGGGTGTGTGTTTGTGTTTATGTTTGTGCTGGGTTTCTGCTGACCCACGCTGTGTTTGTGCTATGTTACTAATTCTTAATTTTGTTTGTAATTGGTGATTTTGTTTGATTTGGGTTAAGGAAAAAGATTGAGTATTCGGGTTGGTGGTTTCTTTTTATTTTTTATTTTATTTTGCTATGGATGTTTTTATTATTATTCTAATGCGTTATTTGTATTATTTTAATCAAATAGCTAAAAATATAGATCCATTGATGTTGGGTGTGTAGAGATAAAATAGATAAAGTGACTTTTGTAGGTGCCAAATAGCTATATTTTTAGCTTCATTGCTTTGAATGCTCTAAACTCGGCATTCACTTTTTTTTTTTTTTTTTTTTTTTAAAGGTTTTAAATTCCTTTAATATATACATGAGTTTTGAGCCAACTGGATCCAAAAAAATTTTTAAAATTGATTTATTTTGTAGTTAAAGCTAACTTAGTACATAAACATTATTACGCCAATTAATCATTTTTTCTCAATTGTCTTAGGAATTAAGTTGGTTTTAGGAATCAAATTGATTAGTTCTGAAAAGTCTTAGACATAGTTAGCATAAGCCGAAATTTTAGAATTAGATATTGAAAATTTCTAAAAAAAGAAAAAAAGACCTGGTAAAAATAGACAAAATGGATATAATATGTTCTTTTCACAATAAGGGGTAATATGTGAGCATTTAATATATATATATATAGACATAGACATGGATAAAATTTTACACTAATCTAATTCTAAATGTACGTGTGTGAAACTCTTTTTTAGAAACTTAAACCCTAATCATTTTTCGACCCGCACTCCACAAGCATTTATACTCGTAGAGTGATCATTACGCTAAATGTGAGCTTGTAATATCTAACATATGAGTGATTCTAGTGAATACTCATTTGTATAAAGAGCAATTATTGATAGGACATTTATTTGTTTACATTGTACTTATAATGTAAATTTACATTTTACCCTGGAAAGTAAAAGAAGAATTTCTCTTATTAATATCATTTTTATTTGTTTTCTATTCATTATTTTAAAAGTTGTGAAGAAAGTTATAGAATTAGTTGCATTCCTAGGCTTCTTTCTTGATACATGAGCCCATAATATGTAAGTGGTGAATAATTATTTGTAACCAACGGTGTCTTGGTCTAGTGGTGCCAGGGGCTAGACTTGGAAGGGAGAACTACGGTTCGATCCCCCGCAAGCCCGTTGGGAGGAGTTTAAAACCTTAACCCCGGGACCCGCTCCGAAACCGGATTAGTCGGCCCTGTGGGCTCGGATACCGGTTGGGAAACCAAAAAAAAAAAAAATAATAATAATTATTTGTATATGGAACCATTATTATTATTATTATTATTTTTAGATGAAAGATAGATATTTTATTACTTCAAAAAGTATAAGAAACAGTACAGCACTTAGGCTAAACAACTGCACCAGGGAAAGAAAGCCATGCGAAGGAAAAACAAATACCAAGAGAAACAGAAAAACATCACCACGAATACAAAGCTTTCAAAAACAGAGACTAAGAATTTTTCAATGCTACCATCAACCTCTGATTCTCTGCCAGGAAACTGGGAGCCCCTTCTAGAATTACTTTAGGATGTTGTTGAACACTTGAACCTCTCAAAGTTATATTTATTTCTAGCATTCCATAACGCCCATGATATCGTTGCCCATCTTTCCAACTCCATCTATGGAAGCCAATCAACAAGCATCTGGAACAGTGCAAAAAACTCCCTAACATCATTGAGACATTTATGAATTTTACCTAGGCAAATCGCTCGTACGTTTCCTGCTAAAGGACATTCCCATTGAAGATGGCCAACGGACTCTGGTTTTTGACAGCAATTCTCACACCATGGGTCAACCATAACCTTCCTCCGATGCAAATTTTCTCTCATTCGCAGATATTGGAGCAAGCACTCCATACAAACATACGAACCTTGGGTGGAACATTTAGTGCCTAAATCTTTTTCCAGATGGCCCAATTAGAGTTTGCTCTTTCGTGCTCGATTTGGGACCTCCCCTTTAAGCGTAAAGCCACCTGGTATGTAGTCTTTACTATAAACATGTTTGTAGAATTTTCCTACCATACTAGAGTGTCTCGTGAATTAGTCTTGGACGTATAGTGGAATTGCCAATATTTCCAGTCAAAAACATTTTCTCTATCCCACTGCATTGTAGTAACATCAATCAAATCACTCGCATGTAGGATAGGCCGATTCTCCCCCAAGAAACAGGTTTAGGTGGCAGGCACTTATGGGTTGATACTTCAATATACCAACCATCACCCACCCTCAACACTGGCCCTTCAGTGATGATATCTCTTGCTGCCATCAGACTTCTCCACACATATGGGTTATTACCAAGCTCTGCATCCATAAAAGAGCGATTGGGGAAATACCTTGATTTGTAGACCCTATAGAATAAAGAGTGTATTGTGAATCAACCTCCATGCTTGTTTAGCTAGTAGTGTTAAATTAAAATCTTGAATATCCCAAAAACCCATCCCACCACTCCTCTTTGAAGTACATAATTTCTTCCAATTAATTTAGTGAATTTTTTTCTCGTCCTTTGTCTGCCCCCACCAATACTTAGCCAAAGTAGAATTAATTGTCTAACATAAGCCCTTTGGTATTCGAAAAATCCCCACAGAGTAAGTAGGAGTGGCTTAAGCAACTGTTTTGATAAGGATCCCCCTTCCTGCTTTGGAGATGAATTTTTCTTTCCATCCTATCACTGGCTTGGTAATTTTCTCTTGTAGGTCTTTAAAGGTATTCACCTTTGATATTCCTCCCACCATAGGGAGGCCAAGGTATTTCTTACAATTCTCCATATATCTCATCCCCATCAGTGTTTGGATATTTGCTTTGACCTTTGATCTTGTGTTTTGAGTTTTGACTAAAGAAAATGGAAATTTTCTGTCTATTTATTGCTTGACTTGAAGCCTCCTCATAACAACCTAATAGTTGAAGAAGGTGCTGACATTCCACCACAGTAGCTCGACAGAAAATAAAGCTATCTTTAGCAAATAGAAGGTGAGAAATACAAACTCCATTTGTGCATGACAAGATACCATGTAAGTGTTGTGATTCCACTGCTTTTCTAAGCAAAGATGAAATGCCCTCTGCACAAAGGAGGAAAAGTTATGGAGATAATGGATCCCCTTGCTTTATCCCACACGATGTATTGATAAACCCTCTAGGTTCACCATTAATAAGCATAAAGTATGAAGAAGTACACACTATTTCCATGGCTAGTTGGATCCACCGTCAACAATGCCTGATTTAAGCGTAATCTACCTTAGAAACTCCCATTCCACACGGTCATAAACCTTGTTGATATCAAGTTTGATAGTCATTTGACCTTTCCTTCTTGTCCTCTTGTTCCTTATCTTGTGTAAAATCTTAAAAGAAATAGTAGTATTATCAGTAATTAGGCGATTAGGAACAAAAACACTCTATGAATCAAATATGACATTAGGCAAGATGAGTTTTAGCCGATTTGCTAAAACCTTAAAAACAAACCTGGAGACACATAAGAAAGACTAATTGGTCTATAGTTGTATATTACACCAGTCAAGGCACATAAGAGTGTTGACATGGCTGGATCCAGGGACAAAGCTACTCTTTGACCATGGGCCCTCCGGGATTTTGGGGAAAATTTTTTCTATAGGTATAGGTATATTTAATGTTACTGTTCAATTAGCCCAAAAAAATTAATCTCGGAGCAATGTTATGACCAGGGCCCTCACAACACCCCATATATATGTTGTTTGCTATCTCATATCAGAAGATAAACTTAGAAATGAAGATGAGAGAAAATTATTTCTCATTGGATGAATAAGGAAATTGCAGCTCTACTTATATATATATATATATATATATATAAAAGGAACAGAGCACTTGAATGAAACAAAATAAAAGCAATTAAAAACAATTTTTTTTTTTTTTTTTTTTTTTTTTTTTTTTTTTTTTTTTTAACACAAATCAAGTTCTGGTACTGCACTTTTTGGGTTCTCAATATCAAAATTAGCCTGAATTCTCTCTTAATGACTTAAATATTGCAATTTTTATTTTATAAATAAATATATAAATATAAATATATATATATATATATATATATATATTTTATAATCTAAACTTTGCCCCCTTAAACCTTTGGCTCTGGCTTCGTCCTTGGCTGGATTCAAACCATACACGTGGAGCAACTATGAGCAAAGGAAAAGAATGCTGGCTGAAGGAGGGTATCTTTAGTCTATGCCAACGACGTGACCATCTTGGGGAAGAATGATATTTGCAACTAACATGGACACCTAACACTTGCACAAAAGGGAGATAGCTACCTCCTCTAGTCAGATGCTATAGAACACCTTTTATTGACTGAGCTTCTGTTGGACCACTGTTGGAGACACGTGTGTCACTCTTAGCATCCTTGATGTCCCTTCCCTTGTCTAAGGCTTGCTTCCACTACCCTGACATTGGCGTGCTTTCTCTCTCCTCCAACCATTGCATAGTACAATAGCTGTATTAGGGTTCAAATGGAGGAATCATGGTTTGACACTTGTCCTTGTCTTTTTAGCAACATTCCTTATACTATAAGAGGGACATGTTGCTGAACCATTAGGGCAAAAACCTAGAGAAACCAAAAGAAAAAAGGCATTCTTTGGGAAAGAACACCATAATTGTACAAAGGCCTTCATTTTCTTTACATAATAGAAAACAGAAGAGAGTAAGGGTGATTCTCTTTTAGTCATACCCTATTTGTCCTTTTTTCGGCCTAATATTTAGTTATCTTTCTCTTTGGCTATCCAATGCCTATGAGAAAGAAAAATGCAGGTGCTCAGGCTGGTTCATGAGAAAACCAACGAGTAGAAGCGAGTGTAGACCATGTCTCCTTGGACACTGAAGGCATAGAATCATCCAAGGAGGCTAGACAGCTCGATAATAGGGACCTAGTGGCAGCCATTGAAGACCTTCAACATTCTTAGCCACTATGTAGGAAGAGTTCCAGTCCTTATGCCAAAGGACAACTACCCCTCAAACCCCACAGGGAGGTTAAGGACCTTAAGGAGAGACCAAAAATTCAAATCTTGTTCCACCTCGGAACCAAGATCCACCTCTCAACTAGAAGGCACCTTTGCAGCTCGAGGGACCCTAGGTATCCCCTTACTTAACTAGGGAGGACATCGCACCCATCTTGCCTGAGGCTAGGAAAGTAGAGAGTTTTGTTTATATCAACATGAGGCTTCCTTAACCTGAAAAGATGGCTAGGAAGCCTTATTCTGCCAACTACACACCTTTTATCTTCCCTAAGTATGATGGCACGATAGGGAATGCTAGCAAGCATATTAGGAGGTATATGGATGTCTTGACGGCTCACTCTTATGACCATGAGTTGAGACTCAGGGAGTTCTCCAAATCACTGGAGGGTTGAGCCCCACCAGCATTTTGCCAGGGTTGGTTTTGGGCTGGAATGATATGACTAACAAGTTCATGAAGAAGTTTTTCGCTCTGGATGAGAAGCTTACTTTGTTAGATCTACAGCAAGAGAAGTAGAGGGTATCCAAAGGGTTACTGGATTACATCCATAGGTTTAGAGACCTCTCCTTGATATGCTATGATCTTATAGAGGAAGAAAGATTGATGGATATTTGCATTGCTGGTACGCTGTACGAGTATCGCCTTATCTGGAGAACTTGCAGATCCCATATTTCACAAGACTGGTGGAAGTATCCAGAAGGACAAGCATGTTAGTTAGAAAGCCTGCCAAAGGCTTGACTTCACAAACCCCAAGTGCTCCTAGAAAACCTTAGAAGCGGGAGAGCAAAAAAGTGGAAATAGTTGTGGTAAAAGAGCCAAAGAAAGCCACCAAGGGTAGAAAGAGAGAGGGAAGTGGCATTACTCCCCCCTTTTTCTATCTCAGCGGAAGAGCTATACAACATCCTAGAAGAATCGGTGAAGGATGGCATGGTGGTACTGCCTGAGTGCAAACATGAGTCAATAAAGGAGGAAAAACAAGGTGCGTTTTACTGTAGGTATCATAGAAGGAGTGACCACTTCACCATAGACTGCTATGCTCTGAGAAACATATTCCATGAAAAGGTGGCTAATGGTGATTTGGTCATCAAGAATAGGAAGCGTACAAACCAATGGATGCATAGACCCAAGATAGCAATGACCTTTTCATAGGTTGTAAGGACCTTATGGAAGAAGAGGCTAGGAATGCAGCTAGCAATAGTGCTATACCCGCACCATTGCAAGATGAAGAGATGACATTGAGAATTCAGCGAGATGATAAAGTTCAGATTTTTCTTAAAGGAGTAGGTCTTAAGCCATTAGCTAAAAGGAAGGCAACTCAAGCCCTGATTCAAGTGGTGGAAAGAAGCCAGAAAATAGCTACTTCCAAAGGAAGCTTATTGTAGGTGACATATCAAGAGACCCAGGAGTCGGTGACTTTCCCTGCCAGGGATTTGGCCAACTGAGTTGTGGATGGAGAGAGACCCTTATATGTCATTGCTTTCTTATGAGCTTCCCAAATCAAGAGGGCTTTAGTGGACACCAATGTCTCCTTCAACATTTTACCCCTCTCAACATTGGATGCCATGGGCATTTCTTGAGAAAGAATCATTTGAGAGCCACTTTAAGTAGTAGGGATAGGATTGTTGCAATAGTGCACTCTAGGGCATGTATCTTTGGATTTAAGGGTAGGACCCATCAGGGCACGTACTCTCATGCATGTAATAGATGGTGATACTTCATACCATGTTATTTTGGGCCGCCCTTGGCTTAAAGCATACAAAGGAATTGCTTCCATGTATCTTCAGTGCATGAAGTTGTTTGGAGAGGTAGGCTTATAACTATTTTGAGGCCATTAGAATGCCTTATGACATGGCAAAGCTTCACTATGCAGAGGTAGCTTTGTATCAAGAATTTGAACCTGAGGGAGAGAAAAGGATCCTTCCTTTCAACACCATTGTTTTAGAAAGGAAGGAAAAAGATAATGGAGAGGTTGTAGAACCTAAGAGACCTCCTAAGATCAAGAGGACCACCATGCCAAATGGCAAGGTGGTCTACGAGTTCTGATGGTCAGGGGAAAAGGGTCGGGAGAATGAAGGGCCTAACCCCTTTAGCCTTACTCAATAGACAAGAAGGGAGCACATAGTTGAAGAAACTGTGAAGGAAGCCCTTGAATGCATGAATGATGTTGTGAAAAACATTTAAGAAGAGCTCATTAAGGTCAATCTCAACGAGGAAGGAAGAGAAAGGATGGTTAAGATAAGTAAAGGTCAACCTGGCAAATCCTTATACCATGGTTGCTCCATCACTTGGTAAGCGTTTCTTGTTATACATAGCCAATACGGAGCAGTCATTGAGGGCTTTGCTAGCCTAGGAGTAGGGAGGTATGGAGAAGCAAGTATACTATATTAGCAAACTTATGAAGAGATTAGAGCTGAGGTACTCCACAGTTGAAAAGGCATGTCTATCCTTGGCATTTTCTATGTCAAAATTTAATCATTACTTTTTAAAGCATTGTATACAATTGGTGACCAAGAGTAGCCCTGTGAAGTATCTTCTAACCTGCCCTTAATTGTCAAGGAGAATGGCTTAATGGGCCATCTTGACATCATGCCATAATATCAAGTGCATAAGACCATCTGCCATTAAAGGGCAAGTAGTGGCCGACTTGCTAGACAACTTCCTAGGGATTAGTGATTTCTCTTTTCCCTAAGAGGATGTCTTGGTGACAGAAGAGCAAGAATGGTCTATGCACTTCGATGACTCGTCTACACCTTAGGGAGAGGGAATAGGAGTAGTGTTGAAGTCACCTAGGGAAGAACACACGTTTGCTTATAAGCTACGTTTTCTCTATTCAAACAATGAAGCAAAATATGAAGCCCTAGTAGTATGATTGAAGGCTGCTAGGAGACTTGGCATAAGAAGGTTAAAAGTATTTTGGGATTCCAACTTAGTCATTAAGCAGGTTGAGGGAACTTATGGGTGAAGAAATCTATCTTGGCTGCTTACAAGGCCATAGTACAGGAATTCATGAGACACTTCACCTCCATAGAATGTAAAATGAAGTTGGCTAATTCACTGGCCTCCCTAGCCACTGTAAGAAAGAGAAGATGACACTTCAAGTAGAGAAACAGCCCGGCTTGATCAAAGGCGGGTTATGCCTCCCCAAAGATTGGCAAGAACCTTTATTACTTAGGCTGAAGCCAATAACAAAATTGAAAACACAATGGGTCTATTTGCTTTGGGTGAAAAACGGACATGCTATTTTCTCTTTGTTTGGTAGACAAGAAAACTCAGTAGAAAGAAAGAGGGGCAGAGAGAATTTTATCCTTCGACCCCACATAATATTTTTCCTCCGAAATGGAGAGAGCACAGAGAAGAAAACTTCCCTTGCTAAGAAAAATAAAAGACAAATTAACGATATTGTCCCATATCTCTCAAATGATTAATATGGTGTAATTTAAATAATTCTTTTAGTCAATTTTTTTCTTATCATATAAAATAAATGAAATAGAGAAAATGAAACAATATAATATATGTGATTCTTCTGCTTTTATATGTTGTCATTCCCTTTTACTAAATTGATTGATTACAATTTTTTCTTATATAATAATTAATGAAAATATTTCTCCTTATATGTAATATTATGCAAAATGGCATAATAGTAAACAAATATAAACTATCTTTTTCGTCCTCCTAATAACTAATGAAAAGTTATATATATATATATATATATATATATTTTTTTTTTGGTTATGAGTTTAGTATTGGTTGATTCCTTGACATGTGTTTGCAGCTGAATTGGTGACTAGAGCTTAGATTAGGTCTAATTCAAGTGTTGGATGTATTTGCGTTCAATTGTCAGGGTTAGTTAGAGTTGGTTAATTCTAGCACATGCATGAATTTAATTAACGCATTTAGGTTTGTTAAGATCAATTGGGAACCTCACTTAACACATGTTAGTACTATTGTCCATTCTTAGTGTGATGGTCACTTTATAAGTACAAAGTTCTTGTGGAGTGGGGGAGCAATGGTCAGGTTTCAAGTCTTCAAGAGAAAGTTTCATATATATATACCCTTAGATTAGGTTAAAGTAGAATTTGTATCTTAAAAAAAAAACTGTGTTAATCAATGTATATAATCTCAATTCTAAATTCTAAAGATCGACAAGTAATGTATTTTGTGCTTTTCTCTCTTAATCTCTCTCTCAATTTCGGTTCTCTCTTTTCTTGGAGGTTTGGTTCCCTCAAAGCAGTCCCTAATCAGCTCTTTTAATACCCAATCATTCCACACGCATAAACTTCTTCCCCATTATCAATCCCACACATACCTGAAGCCCTATCTTGAATTCTTATACACGCATAGAAAGTCATCCTAATTAACTCACTCAAGAAAGAAATCCACACTTGATCTTGTCAATTCAAGTTGATCTTTTAACCTCCCTATATAGGTCACCTAGTGGATGAATTTTCAACTAGAGGATAATACAAAGGTTGTTGTCTCACAGTAATAAACAGAAAATCCGTGCCCCTTTCTTCCTTGTGCTAAACAGAAATATTTGGGATACTACCCACATCTTGTGGTCCTAAAGAGAATGATGTGAGGTTATTTTGAAACCACATAGATCTTTTCCAACAAGTTCATTACAGAAAATCTTCAAGAAGAACCTAGGAGTGCTAAAGGTTCAAGTTCATTTAGACAGGCTTTGTTTGTGGAGGAGATTCTGTTAGGAAGATTTCAAAGATTTTACTGTGGTTGGGAGGCAAACATGACTATTGCAGAGGCTATAACAGAGAGTTCAGATGTGCAAAAGTTTTGTGAATAGGCTATTTGTAACCTTTTTTCCTATAATGAAATTTTTATGGGATTGGACCCTAGGGTGGTTTTTCCATTGAAGAGGTTTTCTATTGATTTTATACTTCGATACCAAACCATGTGTTCTTACTTTTACTGCTTCTATTATATTTGTTGGATTAGATTTGGTACCTGGTAATTGTGGTTGAGCTGGATTCAATATATCAGAATTTGTGTAATAAATCACTAACTTGTTAAATCCGCTGCCTAGATCACATAGGGGTCTAAACTAGAATTTTCATTTTCTATCCTCCTACCAAACACACAAGAAGGAAAAATTAATATTTTCTTTCCCCTTACTTATAAAATAAAATATTCCATGTCTAGGTCAAAATAGTGGTTGGGAACCGGCCATCATATTTAACTGAATTGAGCAAAAAATAAAAAGCTAAAAGGGGAAAATTTTGGGTTTGTATCATGGCAAACATTGAAGATACTATTCGACCAAACAAAGAAGAAAGCATTGCTGGGTGCGACAAATTGTGGTTGGTTTATTCGATGGCTACAGCTTCCTTCTATTTTCAATTTCAGAATATAGGTTATTGTTCTGGTAGCTCTTAATCAAGAGTGTCAACTCGTTAGTATTCAATCAAAAAAGTAATATTTATAATATTATTTTGAATAGCGTCACTAATTATAAAGATATAAACCATTCTATTGTGTAGCTTACCAATGAACCAGAATATTGTTTATGCAGGGAAAAGTCATATCTCATCACTGACAATTGTTGCCATTGTTGCTCCCATAATAGTCTCAGTGGTGCTATTCTTTATGGGCTACTGCTTCCTTATAAGAAGGAAAGCAAGCAAAACTGTACAGGAAGAAAATGGTAAAGAATAAACTGTTGGATTTTATAAATTATATTCCCTAATGTCAAACTTGTAGTGACTTACGTTTTACTGTTTTCTTCTGCAGCTGCCAATGAAATTTCGATTGTAGAGTCCTTGCAATTTGATTTTGCTACCATTGAAGCTGCCACCAATAAGTTCTCAGATGATAAAAAACTAGGTGAAGGTGGATTTGGTCAGGTTTCCAAGGTACATGATAGTTTTTCATTATTTGGTTACTTTTTGTTGATAATTCTACTCATTTATATATAGTTAATTCAGAGCAAGCTAAATCTTTTGTATTATTGAATTAGAAAGGTAAATAATCCTAAGTTGATGTATATTTTCAGGGCATACTTGCAAATGGACAAGAGATAGCTGTAAAAAGGTTATCACGGAGCTCTGGACAAGGTGCAGGAGAATTTAAAAATGAGGTTGTATTGGTAGCCAAGATTCAACACAGAAATCTTGTACGGCTTTTGGGGTTTTGTTTGGAAGGAGAAGAAAAGATACTCGTCTACAAATTTGTGCCCAACAAAAGCCTTGACTACTTTCTATATGGTTTGTTCCTTGCAATCATATTTTTATTTTTATTGTCTTAGGAAATCTGAGATTAAGTTTTAACCTTAAGGAAGGGCCAAATCCATTCAATAAGGGTCTAGCTTGCAGTTGACTTAGCTATTTAGAAATTCATCATGGACTTGTGTGACATACAAGAGATGAAAGGATTAAATTTCTTTTCTATATATAGTTTTCCAAAAAAAAAAAAAAAATCTGAAGTTAATTGATTTAGTTGAATGTGTATGTGAATTTAATCGATTATTCTAAGTAGAATATGAAATTTTGATGAATGTGTAGAACCTGAAAGGCATGGAAAACTAGATTGGTCAAAACGTTACAAGATTATTGGTGGGATTGCTTGAGGAATGCTTTATCTTCATGAAGATTCACGGCTTAAAATTATACATCGTGATCTTAAAGCTAGTAATGTTTTATTAGATGAGAACATGAATCCAAAGATTTCAGATTCTGGAATGGCAAAGATTTTTGCTGTTGACCAAACGTAGGCAAACACTAGTAGGGTTGCTGGTACATTGTAAGTTCTGAATTCATTTGATCATCCTACAAATAATATACTTATAAGGCAAAGAAGTTGAGGAAAAAAATTCAAATAATTTACATTTTGCATATTTACTCCAAACTTCTGCCACTACAGCTTGCATGTATTCATGGAGTATGTTATAAGCTGTACTACACAAATATCATTGTTTACATAATTGCATTAGCATATCTAATTACTTTCTTTTTACTAATATTAATGTGGTATCGATGTGTTGTTTTAGAGTGGTTATATGTCTCCAGAATATGTTATGCATGGACAATTCTCGGCGAAATCTGATGTGCATAGCTTTGGTATATTAATTTTAGTGATTTTAAGTGGCAAGAAAATCAATTCTTTTTATCAATCAGATGGTCCACCAGACCGTTTGAGCTTTGTGAGTATGAATAGATCTCATGTTTTTGCAAATTTCATCATATCCAATTGAAAGTAGAGTGTAACTTTCTAACATTACCTTACCAATTGGCGCAGGCTTGGAAACATTGGGAGGACGGAACACTACTAGAATTTTTGGATCCCACTTTGGGAGATTCTTACTCGAGAAATGAAGTGATTAGATGTCTTCAAATTGGCTTATTATGTGTACAAGAAAATGCAGTTGACAGGCCCACAATGGCTTCAATAGTCCTCATGCTAAACAGTTACTCTATTACTCCGCCATCACCTCAAAATCCAGCATATCTCCGGACAGAGCGAAACATGCCATTGTCTACCAATGAGGCATCCATTACTGAAGCATACCCTCGATAAAGGGCTTCACTTGAATTAGTCTGTTCATTAGTCATAGAAGCTTGAACGTTGAGTTGCATAAGACCGTTGTTTAAAGCTCTGAGACCTCACGATGATGCAGGGAGCATTAGAATTATCTAATATTTTATTTTTGAAATTAAAATTAAAATTTTCGTTTTTAAAATTTGAATTTATTGAGGGTTTTAAGGGATTTGATTAGATGTTTTGCATATTAGTATAATCTCTAAAACATATTTAATTGGTACGCCTGTAATGGTGAATGGAGATGATTTTGAATAAGAATTTTATGATGATTTGAGAATGTCTCCTATTTTGTTCTGTGTTTAGTGGTGATGTTAAATGCCCCTAGGTGGTGATGCTAATTAACTCACTCAAGAAAGAAATCCACACTTGATCCTTTCAATTCACCTAGTGTATGAATTTTCAACGAGAGGATAATACAAAGGTTGTCGTCTCCCAGTAATAAACAGAAAATCTGTGGCCCTTTCTTCCACGTGCTAAACAGAAATATTTGGGATACTACCCACATCTTATGGTCCTAAAGAGAGTGATAGCAAGGTTATTTTGACACCGCATTGATCTTTTCCAACAAGTTCATTACAGAAAATCTTCAAGAAGATCCTAGGAGTGCTAAAGGTTCTAGTTCATTTAGACAAGCTTTGTTTGTGGAGGAGATTCTGTTAGGAAGATTTCAAAGATTCTACTGTGGTTGGGAGGCAAACATGACTATTGCAGAGGCTATAATAGGAGTTTAGATGTGCAAAAATTTTGTGAATAGACTATTTGTAACTGTTTTTCCTGTAATGAATTTTGTATAGGATTGGACTGGGGACAGAGCCAGGATGTTGATTGGATGGGGGGAGCATTAGAAAAATTAAAATCCACTAATATCAACTGTTTGAAAGGGCATTCTGGCATTTTACCCCTAATTGGTTTTTTATTTAGCAATTTGCCCCTGTTTCGAAACTATATATGTGCGTGCCCCTGTTTCGATACTCGATGACCCTAAAATCGAGTTACTTAAAGTACTCGATTGGTTTAAAATCGAGTTATGCCCGATCAAACTTAAAAAAAAAAAAAAAAAAATCATGAAACTCGAGTAAATGAAAATCGAGTTCTAAAATGTCACTATAGGACTTAAAAACGTCACTATAGGGTTAAAAAACGCCGCTATAGGGCCACTGAAAACTGGTATAAAAAAATTTTCCAGAAAAACGTCACTATAGGGATTAAAAAACGCCGCTATAGGGCCACTAAAATCTGGTATAAAAAAATTTTCCAGAAAAACGCCACTATAGAGCTTAAAAACGTCACTATAGGACTTAAAAACGCCGCTATAGGTCTCCCTAATATTGGGCGATCACACTTGTAAAATTTTTTTTTGCATGGAACTCGATTTCCCTAAGCTCGAGTTACATGCAAATTTTTTTTTTTTTTTTTTTTTTTTTTTAAGTTTGATCGGGCATAACTCGACTTTCTACAAATCAAGTATTTCATTGAAACTCGATTTTAGGATAATCGAGTATTGAAACAGGGGCATATCCCTATATAGTTTCGAAATAGGGGCAAATTGCTAAATAAAAAACCAATTAGGGGCAAAAGGCTAGAATGTCCCTGTTTGAAATGTTGTTGGAGAATTTTTCGAAAGTTGGATAATCAAACATTTTCTGAAATATGGAATATGATATTGAACACAATTAAATTTTTAACTAAATAATTAATTATTTGTGTGACATTATGCAATTATTTATTAACTATGAAATAGATTTATTTGTTCTTATTATGCAATAATTTGCATTACACTTTTATTTCATTATGTAATTTCTTTTTTATTTTTTTTTTTGAGAAACAATTTCATTATCTAATTAAATATTCAACTAAACTAAAAGATGGAACTCACCCACGCTCTAACTTAATTTCTTCAGATGAAATAAGAATACAATGGCCTGTAAAAGAGAGTAAGAGAATGATCCCAATGCATGTGTGGCTAATTATTGTCCACGCTGCAAGCTAAAGTACCGCCAAGATTACCAAACATAAACAAAGACATCTGGTGCAATTCTTTATGGGCTACTGCTTCCTTATAAGAAGGAAAGCAAGCAAAACTATACAGGAAGAAAATGGTAAAGAATAAATTGTTGGATGTTATAAATTCTTATATTCCCTAATGTCTTCAAATTGGCTTATTATGTGTACATGAAAATCCAGTTGACAGGCCCACAATGGCTTCAATAGTCCTCATGCTAAACAGTTACTCTATTACTCTGCCAGCACCTCAAAATCCAGCATATTTTCGAATAGAGCAAAACATGCCATTGGTGGGATTGAAGTTAGATAAATCTGGAAGCAAATTGATTCCATCGTCTGTCAATGAGGCATCCATTACTGAAGTATACCCTCGATAAAGGGCTTCACTAGAATTAATATCTGTTCATCAGTCATGGAAACTTGAACGATGAGTTACATAAGACAATTGTTTTGAAGCTCTGAGACTTCACGATGATGCAAGGAGAATTGGAATCATCTAATATTTTATTTCTTAATGTAATTTTTTTTTTTTAATTTTTAATTTGATTTTAATGTTGAGAGTTTCAAGGGATTTGATTAGATATTCTCCATATTAGTATAATCCCTAAATGTCTAAAATATATTTAATTGTTACTCATGTAATGGTGAAATTAGATGATTTTGAATAAAAATTTTATGATGAATTGAGAATATGTCTCCTATTTTGCTGAGACTCCTGAGAGTGCCATGGCCGCTTCAACCTTGCTGTCCATTCCAAATCTTAAACCTCAGTTGTGCCATGACTGGTTTGGGCATTTTCGATCAAATCTTGAGTTTCATATAAAGTTTTGTTCATCAAAGAGGGTTAGGCTTGATGAGATTAAGTGGGATTTTGGAAGCTAGGACTTTTCTCCTTTTTTCTTTTTTAATTTGTAAAATAACATCAAATACAAATGGCACCAACAAATTGAAGAAAAAAAAAAAAAAAAGCCCAAAATCAGATACCAAGTTCCACTAATTGCTGGTTGATATATCCCAGAATCAAAGTACTAAAAAATTGGAGGAAAAAAAAAAAAAAAACCACAAACACACACACACAATTACATAAACCAAGACTCTCCTGGCAATCAAATGAACTTCCGGCTAAAATTGCAAATGCTTAAAAATATACCCTGTTGAAGAAAGAAAAAGGAAAAGCTCCCACTTCAACTATAGCAGCCTAGCCAACACCTTCCTGAGTGGGCAGCAAAGTTGACCCCACATTTGTTAAAGTAGGACACAATTTACTATCTAATTATTATACTTTATTAATTTTGGTATTTAATTTTTAATTTTCATTATATTAGATTTAGAGTTATTATTTCCTTAATTATTTTTAGGTGTTTTTAATGTTTTTTAGGTCAAATTTAGATCCTATTATGGTTAAGTATTAATTAGGAGTTATTTTAAAATATATTTTCTTGTTTTGTTAAGTTTTTCTGAGCCTTTGAATAGGTCCCTAAGTCTATAAACGTTTTTAAGTATTATTGATATTAATAGTAATTCAGACTTTTGGCTATTGTTTCTTTGGTAGATTCCAAAACCCTTTCTCATTGTGGATTCAAAGAACCCTTGCAGATTGAAGGTTATTTTCAAAAGAAAAATAAATTTAATTAGTCAATTTACATATTAAAAAGCAAGAAAAATAAATTGTAAATGAAATATATTATAATATAAAAATATTAAATAAATATTAATTTAATTAATACATAATTATTAAAAAAAAAAAAAGCCTCATTTTAGTCTTCACCTAGGATCTCAAAGCCGGCCTAGGTGTCATTTGCCTTTTCTTTTGCTGGAATATTAAGGTACTACGAAGTCTTCCTCCACAAAGAAACAAAAGAAGTGTTCCCAAATTCCGACAATATTGTTCTTGATCTAACTTGGTTATTGTGTTTGGCTAATTGTCACTCTCAATGACAATAGTGCAAGCCGCGGACTCAGAGAGCTAGGTCCTTGAATCGAATAACATATAACGGAAGTGAACTTGGCTTTCATTTTTTGCGTTTAATTCTGCTCAACTACGCATGAAATCCTATTTCTTTTTCTTTTTTTTAAGTATACATGAAATATAATCTTTTTTTTTTTTTTTGGGTGAAAAGGAAACTTCATTAAAACAGAGAACTAAGGAGGAAGGGAGAGCTCAGAGAGCAGTCTGTTATGATACAGTCCAACAGCATCCGAGCTTATAAGCTCTTCAAGACCCACAGGCGTATCATTAAACAAAATAAACTCCCTAGTCTGAGCAGAGCCCATCTTTGACTTCCAATAGAACTTCAAATAACTCGAGATCTCCTTGACTTTGATTGGAAGACGGATTGAACGGTTTTCACAACAAATCTTTAACTTTGAGCTTATTAGAGATTTATTGTTCTTCAAGCCATTTGAATGTCCTATTCTTCAAGTTCTTCAAAGATTCTTGAGACAGAATTTCTCCAAAGCTTGGGCCTCTTGAAAACTTGATCTTCAAAATGAGAGGGGATGTCCTCTGTTTATAGTGATTTTAGAGGATAAGTTTCACTTTGAATTGATATACTTGAAAGTATGTAATAGACTTTTGATTGGCCCAAATTCTTCTTAGAGATAATTATCTCTATTTATCTATTTTGATAAAGATAATAATCAACAAAGATAAATAATTATCTCTATTTAATTTATTTTAATAAAGATAATTATCTATCAATTTTGAATAGAAAATTTATCTTTATTTTATTTATTTTAAATAAAGATAATTATTCATATATTTTGAGTAGGAAATTTATCTTTATCTTGTGGACCAAATGACATGTGGCAATTTTCAATATGTCAATGTAATATCAATTTGGATGACACATGTCATCATTTGATTTAATTAATTTAATGACATTAATTCAGAATTTGCCACTAAATTTTGATGTGAGCTTTTATAATTGGCTTAAAATTTTGCCTCCTATAGTTACATTCACAACATTTTTACAATAATTTCACAACAAATTCAATATAGTAAGTTGTTACTAATTCTAATTTGACCCAAATACCGATATTATCTTTTTACTCACTAATAACAGTTTTTTTGCATAAGATTTATTGTAAAAATGTTGTGGACATAACATTACTCTAAAATTAATTCTCTCCTCCCAACATAATTCATGATCCCTTTTATAAATTAAAAAAAAAAAAACAAAACTTAAATAACAACAATAAATATTAGCCCACATAGCAACAAATATAAACCAAACAAAAATAAGACAAAACCAAACAACAACAAGTGAACAAATTATTTAACAAAAAGCCTATTATAAAACAAAAAGATAAAAATTGCTAATCATTTAAATTTGTAGATCATTCAACCTATTCAATAAAATAATCTCTATTCAATAAAAAATAGTACTAAGAAAAATATTGTGGTTGTGAGTTCTCTTTGATGGTGACAATAATTATACTCTTTTTGGCTTTGCAATCACAAAAATTTTGCTCTCCTTAGTGACTTGACTCGCAATTGTAGCAAATATTCAAGTTATCGCTTTATTAGATTTTGTATAATTTAAATTTCTTAGTGACCACCCTAAAAAAAATTTTTAGAGTCGTCACTGCTTGCGGGTTAAGGGTATTGATTTCATTGATTGGTGTATTATGTGTCATTATTATGGGGAGACAGTCGATCATTTGTTGTTACATTGTGTGAAGGCTTATTGGCTGTGGAGATTTGTCTTTAATACTTTTGGGATTTCATGGCTTCTCTCACATTCGGTGACAGATTTTCTATTTGGTTGGTGGAATTGGTTGGGGAAGCATCCATCTCACATTTGAAATTTAGTTCCCTTATGCTTGATGTGGTGTATTTGTAGGAAACGAAATTGATGGACTTTTGAGGACTTGAATAGATTCAATGACCAGTTGTTTGCTCTCTTCTTTGGTTCCTTTTTTAATTAGTCTAGGGCTTGGGGACTCGCATCTAGTAATTCTCTCCCTTTGTTTCTTAGCTCTCTCTTCCTTTGTAATTGGAGCTTCTTTTATGTTCTTTTTTTTCTATCTTTTTTTGTTCTTTTTGTTATGCTTTGTACTAATTTGCATTTAGCAATTCTTTGAATATACATCTTTCTTACCTATCAAAAAAAATTTTAATTAAATTATACAAAATTTAATATAAAAAATAATTTCATATATTACAACAATAACAAAAAACACTTAAATATATAAAGTCTTACAATTTTCTACTATGAATTTTTTTTATTTTGAAATTATTGTATTATAGTTTCATTATCAATGCTGTAAGCTACATCATTTTCAAAATTTCAGTTGAATAAAATTTTTCTTGGATTTGTTTTTGGTAAGGACTTAATATATTGTTTAGAAGACAAAAGTTTAAGAAAAAATTTTGGTTACAAGGTTAGTTGTAGCCTAAAATTACAACTCTTATTAAACAAATTAACGTATTTTGAAAATCTAACTTACTATTGGATCTATAAATTTATATTTTATGCACAGTTTTAGATTATATAAACTCGAAATTTAAACATTTAATTGATGATGTAGCTATTGATTTTTTATCTTCATAAAATTTTACAATTTTGCAAGTATGAAAGATATAAAAAGAAAATATAGTCTAATGGTAGATTTGTCAAAATTTATATCCAACAAAAAAAAAAAATTGTTAAGTGGAGTTATAACCTTACTTAAAAGTTCAAATAGCGTTAAAAACACTATGAATGTTTAGACCTCCAAATATAAAAAATCAATTCAAGCTTATTTTCAAACAATAAATGTGCGAAACATGAACATAAGCTAATGATAGAATTGATAAACAATCCAAACCAAATAAAATCACATCCACGTTAGAAATTAAATGGTAAAGATTAAGGGAAGAGAGATGCAAAAATAAGGACAACATAGCGATGTGTTATCAAAGAGGAAATCGAAGCCCTCGGCGTAAAACCTTTCCGCTGCCCTCCAAGCGGTAAATAATCCACTAAAGAATGTAGTTCGGATATATGAATAGTAGAAGACCCTCCAAGCCTAATCTACCCAGTGTACCTAAGCCCTCCAAACTTCTTACTCCAACGAGATTGCACCGAATCTATTTCTTCTTTAGCTTACCGGATTCCGCTATAGCCCATAGCATTAAACAATAGTCATTGATCCCTTCCTAACTGCTTCCCAAAGCACCAAATAGTCTTCTCACAGATATAGGTATGGTGAGAAAAGGATTTGGGTAAGAACCTCTCAAGGATGTATCAATGGAGAGGGTGAGAGTAGAGGAATTTGAACAGTCTCTTAGGTGAAGATTGTAGATGAAGCAATCTTGTTTTTCTCTAGGGTTTCTCTCTCAAAATTCTCTCTGGAAGCTCTTTACATTTCGCGGGTATAAGGGGTATTTATACTAGGGTGAGAAAGGAATGCGAAGAGTCGGGTTTTTCAAAACAGAGCTAGTTGGCAGTTTGGCCTTGCAACTTGACTGAATCGCGAGTTCAAGCAGCGAGATAACAGAATGGCCAGACTAGACCTTTTGTCCTGTAGTGTACCAGTTGGCGTGACTGTTCATCTTCTCGCACGCTTCACTCGTGTGCTGCAGTTGGCAGCTTGCCAGTAGCGAGTCACCCACAAGTCCCAATCGTGAATCCCTGCATCCTTGCACAATCTTAAGCATTTCTTCACACTCTCTCACTCACTACCCTTATATGAATCCCACCTAAATACAGGGTTTCTAAGTGCTGAAATACAAGCAAATTGGCACGGAATAAAGCCAACAAGATGGTTGATTAAATTCAAACTTACAATCTCCGTCTTTGGCTATTCCATGACAAAACCCTACAGCAAACTCTAGACTTAACGCGTGAGTTAGGAACAGTTGAAAAACTCACTCACATCTAACTCTAGAATCTGTGAAGCTCTTGAACCATAAGATCAAATATCTCCTAAAATACAACAACACAATATGTTCATTGTATGTAGAAATCTTATAATGCATATGAAGCAAGCACAATGCGATCAAGCAAAATGGGATAAATCAATAAACCATGGCTTGACCAAATAGGCAATCACTATATTCTAGTGATCACAATGCTCATTCACTCAAGGAATGAACATCCGAACATGCAAGCTAATAAGCTTATTTACAAAGTATCATTTGCATGTCCAACACTCAACCAATGCACAAAACATATATGCATCTAGGAACAAGATCCTACAACGGCACAAGAGCGGTGTACTTAAAGAAAATGCATGACATTTAATAGTAAGAACTTAAGCTATATAGCATGGGAACAAAAACCTAAAAACCTTAAAAGCTTACAAATGCAACAAGTACAGACAGTAAATACATACAAAATAACAAAACATAAAGACTGAAAAATGCTAATATGAAACAGAAATTAAACATAGCCCTTGTTGAAATCTTCCCCTTTGATCCAGCTGTTTCTCCCTCTATCATTGTACTCCCCCTACCAACATCATCTCCCCCTTTTTGTCATGGAATAGCTAGTCCTCATCACCTTCTAGCTTTCTTTGAATTTGATCCAATTGAGTTTGGATAGAGGTAAACTTCATATCCCATCGAATGTTGAGATGGTGCAAGATAGATGTAAGTCCGAACATCTTGGTGCTCAACTTGTGGACAGATTTCACAATGATGTCTAGTTTCTTGTCAAATGTGGATGAGCTAGAGCACAAACCACTGTGAGATGCTGAAGTTTCTGTTTTGATTCCCTTCCGACTATGACCAATGCTAGCGCTATACATACGCATATTGATTGGAGCCAGCTTTGTGCAAGGAGACTCATCTGTTGAAGGATGAATTCCTTTGAGCTTCAATATCCTAGAAATGAGGTAGCAAAAAGGAATGCATATCCTTGATTCAGTTCGAAGAACCATTTTGCGCAAGACATGAAAGATGTGTGCATAAATGTCAATCTCGACATCAGAGATTAGATCGTGAAGAAATAGGGCACATTCGAGGTTCATGTACCCGATGCTAGATAATGGGTACAAGTTGTGAAACATGATGATTGTAAGCACCCTCAATTTCAGAGGAAGAGAGGAAACACTGACTGAGCTCCCATTCAATGAGAATTCCAAGTCTTTTCTAAGAGCATCCCGGGTAGGTACTCATCTAGACATAAATCATCATAAACTGGTGAGTTTTTAAACATCGGTCAATTGATGTGAAAAATCTTAGCCAGATATGCGGGAGAGATTGAGAAACTCTTTTTTCTAACCCAGCATTTGAGTTCTTCGCCTTCAACAATTACATTGGCATAATGTGTACTCAAGATAGAGTAGATCAGTACAATATCACCAATGAATGCACAGTAATTTTATCATGAGATCAGATACACGTTCAAACAAGAGATATACAAATATCAGCAAAACACACATACCAAGAGGTGACAGCAATAAATGTGAACGATATTGTGTAAGAGACAAAAATCATACCTTTTCTTGAATATTGAATCAGGAATGATGGACAACAATGGTGATTTACTTGAGAAAAACGATGAGTTTTAGAAAAGTTCAAATGGGGAAGACAATGAATAGTCACAATAGATCAAGGGAAAACTGAAAAGTGTTAAACACAGATCTTAAAAACACAAAACACGCGTTTTTTGCGATTGGATCAAGTCGTCAATTAGTCGGTAGGGTAAGCCATGAAACACTTTGAAATCAAGATTCTTGAAAAATTTTCCAAGTGTTTTTCACGACTAGAAGGTCTACTCACGAGAGAGTCGTGAGATGAGCTGCGAAAATCTCTATGTACCTCTCGTGACTGGACCTTCCACCCGCGAACAAGTCACCACACTGAGTCGAGAGACTTATAAAAAAAAAATTCAAATTTTGAAAAATATTCTAAGTATTTTTCGCGACTAGGGCATTTACTCGCTAGTGAGTCGCCAATGAGTCACGAAAACTTTTTGAGTAAAATTCGTGACTAGGATATGCGACTGGACCAACTCGCGACTGAGTCGCTGGAACAAGACAACATTGTTTTTGAAATTTTGACACTTTTGTAAAAACAAAATACTTTCCAAAAACAAGCTAAAACACTCAAAAATATTTTTGTGTTTGATCAACAAAGATTGAGCATGTGAAAATACATTTAAACAAGTACAATCACACAAATGAATATGACATTTGTGGGGCCTATGGGCCTGGAATCCCCGGCCCAGTTTTAGGCTGGCCCAAAGGCCCAAGCCAAGGAGGGACAATTGTCCCGGATAGTTTTCTAAAGGGTTTTTCAACCCTTTCGGACCCATGCCGAGGACACACCCCTCTTCGGCATACCTAGTCTAATTCTGGGTAGGGGGCAAACCCAGAATAGGTGGTCATATCCACACTTAATGTATTTGCCTGACCCCCCAAGCTACATTAATGAGGACAAGACCTCTGAACAGTGCAACTTTGGAGGCCGCAACCCACAGTATGGTGAAGAACATGTCCGATGGGACAAGCTCTGGAGCAGTAGCCTGGATGGCCAACAGCTGTAAGGCCAGGATCAAACCAAAGGGAGTATATAAGGCACAGAGCCCCCCTCGTGAAGGGAGGCCTCCTCGGACGCTTGCTGAGGAGCAACCCTAAGTAAAGAAAAACTAAGGAAAACGTCCTAGAGGACCGGCGAGAGGCCGGCCGGAGCCAAGCCCTTTGTCCCACTCTCTACAAATGTATTGTCGGGAGTGCCCTTCAAAAAACGGAGCCCTCACAACATTCATTGAACATAGACTTTTGTGTTGTGTACGAATATCAAAAATGAGATAATCCTTAGTCTAAAGTGAAGCTTCAATGATCAATTCAATCAAGGTATACACAACTAGCACTAGATAATGTGACCCGTCTCAATTATAGAAATATGCATAAATGACGTCCCACATAAACTTGATTACATTTCTTTGAAGCTTTTCATTTGGCTCTATATACATCATATCATTTGATCATTTTGAATCAATACATCTCATTGTAAGATTGATGCCTGAAATTTTTGATATTTCAATTTGATGAGTTAGCCTTTGGCTTTTTGGGGCATTGTACAATTTATTTTGGTCGCTTTCCCTTTTTTCTAGTCAAATACTAGTATGTGCAACAGGCTTTTGCAGCTCTATATCTCTTTTCATTTGGAGATTTACATTTGGTGAGCTCTTTAAGCAAAAACAACAAAATAAAAGAGTGGAAAGATATATAGGCATTAGTCTATGCATGTCTCAAGATCAACAAAATCATTCACCAATCATTCATGACAAGGTTGAAGATCTATTTACAATAGTCACCTAGATTTTATGATTTCTCCCACAATAATATAAATGCATAAGAAACAAGCTAAGCTCGTAGACGCACAAGGCCATTAGTACAAAGGTACAAGGCAAAACATGCTTTAAGACAAAAACTCAATACTACTGATCAAACTTTTTAGGATTTTCTACTTTTTATGTGTTTTTAGATTTTTGACACAAAAGTAGTAAAAGATTGATAAAAAAAAATGAGAAAAACATTTAGAGCAAAACAAAATCATGCTATGCAAATAGTAGTGTGTGCCCTACAAATAAGTTAACTCAATATAAAGAGGTAAAGCACACAACGCACATGAGATTCAAGGGATTGTACCAACACCAATGGTCTTACAGAGAGATTCAAACCGTGGACCATCTATAGGCTTGGTGAAGATGTCTGCCTTTTGATTGTCTATGTGAATGAATTCAAGACATACAACTTTTTCTTCCACCAAATCTCAAATGAAATGGTAGTGTATCTCTATGTGTTTTGACTTTGAATGCTGAACTGGATTCTTAGAGAGATTTATGGCACTGGTGTTATCACAGAAGGCACACATTGTATCTTGAGGAATCTCGTAATCATGAAGTAGCTTCTTCATTCAAAGGAGTTGTGTGCAGCAACTTCCAGTGGCTATGTACTTAGCTTCAGTTGTAGAGAGAGACACAGAGTTTTGTTTCTTGCTTATTCAATAGACAAGATTGTTATGAAGGTAGAAACAACCTCCTGAGGTACTCTTTCGATCATCCACACTACCAGCCCAGTCTGCATTAGAATAACTGGCAAGGCAAACATTTGAATCCTTGGAATACCACAACCCATAATCTGGAGTACCATTGATATAACATATAATTCTCTTTACCACATTAACGTGAGACTGCTTTGGAGTAGCTTGATATCTAGCATGAACACTAATGCTGAATGCAGTATCCGGTTTATTTGCAGTAAGATAGAGTAAACTCTCAATAATACTCCTATACAAGGTTGGACTCACTTCCACCTCGGAAGAATCAGCATTTAGCTTTGTGGATGAACTCATAGGAGTGGAGGCATGCTTTTTGGAGTCTAGTCCAAACTTCTTGACAATATTTCTAGCATACTTTTCTTGTGAAACAAATATGCCTTCCTTCTTTTGTTTGACTTGAACACCCAAGAAAAATGTAAGCTCCCCCACCATACTCATCTCAAATTCTTTCTTCATCTCCTTAGAAAATTCTATAGCCTGATCATCGATGGTAGCTCCAAATACTATGTCATCAACATATACTTGAGCCATCAGAAGGTAATCTTCATCATTCTTGAAAAACAAAGTTTGATCAGCATAACCTCTTTTGAATCCTCTTTCTAGGAGGTAATGGGTAAGCCAATTATACCAAGCTCTAAGAGCTTGTTTTAAGTCATAAAGGGCTTTCTTCAATCTCAACACATGATCAGGAAAGTGAGGATCCTTAAAGCCTTTAGGTTGTTCAACAAACACTTCTTCATTCAAATATCCATTTAGAAACGCACATTTTACATCTATTTGGTAGAGTTTAAAGTTCATGGAGCATGCGATGGACATAAGAATTCGAATACACTCAAGTCTTGCCACAGGAGCGAAAGATTCATCAAAATCTACTCCTTCTACTTGAGTGTATCCTTGAGCCACTAACCGAGATTTATTCTTGATTATCTCTCTATCTTCATCTATCTTGTTTTTGAATATCCATTTAGTACCGATGACATGAACATTTTCAGGCCTTGGAGCAAGTTCCCATACATCATTTCTCACAAATTGATTCAGCTCTTCATGCATTAACTCTACCCAATTTTCATTCTAGAGAGCTTCTTTTACCCTTTTTGGCTCAAATTGGGCAAGGTAGCAATGATATGTTACATTATTGGCTAGGAGTATGTTTCCTTTCCTAAGACGAAGACCTTCATCTAAAGATTCAATGATGTTGCTATCAGGATGGTTCTTAATCACTCTTGATGATGGCTTCTTTGATGTGGAGACTTCATCATTCTGGGAGATAGGAGGATGAACTTTTGGAGGAGTAAGAGGACTTGATGTTCTAGACATTGATCTTGTTTCCATTCTTGTGTTCAAGGGAGTTAATTCCTTTTCTGGTGTAGTTCCTTCAACTTCTATATCAAGAGCTTTGGCCTCAACAGTGGGTTCTTTGGTGTGCGGTCCTTCCCCATCATCAACCATTTCTACCTTGGTTATGGCATAATCAATTTTTACATTGATGGACTCCATTACAGTACTAGTTCTTTTGTTGAAGACCCTATATGCTCAGCTAGTAGTAGAATACCCAAGAAAAGTACCTTCATCACTTTTAGCATCAAATTTCCCAAGGTTCTCTCAATCATTTAGAATGTAGCACTTGCTTCCACACTCGAAAGTACTTTACTTTCAGCTTCTTTCCATTCCAAATCTCATAAGCGGTCTTCTTTGTTCCCACTCAGAAGAATATTCTATTACCAATGTGGCATGAAGTGTTCACGACTTCTTCCTAAAACTTTTGAGGAATTTGCTTGTTGAGTAGCATAACTCTAGCCAATTCTTGAATCACTCGATTCTTCCTTTCAACCACTCCATTTTGCTGAGGAGTTTTAGGAGCTGAAAATTCCCTTTTGATTCCGTTCTTTTTACAAAATGACTCAAATCTTGCATTCTCAGACTCCTTGCCATGATCACTCCTTATCTTGACAATGGGAACTCCTTTCTCGTTTTGTAATCTCTTGCAGATAATTTCCAATTTTTCACATACTTATGATTTTTCTCTAAGAAATTCAACCCAAGTATATCTTGAAAAATCATCAACAATGACCATAATGTACCTTTTTCCTCCTAAACTTTCAGTTCTTGTAGGCCCTATTAGATTAACATGGAGAAGCTCTAAACACCGTGAGGTAGCAATCACATTCGCCTTGTGATGACTTGCCTTTGTTTGTTTTCCCATTTGGCATGCTCCATAAATAGTCTTCTCCACCTTTCCAAACTTTGGAAGTCCCTCAACTGCTTTGAATTTAGAGACTTTAGCTACTTGTTTGAAATTTGCATGCCCAAATCTGTGATGCTAAAGTTCCAGCATGTCAACACGAGCACTTCTACACAAAATAGGTGACGTAGGAACTACTCCATAGCAATTATCGGTAGTCCTATTTCCCTCAAAGACTTGAATCCCTTCTTCGTTAATGATTATGCACCCCTTCTTTGAGAATTGGACAAGAAAATCCTCATCACATATTTGAGTGATGCTTAAGAGATTCCCTTTCAACCCTTTGATGTATAGCACATCTTTTAATAAAGGTAATCCCAGTATTTCAACAATCCCTTTGTCGAGAACTTGAGCATGACTCCTATCACCAAATGTCACATAGTCACCAACTTTCTCTTTGAGAGTCTTAAATAGTGATTTATCTCCTGTAATATGACGAGAACAACCATTATCAAGATATCATAAGCATGAGTTAAATACCTTCAATAAGGTGTGCACAAATAGACAAGCATGAGACATGCATTCTTGACCATCAAATAGTAATTTATCTTCATTATGTTAGATTGAATTTTCTTTTTCAAATTATCAACATTTTCACACAATATTCTATTTCTTCTTGTATACTTCTTAATCAAAGAATTAGATTCACATAGACTATTGTGTAAGATGTGATTCTTATTTTCAAAATATTTCAGCATGTGAGCAAACATTCTAGCATGTTTCTTTGTTTTTAATAACTCTAAGAGTTAATTGTTAGGACACCCTTCAAACATACTCATAGAGTCATTGTCACAAACATTTAAACCACAATTCAACATGGCCTTTTCCATAGCTACATCCATATCCAAGGGTTCTAGGATTGCACTTAGGTGTTTAAATCACAACAAGTGCACCCGCTCTGATACCAATTGAAAGTTCAAATAGCGTTAAAAATACTATGAACGTTTAGACCCCCAAATACAAAAAACCAATTCAAGCTTATTATCAAAAAATAAATGTGTGGAACATGAACATAAACTAATAACAGAATTGATAAACAATCTAAACCAAATAAAATCGCTTCCACAGCAAAAATTAAATGGCAAAGATTAAGGGAAGAGAGATGCAAACACAAGGACAACACAACAATGTGTTATTGAAGAGGAAATCGAAGTCCTCAGTGTAAAACCTTTTCGCCGCCTTCTAAGCTTCCTGCTCCAATGAGATTGCACCGAATCTATTTCTTCTTTAGCTTACCGGACTCTACTATAGCCCATAGCATCAACCAATAGTCATTGATCCCTTCCTAGCTGTTTCCTAAAGCACCAAATAGCTTTCTCACAGATATAGGTATGGTGAGAAAAAGATTTGGGTAAGAACTTCTCAAGAATGTATCAATGGAGATGGTGAGAGTAGAGGAATTTGAAAAGTCTCTTAGGTGAAGATTGTAGATGAATCAATCTTGTTTTTCTTTAGAGTTTCTCTCTCATAATTCGCTCTGGAAGCTCTCTACATTTCGTAGGTATAAGGGGTATTTATACTAGGGCGAGAAAGGAATGTGAAGAGTCAGGTTTTTCAAAATAGAGCTGGTTGGCAGCTTAGCCTCATGACTTGACTGAGTCGTGAGTTCAAGCCATGAGATAACAAAACGGCCAAGCTAGACCTTTTGTCCTATAGTGCACCAGTTGGTGTGACTATTCATCTTCTCGCACACTTCACTCGTGTGCTACAGTTGGTGGCTTGCTAGTCACGAGTCACCCGCGAGTTCCAGCCGCGAATCCCTGCGTCCTTGCACAATCTTGAGCATTTCTTCACACTCTCTCAGTCACTACCCTTATATGAATCCCACCTAAATACATGGTTTATAAGTGCTGAAATATAAGTAAATTAGTACGGAATAAAGCCAACAAGATGGTTGATTAAATTCAACCTTACATTACTCTATGACTAAGTTTGTTGCTTAACTTCCGCCCCAAAAAAAAAAAAAAAAAGTTTATTGCTTAACTTTGTACAAATTTTAATTATGTTCAGCTTGAAAAAATTTAGGATGGTCACAAATATTTTTTTTAAGGATAAAAAGATCATAAAACTTTTAAATTTTATATATAATAATAATAATTATTTTTTCCATGTTAGGGTGGCTGGACGCTGATCCATTTTTTTAAAAACACTGTAGCATTCTATAACCAAACTTGTAACCAAACTTAAGAATGATATATAAGAACAAACCTCCTCGAACTTTGCCAAGGATGATTCTCTTCAAACACAAACCTTTTCCTTTTCATTATGTTGTCAGTTGAACCCATTCTAAGGTTTGTTTGATTAGCTAAAGCTCAGTTTTCCAACTTATTCTCTACAAATTCATTGTTTTGGGCTTTTTGGGCCGAAGTCCATGCACGTTTTTGGGCTAGAAGTTCAAATCTAGTCCTTACACTAGTATTGATTGATGTTTCAATATATCATTCTCTTGAATAAATCGAAACAATCTCAAGTACAAAATTGACCCCCTTGCTTCTAAGTTAAAAAATCACAATTTTAATTACTTTTTAGAGTGTGGGTAAAAGTGTGCAAAACAAGTTGTGTAATAGCGTTTTTTTTTTTTCCCCATCCCTCCCTATTATATTTATTTTAGTGATGGTAAAAATATTAAATATTTTACTACATAAATTTTACAAGCTAACTTATGAGTAATCACCAAAATATGATCCAAACATTCATGTATTATATTGTTTAAGTGACACTAGATTGATTAAAAAAAAGAGACATTAGATTCTCAAAAAAAAAAAAAAAAAAAAAAAAATTGATATCAATCAAATTCTATATTATTTGTAAGTTTTTGGTAATAGAATTTATGGTAACTTTAACAATTTTCAATTGATTTTGGCCAATGGATTTTTTTTATTATTATTTATTTTTAATTTATGGAAGACAGTGGCTAGCTTTATTTATGAAATCTCTCTTTGTACAATGGAGGAGAAGAAATGAAGGTCACCCTTTTAATCATTAGTTCCTCCTTTCACTCTCCTTAGCAAATCCAACCAAATCTTGAGTAGCTCTATTAAAGATTTTTTTTTTTTTTTTTTTTTGATAATGCTCTATTACAGTTCATGGAAGCAAAAACAAACCCTTTTTTTTTTAAACAAACATAAAATGTCTAATTGGCTGGTACAAACTCCTCAGTTTCACTCCTATCCCGGTGACAGACATGTTTCTTTTGAAGAAATTAAGGAGTGCAAAGCTAGGTTTGAGCATTCTAGAACAGCTGAGGAGAAGCCTGCATTTAGAGTTATTTAAATTTCAAGTATTTCACGCTTAACATTCATTTCTTCTATTCAACAAGATATGTGGTACTACATGATTTAAATTTTAAAGAGTCATATGGGATGGACTTTTAGATTTACTATATTTAATACTGTACAAAATAAAGTCATTTTATTCCAAATTAAGAGTCTTATTATTCTTCTTTTTTTAGAGGTTATAATTTGCAAGCAATATGTATTACGTAGCACTATTATTCTTTTTCAATTATCGAAAATGGACTAGGCTTGGGAGTCGAAACAGTAAACTCAAACTAAATATTTTGTTAAAAATAAAATAAAATAAAAAACCAAATCTATTATTAATTAGGGCGAATGTTAGCTTGATTTGGTGATTACACTTTTTTTTTTTTTTTTTTTTTTTGGATTTAATGGATTTCAATGTATCAATGTAAGCTTCTAAGACAGTATTTGACCAAACAAAGACGAAACCATATTGATGATGTTAATCATCCATTTTCTAGTAAAATTATTTACAATTTCTAATAGTATTGGGTTGGTGAATCTAATTGTTATAAGTTCATGAACAAAAATCATTTTGTCTAATTAACCTAGATAATTTAATTTCATTTATAATTTAGTTATCAATTATTAGCATAGATTTATGAAGGGGTAAAAACTTTAGTAATAGTGTTTATGATACACGGGAAAATAATAAGTTAATCAAATAAGTATTATGAACCCGGTTTAAAACATTAGTATTACTATTTTTGTGTGTGTTCTAATAAGTATTACTGTTTATTAAAATTTGTCTCAAAAAAAAAAATTACTGTTTATTAAAAAAAAAATTTAATAGACTCAAACTTGTTTTATTAGAAAATAAATTAGAGTTGAACATGATATCTAATTTGATAATAAATTTGCTAAGTTGGTATTTGAAATAAATTTAAATGAACAATCATCAACTTTTACTATGCAGCTCAACTCATTTACAGCCCTCTTCAATTAAACATAATTGTCTGCAAAGGACCTGTAATTATTAATCATTTTATGAATTTTCTTAGCAATGAAACATTATATTGTTTATGCAGGAAAAAGTCAAATCTCATTGCAGACAATTGTCATTGTTGTTGCTTCCATTTCTGTTTCTTCGTTGCTATTTGTTGCCGGCTACTGCTACCTTAGAAGGAGACAGAGAAAAAAAATACAATGTTATTCAGGAAGAAAATGGTAAACAATAAATGATTTGATTGCATAACATTTTCACATTTCCTAATTTTTACACTTTTAGTTACGTAAATAACTGTTTTGTCTTGCAAATGATATTACTACATCAGAGTCCTTGCAGTTTGATTTTGCAACGATTGAAGGAGCCACTGACAAATTCTCTGATGACAACAAGCTAGGTGAAGGCGGATTTGGTGTGGTTTACAAGGTATAGGATTAGTTATCAGTATTTGTCTACATTTTGTGTGTGTGTGTGTGTTTTTTTTTTTTTTTTTTTAGGGGGGGGGGGGGGGGGGTGTGGGTGGGGGGGTGATTCTACGCATCAACTATAGATAATCTAATACATGCAAAATCCAACAATGCCAAAGCATTTTTGATATTGAGATTACATGAAATTGATAGGGCTAAATTGTTCTAAGATCGGTTGAAGTATATTCTCAAGGCATACTTCCTAATGGACAAGAAATAACTATGAAGAGGCTATCACAACCCTTTGGACAAGGATTAGAAGAATTCAAAAATGAAGTTGTAACGGTAGCTAAGCTGCAACACAGAAATCTTGTAAGGTTATTGGGATTTTTCTTGGAAGGAGAAGAAAAAAATACTAGTTTACGAATTTGTGCCCAACAAAAGCCTTGACTACTTTTTATAGTTTGCCATAGGATATGTGAGGATTAAGGTTTTTCTTTAAGGAGGATAAAATCCATCCAAGAGGGGCTCAGTTTGTTTGCTTAACTATTAATAAGTCATTGTGGAACTCACAAGAGATGAATAGATTAAATTGTCTCTATGTAATACTGTAATATTTTTTCCCAAAGTCAAATGAATTGGTTTAATATGTGCATGGCTTAATTGATTATTCTAATTTTTACTCACTCACTCACTCTCTCTCTCTCTCTCTCTCTCTCTCTCTCTCTCTCTCTCTCTCTCTCTCTCTCTCTCTCTCTCTATATATATATATATATATATATATATTTGATGGAAGTGTAGATCCTAAAAGATGAGAACAATTGGATTGGTCAAGACATTACAAAATTATTAAAAGCATTGCTTGAGGAATTCTTTATCTTCACGAAGATTCTCGACTTAGAGTTATACATCATGATCTTAAGGCTACTAATATTTTGTTAGATCAAGACATGAATCCAAAAATTTCAGATTTTGGCATGGCAAAGATTTTTGGGGTTAATCAAACTCAAGGAAACACCAATAGGATTGTTGGCACATTGTAAGTTCTAAATGTCTACCAAAACTCTGCACTACTCTAATCTAATATTCTACAAATTCTACTTTCAACAATATAGGGATGTGTTGCACTCTAACCTTCCCTATAGCATGAATCTATGCATGAGTAATGTTGTCAGATATACTACGAGCATTACATTGTTTAGGCAAACCCGTCAGCATATCTTGTCACTAACATTTGCTACATCAATGGTGCTATATTTGTAGTGGCTACATGCCTCCAAAATACACCATGTTTGGACAATTTTCTCTGAAATTTGACATGTACAGTTTTGGGGTCCTAATTCTAGAGATTTTAACTGGTGAGAAGAACAGTTCTTTTTGTCAAGAAAATAGTTCTGAAGACCTTTTAAGCTATGTGAGTATAAACCAAACATTCAGATTTTGTCTTCTTATATGAATGCCAACATCATCACATCAGTGTTGGTGCAAAAAGATAGTGACATTGCAACATTAGGAGACTCTTACACGAAAAATGAAGTCATCAGAAGTCTCCATATAGGATTACACTATGTACAGGACAATCCAACTGACAGGCCTGCTATAGCTACAGTAGTTCTTGTTAGGGACATATGTGATGTAATTAGCTAATAGGATTATTTTAAGAGCCGTCAAAAAGGATGCAAGGCGTAGCGAAAGATTAATCCATGCATATTGTGATCGGAGACAAAATTTTCTCTAGTTCATCATATTCTCTCTAGAAGCTACTATGCCTTTACGCCAAGGATTTTGTGACCAAGGAGTTTCTTGATCTTCATTGTTGGATGAACTGAAAAACTTTGCAACCAACATCTTTCTCAAGTTGGTGTGTTAGTCACGTACTGGGATTCATGTATTGAACGAAGAGATTGCCGCTACAATACAAGTCCAATTGGATATTGGGGTACGGGTTCAACTGTAGGTTAGTATTAGTTACTGGGATTCCTTTTACTTGTAACTGCTTGTTTTGATAATAGTGGATTATCGGGAGTGCTGTCCTTAAATTCACCCGATAGGGTTTTTCCTCGGTGGTTTTTCCCATTTATAAACAAATCACCCATGTCAAATTTATTTTCCACTGCATTTAGTTTAGTTAGTGATTTGTTTGTGCTACCATGCTATTGCATGATTAAATTGACTTAATTAATTAACTTGGATAATTAATTAATTATTTTGCCAAAGGGGTCAATACATTCTTGGCCTATCAAGTGGTATTAGAGTGTGCCTGCTCTAATTAGGTTTAATCTTTTCTGTGTGATCCATTGATCCCTATTATCATGGCTACAAGCAACATGAAAAGATCATTTATTTCAAATACATCTTGCTTTTTCTAATCTCTATTTGATGGAGTGTTTCAGAACATATAAGTCTGAAAGTTATTTGAAAGCTATCTTGATGATTGTTGAAAAAGGTCTTTGTGTGACAAGGAAGAAACTAGACTGCCTTAAAATGAAAATGTGCAAAGGAGTTCATTTGAGAATTGTGAAAATTAAAGATTTTGTTCATAAATGGCAAATGAGAGAGAAAACCATTCCTACTAATTTGTCAAGGAAGCATGAAGTGTGCTTTATGACAAAGTCTGCATTTAAGGTAATGGACACATGTTTGTGGTACCTTGACAGTGGGTGCTCAAGACACATGACTAGAGACCGTTCTCTCTTCAAGGTTTTCGAGTCTAAGAAAGGTGGAAATGTCACTTTCGGTGATGGGAGCAAATCACAAATAAAAGAAAAGGGAACCATCTCTCTACCTGAACTGTCAGACATTACAAATGTGTTGTATGTAGAAGGTCTGAGACTGAACTTGTTGAGCATAAGTCAGATATGTGATTAATAATTCATGGTGCTATTCTCAAAAGGGAAATGCCTTGTGTTGAATGAGTTTGGGAAGAAACTCATAAGCGGAGTCCACACCCTAGATAACTGATGTGGATTGGTACCTAATGTTAATATTGTGTGCAATAGTATTTGTTTGCCAAATGAAGACTTATGGCACCAAAGGATGGGACATGCTAGTTACAAACATCTGTCAATTGTATCTAAGCATGAATCAGTGTTGGGAATTCCAAAGCTCAGCAGGGTTAGCAATGTTGTGTGTGGACCGTGTCAGCTTGGGAAACAAATGAAAGCAAAACATCCAAGCACTCAGACATCAGCTACATCTAAACCTTTGGAGTTACTACGTCTAGATCTCATGGGTCCAACTAGACCCGAATCTCTTGGAGGAAAGAGATACATCATCGCTGTAGTAAATTATTTCACCAGGTATACTTGGGTCATTCTTCTAAGATCCTAACCAGATGCTCCTGGGCACATTGAAAGTTTGTGTATAAAATTGTAAAATGAGAAGAACATGAAGATTGATCGAATTCGTAGTGATCATGGTAAAGAATTTGAGAACTCATACATGGAATCTTTTGCACTAGATCTAGTATATCTCAAGAATTCTTTGCTCCTATTACTCCTTAGCAAAATGGTGTATTAGAAAGAAAGAACAGAGTTATTAAGGAAATGGGTAGAGCCACGTTACACAATAAAGATGTGGCTAGAAATTTATAGGGAGAAGTAGTTAACATCGCATGTCATACGGTTAACAGGGTATATTTCAGACCTGGCACAAAAAAGACTCCCTATGAATTGTGGAATGGAAGATAGCTGAATGTAAAGTATCTCAGAGTCGTTGGAAGTACTTGTTTCATTCTCAAGGATAGAGAGAATGTGGGAAAGTTTGACTCCTGAAATGATGAAGGAATATTTTTGGGATACTCCTCCATAAGCAAAGCTTATCGGGTGTACAACAAAAGAACCAAGAAGGTGATGGAAATTATCAATGCTGTTATTGATGAAGTTTCAAACTCTAGTTTTGAGAAAAGCAGTGAGGACATACCTAAGGAAATTCTTCCTTCAGAGCCTAAGGTTGTTCAAGAAGAAGTTAATCAAGAGCCTGTTTCTCCAAGTACTCCAAGTGTTGTAGAAGTCTTAGCAGATACTCCTACATCACCTGAGTCTAAATCTTATGAAGAGAAATGACCTTCCTCAAGGATCAAGCTGAATCACCCTCCTGAAGTTATTGTGGGAAATATGAATGAACTTACACTAAGAAACCATACAGCTGATAAATGTGTTGCTAACTTTGTGTCTTATTCTTGCTATTTGTCGCAGGTTGAACACACCAAGGTTGAGGATGCTCTCCAGGATGAAAGTTGGGTTGAGGCCATGCATGATGAACTGCTCCAGTTTCAAAGGAATGATGTCTGGACCCTAGTACTTAGACTAGAAGAAGAGCACATCATTGGCACAAAGTAGATATTCCACAATAAAACTAATAAGGAGGGAAATGTGACCTGCAACAAGGCTCGTTTGGTGGCCCAAATATACTCTCAAGTGGAAGGAGCGGATTTTGATGAATCATTTGCTCCTATAGCTCGCATGGAATCCATTAGGGTTCTCTTAGCCTTGGCTTATCACTTGAAGTTCAAGCTTTACCAAATGGATTTGAAGACTATATTCTTGAATGGGTTTCTTAAAAAAGATGTCTATGTTGCTCAGTCAAAAGGATTCATGGATCCATACTTTCTAGATCATGTGTTGTACCTCAAGAAGGATCTCAATGGATTAAAGCAAGCATCCAGAGCTTTGTATAACCGGCTTACAGAATACCTGGTCTCACATGACTTCACAAGAGGACAAGCAAATCAAACTCTTTTTATCAAAAAGGAGAATGGCGAGTTGATAGTAGCTTAAGTCTATGTTGATGATATTATATTCGAGTCTACAAAGGATGAACTTGCTCAAAACTTTTCAAAGCTTATGTAGGCTGAGTTTGAGATGAGCATGATTGAAGAGTTGAATCAATTCTTTGGACTACAGATTCGTCAGCAAGAGTCAAGTATATTCATATCTCAATCTAAATATGCTAAAAATCTTGTGAAAAAGTTTAGATTGGAATCTACTAGTTCTATTAGAACCTCCATGAGGCCAAATTGTAAATTCACTGTTGATTTGTTAGGCAAAAGTGTTGATTCTTCTTTATATAGAAGCATGATAGGTAGTCTCCTTTACCTTACTTTTAGTAGACCTAACATTAGTTTTTAGTGTAGGAGTGTGTGCTAGATATCAGGCTAACCCCAAAGAGTCTCATATGATTGCTTTAAAAATATTCATAAAATATGTCAAATCCACTACCGATTTCGAAGTATGGTATAGCAAGGACACCAATGATGTTTTAGCTGGGTATTTTGATGTAGACTAGGCTGGGAATGCTGATGATAGAAAGAGTACTTCGGGGGGTTTTTTTTATATGGGTAATAATCTTGTCTCCTGGATGAGTAAGAAGTAGAATTTCATCTCATTATCTATTACTAAGGCTGAATACATTGCTGCCAGTAGCTTTTGCACCCAACTTTTGTGGATGCAAAAACTTCTCCTTGATTATGGTATTTGTCAAGAACATCTTACCATTTATTGTCACAATACCAGTGCCATTAACATCTCTAAAAATCATGTTCAATATTCTCGAACAAAACATATAGAGATACGACACCACTTCATTCGGGAGCTTGTCGAAGATGGCACACTCACTCTTGAGTTCATCCATACTGATGATCAGAATGCCGACTTGTTCACTAAACCTCTTAATAGTAAATGGTTTGAATTCCTACACCAAAACCTTGGTGTAATCTCCATAGAGTGATCTCTCCTCCTTCTCCTCCTTTCTCATATATTTGCATCCAGTTTTATGTTTTGTGTGTTTCTTTATGTTTTTGTTTGATTTTTTTTTTCAGTTTTGTTTTTGTTTTTGTTTTTGTTTTTTTTCATAATAATAAAAAAAAATTGAAAAAAGAAAATAAAAAAACAGTGTGCGTTTGTGTATATTGGTACTTGTCTACCTTGGATTGCCATTGAAACAAAGTTTTCTAAACTTTGTATCTCTTGTAGCTTAGATGAGCATCTCAATGCACAACTAAGCAAGTGAGCTTTGTGGTTTGTGTTTGTGATGAATATGATTAAGTAATCTCTTATACTTAATACTCATATCACTCTTTTTGACAGGAAGGACTAGAAAATCCTAAGAAAAAGGCATAAATAACCATCTAATCACTAAAGTCCGCCAATCGTGTATAACATCTGTGTGGTTCAGCATAGCAAAATTGTGATGTTTTGGCTTCTATATTTGGGTATTTCTTCTCTCTCTTATATACCCATACATGATATGCTCAAAAAGAAAAATTTGCAAAGAAAAACAAAAGCAAAAAGTACTAAAATTCTTTTAAATATGGTTGCAAGCGTGTTTCTAAGAGATGTGGGAGTTATAAGATGTACCTCAAAGGTGATAGTCCCCATCAAGCAATTATGATTGTGTATTAGTGTATTTAATTTTTCTCATATCTCATATCGTCATAATATGAGACACTTATGCACTCTTGCTATGTTTTCACAGACAACACACAAATTCTTTGCTACTTTTGATACATGTGCAGGTACAATGTGATTTGGCCATCACAAGGAATACATGTGTTAATATATGCTCACTAAACTGTCTTAACTTGTTTTTGAAATATAAAATTGGTTAAACTTGTTTAGTGTGTGTGAGTGTGTTTTAGATCTATGAATGCTCTGCATATATGTTGAGAGATGTTTTGAGAGCTTAACATGTTGATTGGATTTTGGTTGAGTAGCTTGCTTGTTGCATTCATCTTTATGTGTTTTTCCCCCTTGAAAAACTTCATTTCTTCAAGCTCGACAGCTTCTTGACAAATCCTTGACATATTCCTTTCTATCGAGCCCTTCTTTCTTTTTCTCGATAGAAACCTCAACAAATCCTTGATCCATCGAAGAAAATTTCTTTGCAATCTGTCTGCCCGATAGCTTCTCGGCATATTCTTGATCCATCGAGATTTCTAGGTTTCTTCTCAATAGAATCTCGACAATTTCTTCGATCCATCAAGCCAAAATTCCTTGTTCTCTGTCTGCTCGATAGATTCTTGACAGATCCTCAATCCATTGAGATCTTTGTTTGCCGTCAACAGATCCTTGATAGCAGCTCGACAGATTCATTTCTGTCAAAATTTAGTGCTCAACAGATCCTCAACATGTTCTTCGATCCATCAAGCTGCGATTTCCTTATATAGGCTAAACACAAATCAGATGTCATTTCTCACTTCTCTCTCTCGACAGAAACTTCTCTCTCTCTCTCCCTAAACACACTTTTCTCACTCAAATCTCCTTACTCACTCCTTTTTTGGCCTAGATCAAGTCTTAATCCTCTGGTAATTGTTCTTAAACTCTCATCTTTCATGCATTCATGCATTTTAGACCTAGGTTTTGGGGTTTCTAAAAATAGTTTTTAGGTTTTTGAGATTTTTGTGAAATTGTTGGGTTGGTGTTATTGTTTTGATGCTATATGCTCATGCATTGCATTCTCATTGCATTTTAACAATGTTTCATGCATTTTAGATGTGTGTTTGTTTACTATTGATTATGTGTTGGTAAGTTTGGATTGGGTTTTACCTATGTTGCTTATTAAATATTGCACGTCACATGTTCATGCATATTTCATGCATACGTGTCTTTTCTTTTCCTTTCTATTCTTTGTTATCTGCTTGTGATGTTCTCTCTCCTCTTGGTTCCAGGTCTTCTTCTTCTGATCCCACTCCACCTCTTCACGTTTGGTTCCATAATGAGAAGGTCCGAAAGGACTTCTTGGAGAACTTTCAGAAACATGGCGTTCATTCAGAGCACCATGCTATCCTGTTAGAATTTTCCAACA